>JAPMUY010007733.1:25000-27500 GCA_026901105.3 Galaxias olidus | reverse complement strand
GGGAGAGTGTGTGTGTGCACGTGTGTGTGTGTAACACAAAGTAATTAGAAGTGAGAGCTCCATGCTCCGTAGCGATAATAGCAGCTGTGACCTTATTATGCATTCGACCTCCTCGGAGCGCTAACTAACACACACCGTTATCGTGGCGTCGGCTACCTGACTAACACACAGCGTTACCGTGACGTCGGCTACCTGACTAACAAACACCGTTACCGTGGCGTCGGCTACCTGACTAACACACACCGTTACCGTGACGTCGGCTACCTGACTAACACACACCGTTACCGTGGCGTCGGCTACCTGACTAACACACACCGTTACCGTGGCGTCGGCTACCTGACTAACACACAGCGTTACCGTGGCGTCGGCTACCTGACTAACACACAGCGTTACCGTGACGTCGGCTACCTGACTGACACACACCGTTACCGTGGCGTCGGCTACCTGACTAACACACAGCGTTACCGTGACGTCGGCTACCTGACTGACACACACCGTTACCGTGGCGTCGGCCACCTGACTAACACACAGCGTTACAGTGGCATCGGCTACCTGACTAACACACAGCGTTACCGTGACGTTGGCTACCTGACTAACACACAGCGTTACCGTGGCGTCGGCTACCTGACTAACACACAGCGTTACCGTGACGTCGGCTACCTGACTGACACACACCGTTACCGTGGCGTCGGCTACCTGACTAACACACAGCGTTACCGTGGCGTCGGCTACCTGACTAACACACAGCGTTACCGTGGCGTCGGCTACCTGACTAACACACAGCGTTACCGTGACGTCGGCTACCTGACTGACACACACCGTTACCGTGGCGTCGGCTACCTGACTAACACACACCGTTACCGTGGCGTCGGCTACCTGACTAACACACACCGTTACCGTGACGTCGGCTACCTGACTAACACACACCGTTACCATGGCGCCCGCTATGATGAGCAGTAGACATCTACCTCAAAAATCTGTGAGCTGTAGATAGGCAAACTGTAACCCTATGCATTCACACACACACACACACACACACACACACTGGTCCATGCCCATTGAAATTATGGGGTTCCATTAATTCCAATATTATGGAACTGGCTTTGCGTTTGGAGTTTCCTATTGCTTTGGCTTTGTACAATGCGTGTGTCGTGGCCTATTGCTTTTGCTTTGTATAATGTGTTTATGGTTGCCTATTGCGTTATCGTTTGCTACACAGGCTACACACAGCATGCTATGCTACACACAGCCTTCCGCCAGCGATTTGTTAACAGGCAACCATAAACGCATTGTACAAAGCCAAAGCAATAGACAACTCCAAACGCAAAGCCAGTTGCATCATTGTGGCAGTAATGGTACCCCATATGAAATGGCTGAGTGTGGTGATTGCAGCAGTCCCTGTATGTTATACTGGTCGATGGATGCAGGTGGAGATTGCAGCAGTCCCTGTATGTTACGCTGGTCGATGGATGCAGGTGGAGATTGACCCCTCCATTTCCTCTGCCGACTCAGTTCTGCCGGTCTGTCTCACTAAAGAGTGCGCGCGCGCGCGTGTGTGTGTGTGTGTGTGTGTGTGTGTGTGTGTGTGTGTGTGTGTGTGTGTGTGTGTGTGTGTGTTTGTATGGGGGCAGTGGGGTTTTTAAGTCACCAGCTCAAACTTAATGAAACTGAATGAGATTTACACTCCATGAAGGACAACATTTGCTTGTATACAAAACAAAATAAATATTCCAAACTTTCTCAGTTGTCACCCTTTCCTTTCCTCCTTTTAAGGAAAGAACAGAAGCGATTTGAAAGGATGAAAATGGAGGAGTGGAGGAGTGGAATAGAGGAGAGGGTTTGTTTTCAGTCATTACAGTCTGACAGTGTGAATGAGGACAGCTCTCTGCTCCCCCTCAAAGGGCTCATCTAGGGAAGAAACGCACACACACACACACACACACACACACACACACACACACACACACACACACAGACATAGGAAGACACACACACATACACACACCCACACACACACACACACACACACACACACACACACACACACACACACACACACACACACACACACACACACACACACACACACACACACACACACACACAGCCACGCAGACACACACACACTCACACACACAAACACACAGCCACGCAGACACACACACACACACACACACACACACACACACACACACACACACACACACACACACACACACACACACACACACACACACACACACACATAGGCACAAACACACAGACACCATTTACTGTATTTGGTATACTGATAGCTTATTTGCTTAATAAGACCGAAAAAAATACAGCCAGCTCTATTAGGTAACTTTGAAGGGCTTGCAAACACACACATACACACACACACACACACACACACACACTTACACACACACACACATTCACACAAACACACATACATTCGGACATGGACACACACGGACACACACGGACACACACGGACACACACACACACACACACACA
>JAPMUY010007733.1:0-2500 GCA_026901105.3 Galaxias olidus | reverse complement strand
GGGGGGCTAAGTTTAACCACTTGCACGTGATCAATTAGGTGTTTAAAGGTACGTGTCAAAACTAAACATGAATTTCCTTATATAAGTAGTGTAAATGTATGGGTGTACCCTGTGTGTGTCTGTGTGTGTGTGTGTGTGTGTGTGTGTGTGTGTGTATAGGCCATACTATTATGCAGTGGTGAGAGGTGAGATGTGGCTCAGCGTGTGGAACTACAGGTGGTCGCACCACACAGAGGAGATGCTGCCATCAGTACCCATGATGCTGCTGGGTATTGTAGTTGTTCTAGTATTGTCTGTTGAATATTTTGTTCCAGGGATGTGTATTGTTTAAGTTGTCACTTTTACGCCAAGAAGGACTTTTCACCGACGTTCTGTGGATCTTTACTATTTATGTTTTGTTCTGACACGTCTTTGTAATGCAAATGTGACTAAATTATTCAAGTGTGTGTGTGTCACAAACCATGCTATGTTTTTAAGGGCTTGTTCTCCGGCAAAAAGGCTGGTTGTACAAAGAAACAAAGTTGTTCTTTCTTTAATGACATTCGCACGCACGCACGCACGCACGCACACACACACACACACACACACACACACACACACACACACACACACACACACACACACACACACACACACACACACACACACACACAGTTCTGTTGTAACCCCTCAGGAAACACTCTCAATCCCATGTTGCTTCTCTGCACACGATATGCTTTATTTATGAGCATGTAGATGTGTAGATAATGCTCCACCGCTCACACACACACACACACATGCACAAACACACATGCACAAACACACACAACACACAACACACACACACACACACCACACACGACACACACACACACACACACACACACACACACACACACAACACACACCACACACACCACACACACCACGCACACACACACACAGTAAATATGAGCGTGCATTCACAGTTCATGTGAACACACACGTAACATGAAGACTTACGCAAGTGTATCATTTTTAAAATGACGAGATGTGAGTGGACACAGACACAATTTGAGGGACCGTTAGGGATATTATCCGTAATTACCATCCACATACACGTACATTTCGTCTCACATACACATATGAAACCCAACTCATTCACATCCTGTACACACACATACAGAATAACCATGCACATACATGTACTGAAGCAAAAGGATCCTGTACTGAAAAGCACACATACAAGTGAAATGCTTTTACATACACAACTGAAACACTCGCACACAAATAACTGAAAAATGATACGCTCACATACACAACTGAAAAGCTCTCATATAGACTATTGAAAAGCTTTTACACTAGTAAAATTCGGAATAATGTCCCTAATGGCCTTCATAGACACACACACACACACACAGACATTATGCAACTGGCTTTGTGTTTGTCGATGGCTACAGCGTTGGTTTTATATATTGCGTTGGTCGTTGTTTTGCGTTTGTAGTTGCCTGTTGCTATGGCTTTATACAATGATTTTCTCGTTGCCTATTGCGTTGGCTTTGTACAATGCTTTTGGAGTTGCCTATTGCATCACTGTGGCATTAATGGAACCCCATAATAAAGATATCGAAAAACCTGCTGGCCCCCATTCTGCGCGTGTCTTTTGTGTGTGTGTGTGTGTGTGTGTGTGTGTGTGTGTGTGCGCGTGTCCTTTGTGTGTGTGTGTGTGTGTGTGCGCGTGTCCTTTGTGTGTGTGTGTGTGTGTGTGTGTGTGTGTGTGTGTGTGTGTGTGTGCGCGTGTCCTTTGTGTGTGTGTGTGTGTGTGTGTGTGTGTGTGTGTGTGTGTGTGTGTGTGTGTGGCAGCCTTCCTCCTCTGTCGTTGGAGCACGATGCCTGTGGGCCCTTGAGTCACTTTAATATTTTAGTGTATATTACTTTGTGCCTCTAAGCTCATCTGGACTTGACAACGGATAAGCTCCTCTCTTCTTTCTCTTCCTCCTCCTCTTCATCCTCCTCCTCCTCTTCATTCTCTTCCTCTCTTCATTCTCCTCCCCCTCTTCTCTGTTTTCTCCTCCTCCTCTTCATTCTCCTCCTCCTCTTCATTTTTCTTCCTCTCTTCATTCTCCTCCTCCTCTTCATTCTCCTCCTCCTCTTTATTCTCTTCCTCTCTTCATTCTCCTCCCCCTCTCTCTCTCGTTTTTCTCCTCCTCCTCTTCATTCTCCTGCTCCTCTTCATTCTCCTCCTCCTCCTCTCTCATTCTCCTCCTCCTCTTTATTCTCCTCCTCCTCTTCATTCTCTTCCTCTCTTCATTCTCCTCCTCTCTTCATTCTCCTCCTGCTCTTCATTCTCCTCCTCCTCCTCTTCATTCTCCTCCTCCTCTTCATTCTCCTCCTCCTCCTCTTCATTCTCCTCCTCCTCTCTGCTTTCTCGTCTTAATTTTCCTCCTTTCTGTTCACTCCTCCTCCTCTCTCTTCCCTCTCTTCCTCCACTTCTCTTTCTGTCTGTCTTTTCTCATTCCTCCTTTCTCTGTACAATGTTTTC
>JAPMUY010007731.1:37500-60103 GCA_026901105.3 Galaxias olidus | reverse complement strand
GTACCGAACCTCGCTTCCCAATAAAACGATCTTTGATACATCAACATCCCGTTTAAGGAGTCCTGCATTTGGGTCCAGCCCTCCAGTGGTGCCACCAGGCATAACACTCACCACCACTTCCCCCACACTTAAACTGCACCTTGATAGTGTGTAGAGTGTGTCTGCTGGAATGCTTTAGTGTATAATTTTCTGTTTTATTAAATTGTTTCTCCAAGATACATCCATGAGCACTAGTTCCAATACGTCAGCACAAATTTAGATTCTTAACATTAAATAGACTTATAACCTCCGATGTAATGATATAGTGAGAGTGTTCAATCAGTAGGAGATGTAGATTAAACAGGGACTCACCCCAACCTTCAGGTCAGATTGTTGTATTGGTGGTTGTATTCAAGGGGCGGTGATGAGGAAGTAAAGAAAATAAAAACAGCAGTTAGAAAAACCTTTCATGGTTACACTTAAAAAGGAATGCAAAATCAACGCAAGTTCATCAGGTTGACTGTAATATTTAAAGAAACGGACAATGGACGAATTTGTTCAATCTAACATATTCCTGTTGATGATGAATCATAACTGTCAATGTTTTCTCTGTAACAGAGACAAACCTTATCCTAAGAATACAGCTAATCACAGGACTGCTATTCCAGTAAACCATTATTAACTAATTTAAGTGTCAGAATGGTGTCATGTTCAACATGTTTTTTAAAAATTGCCAGTTCAGTCTACATACCAATATCATTGTTGTGGAAATTGAATTTTTTTTATTTTAGTGAGGATTTCAAACACTAACCATACTCTCCATACAGAAAATGAAAAAATTAAATGGTTGAGCAAGATATAGAAAGATATAAAAACCCGTCTTAGGTACAATCCACATCACTACAACAATGTCTTCCACATAGAGCCGTGCTCCTGTTGAACCAGAAGGAGTGACCCACCTCCTCACCACCACTTCCCCCACACTTACACTGCACCTTGATAGTGTGTGGAGTGTGTCTGCTGGGAATTCTTTAGTGATTCATTTTCTGATGTTTATGTTATATTAAATTGTATCTCCAAGATAAATTCTTAAGCACCAGTTCCACTATGGTAATATACATGATAGATTCTGAACATAAAATAGATTTTTAACCTCTGATGTATTGATATAGAAAGAGTGTTAAATCAGTAGGTGATGTAGAGTAAACAGGAACTCACTCAGGTCTTCAGTTCAGATTGTTGTATTGGTGGTTGTATTCAGGGGCCGGGGTTAAGGGAGTAAACAGACAGAATCAGAACAGAACAGTTATTAAAACCTCTAAAGGAGAACATTAAATAAAGACTGCAAAATCAAAAAAAATTTTTTACTGATGTAATGACTAAAGAAAATGACAAAGGATGTATTTGTTCAATCTAACATATTCCTGTTGTTGATGAATCATAACTGTCCATGTACAACAATATACTCCTTGTAGGATACTCCTGTCTGTTGTCTTTTTAGAGACATTCAGAATAGAATGGGCTGTAACCTTGGACTCTTCTTCAGCATCAGTATACAACACTGTAGTTTAGGACTGTTGTTTACAGTGGACAAGTGGTTTGTTCTGTCACAGAGACAAACCTTATCCTAAGAATTCAGCTGAGCACAGGACTGGTATTCCACTAAACCATTATTGACTAATTTAAATCACAGAATGGTGTGGTGTTCAACATGTTCATTAATAATGGCTGGTTTTGTCTGCATACCAACATATAAAATTCTCTCTAAAGTAAAATCCACATCACTACAACAATGTCTTCCACATAGAGCCATGCTCCTGTTGAACCAGAAGGAGTGACCCACCTCCTCACCACCACTTCCCCCACACTTACACTGCACCTTGATAGTGTGTAGAGTGTGTCTGCTGGGATGCTTTAGTGTATAATTGTCAGCTGTTGATGTTTTATTAAATTGTATCTCCAAGAAAACTTCTTAAGCACCTGTTCCACTATGGTAATATCCATTATAGATTCTGAACATGTACGTTTCTGAACATGAAATAGACTTATAACCTCTGATGTATTGATATAGTGAGGGTGTTAAATCAGTAGGAGATGTAGAGTAAACAGGTACTCACTCCGTTCTTCAGTTCAGATTGTTGTATTGGTGGTTGTATTCAGGGGGCGGGGATGAGGGAGTAAACAGACAGAATCAAAACAGAGCAGTTAGTAAAACCTCTAAAGGAGAACATTGTATAAAGACTGCAAAAAAATCCTTTTTTCACTGATGTAACAATTAAAGGAAAGGACAAAGGATGCATTTGTTCAATCTAAAATATTCCTGCTGTTGTTGATGAATCATAACTGTCCATCGATTACAATATACTCCGTGGTGGTCTATGATACTCCTGTCTGTTGACTTGTTTAGAGACATTCAGAATAGAATTGGTTGTAACCTTGGACTCCACCTTAGCATCAGTATACAGCACTGTAGTTTAGGACTGTTGTTTACTGTGGACAAGTGGTTTGCTCTGTTACAGACACAAACCTCATCCTAAGAGTACAGCTGACCTCAGGACTGCTATTCCAGTAAACCATTATTAACTAATTTAAGTGTCAGAATGGTGTGGTGTTCAACATGTTAAATAAAAATGGCTGGTTTAGTCTACATACCAATATTATTGAGGTAGAAATTGATATATTTTTATTTTAGTGAAGATTTCAAACACTAACCACACTCTCCATACAGAAGATGAAAAAATAGAGTGGTTAAGCAAGATATTTAAATATATAAAAACCTATATTAGGTGTAATCCACATCACTACAACAATGTCTTCCACATAGAGCCGTGCTCCTGTTGAACCAGAAGGAGTGACCCACCTCCTCACCACCACTTCCCCCACACTTACACTGCACCTTGATAGTGTGTGGAGTGTGTCTGCTGGGATGCTTTAGTGTATAATTTTCTGTTTTATTAAATTGTATCTCCTAGATAAATTCTTAAGCACCAGTTCCACTATGGTAACATACATTATGGATTCTGAACACAAAATAGATTTTTAACCTCTGATGTATTGATGTAGTGAGAGTGTTAAATGAGTAGGTGATGTAGAGTAAACAGGAACTCACTCCGGTCTTCAGTTTAGATTGTTGTATTGGTGGTTGTATTCAGGGGGCGGGGATAAGGAAGTAAACAGACAGAATCAGAACAGAACAGTTAATAAAACCTCTAAAGGAGAACATTAAATAAAGACTGCGAAATCAAAAACAATGTTTTACTGATGTAATAACTAAAGAAAATGACAAAGGATGTATTTGTTCAATCTAACATATTCCTGTTGTTGATGAATCATAACTGTCCAAGTACAACAATATACTCCTTGTAGGATACTCCTGTCTGTTGTCTTTTTAGAGACATTCAGAATAGAATGGGCTGTAACCTTGGACTCCACCTCAGCATCAGTATACAGCACTGTGGTTTAGGACTGTTGTTTACAGTGGACAAGTGGTTTGCTCTGTTACAGAGACAAACCTTATCCTAATAATACAGCTGACCACTGGACCTGTATTCAAGTAAACCATTATTAACTCATTTAAATCACAGAATGGTGTGGTGTTCTACATGTTTATTAATAATGGCTGTTTTTGTCTGCATACCAACATATAAAATTCTCTCTAAAGTAAAATCCACATCACTACAACAATGTCTTCCACATAGAGCCGTGCTCCTGTTGAACCAGAAGGAGTGACCCACCTCCTCACCACCACTTCCCCCACACTTACACTGCACTTTGATAGTGTGTGGAGTGTGTCTGCTGGGATGCTTTAGTGTATAATTGTCAGCTGTTGATGTTTTATTAAATTGTATCTCCAAGATAACTTCTTAAGCACCTGTTCCACTATGGTAATATCCATTATAGATTCTGAACATGTACGTTTCTGAACATGAAATAGACTTATAACCTCGGATGTATTGAAATAGTGAGGGTGTTAAATCAGTAGGAGATGAAGAGTAAACAGGTACTCACGCTCAACTTCAGGTCAGATTGTTGTATTGGTGGTTGTATTCAGGGGGCGGGGATGAGAAAGTAAACAGACAAAATAAAAATAGAGCAGTTAGTAAAACATTTTATGGAGAAATTTTAAAAAGCCTGCAACCTCAAAACAATCTCATCTAGATGCACACAGGGCTTCAGTTCAGATTGTTGTATTGGTGGTTGTATTCAGGGGGCGGATATGAGGGAGTAAACAGACAGAATCAAAACAGAGCAGTAAGTAAAACCTCTAAAGGAGAGCATTCTATAAAGACTGCAAAAAAATCATTTTTTCACTGATGTAACAATTAAAGGAAAGGACAAAGGATGCATTTGTTCAATCTAACATATTCCTGCTGTTGTTGATGATGAATCATAACTGTCCATCTAGTACAATATACTCCTTGGTGGTCTATGATACTCCTGTCTGTTGACTTGTTTAAAGACATTCAGAAAAGAATTGGTTGTAACCTTGGACTCCACCTCAGCATCAGTATCCCACACTGTAGTTTAGGACTGTTGTTAACAGTGGACAAGTGGTTTGTTCTGTCACAGAGACAAACCTTATCCTAAGAATTCAGCTGAGCACAGGACTGGTATTCCACTAAACCATTATTGACTAATTTAAATCACAGAATGGTGTGGTGTTCAACATGTTTATCAATAATGGCTGGTGTTGTCTGCATATCAACATATAAAATTCTCTCTAAAGTAAAATCCACATCACTACAACAATGTCTTCCACATAGAGCCATGCTCCTGTTGAACCAGAAGGAGTGACCCACCTCCTCACCACCACTTCCCCCACACTTACACTGCACTTTGATAGTGTGTGGAGTGTGTCTGCTGGGATGCTTTAGTGTATAATTGTCAGATGTTGATGTTTTATTAAATTGTATCTCCAAGATAAATTCTTAAGCACCTGTTCCACTATGGTAATATCCATTATAGATTCTGAACATGTACGTTTCTGAACATGAAATAGACTTATAACCTCGGATGTATTGATATAGTGAGGGTGTTAAATCAGTAGGAGATGTAGATTAAAGAGGTACTCACCCCAACCTTCAGGTCAGATTGTTGTATTGGTGGTTGTATTCAGGGGGCGGGGATGAGGGAGTAAACAGACAGAATCAAAACAGAGCAGTTAGTAAAACCTCTAAAGGAGAACATTGTATAAAGACTGCAAAAAAATCATTTTTTCAGTGATGTAACAATTACAGAAAAGGATAAAGGATGCATTTGTTCAATCCAACATATTCCTGTTGTTGATGAATCTTAACTGTCCATGTATTACAATATACTCCGTGGTGGTCTATGATACTCCTGTCTGTTGACTTGTTTAGAGACATTCAGAATAGAATTGGTTGTAACCTTGGACTCCACCTCAGCATCAGTATACAGCACTGTAGTTTAGGACTGTTGTTTACTGTGGAAAAGTGGTTTGCTCTGTTACAGACACAAACCTCATCCTAAGAGTACAGCTGACCTCAGGACTGCTATTCCAGTAAACCATTATTAACTAATTTAAGTGTCAGAATGGTGTGGTGTTCAACATGTTAAATAAAAATGGCTGGTTTAGTCTACATACCAATATTATTGAGGTAGAAATTGATTGTTTCGATTATTTTAGTGAGGCTTACAAATACTAACCACACTCTTAACACAGAAGATTGCAAAATAGATTGGTTGAACGAGACATATAAAGATATTAAAACCTATCTTAGGTACAATCCACATCACTACAACAATGTCTTCCACATAGAGCCGTGCTCCTGTTGAACCAGAAGGAGTGACCCACCTCCTCACCACCACTTCCCCCACACTTACACTGCACTTTGATAGTGTGTGGAGTGTGTCTGCTGGGATGCTTTAGTGTATAATTTTCTGTTGATGTTTTATTAAATTGTATCTCCAAGATAAATTCTTAAGCACCAGTTCCACTATGGTAATATCCATTATAGATTCTGAACATGTACGTTTCTGAACATGAAATAGACTTATAACCTCTGATGTATTGATATAGTGAGGGTGTTAAATCAGTAGGAGATGAAGAGTAAACAGGTACTCACTCCTGTCTTCAGGTCAGATTGTTGTATTGGTGGTTGTATTCAGGGGGGGGGGGGGCGGGGATGAGGAAGTAAAGAAAATAAAAACAGCAGTTAGAAAAACCTTTCATGGTTACACTTAAAAAGGAATGCAAAACCAACGCAAGTTCATCACGTTGACTGTAATATTTAAAGAAACGGACAATGGACAAATTTGTTCAATCTAGAACTGTTGTTTACAGTGGACAAGTGGTTTGCTCTGTTACAGAGACAAACCTTATCCTAAGATTATAGCTGACCACAGGACTGGTATTCAAGTAAACAATTATTAAGTAATTTAAGTGACAGAATGGTGTGATGTGTAACGTATTTATTAAAAATGGCTAGTTCAGTCTACATACCAATATCACTGAGGTAAAAACTGATTGTTTTGTTTAGTTTAGTGAGGCTTACAAATACTAACCACACTCTTAACACAGAAGATTACAAAATAGATTGGTTGAACGAGACATATAAAGATATTAAAACCTATCTTAGGTACAATCCACATCACTACAACAATGTCTTCCACATAGAGCCGTGCTCCTGTTGAACCAGAAGGAGTGACCCACCTCCTCACCACCACTTCCCCCACACTTACACTGCACTTTGATAGTGTGTGGAGTGTGTCTGCTGGGATGCTTTAGTGTATAATTTTCTGTTGATGTTTTATTAAATTGTATCTCCAAGATAAATTCTTAAGCACCTGTTCCACTATGGTAATATCCATTATAGATTCTGAACATGTACGTTTCTGAACATGAAATAGACTTATAACCTCTGATGTATTGATATAGTGAGGGTGTTAAATCAGTAGGAGATGAAGAGTAAACAGGTACTCACTCCGGTCTTCAGGTCAGATTGTTGTATTGGTGGTTGTATTCAGGGGGCGGGGATGAGGAAGTAAAGAAAATAAAAACAGCAGTTAGAAAAACCTTTCATGGTTACACTTAAAAAGGAATGCAAAATAAACGCAAGTTCATCACGTTGACTGTAATATTTAAAGAAACGGACAATGGACAAATTTGTTCAATCTAGAACTGTTGTTTACAGTGGACAAGTGGTTTGCTCTGTTACAGAGACAAACCTTATCCTAAGATTACAGCTGACCACAGGACTGGTATTCAAGTAAACAATTATTAAGTAATTTAAGTGACAGAATGGTGTGATGTGTAACGTATTTATTAAAAATGGCTAGTTCAGTCTACATACCAATATCACTGAGGTAAAAACTGATTGTTTTGTTTAGTTTAGTGAGGCTTACAAACAATAACCACACTTACACAGAAAATTTAAGAATATTTTGGTTGAACGAGACATAGAATATTATCTCCAAGATAAAATCATGAGCAATGGTTCCACTATGACAATATACATTATAGATTCTGAACATAAAATAGACTTATAATCTCTGATGTATTGATGTAGTGAGAGTGTAAAATCAGTAGGAGATATAGAGTAAACAGATACTCACGCTGGCCTTCAGTTCAGATTGTTGTATTGGTGGTTGTATTCAGGGGGCAGGGATGAGGAAGTAAACAGACAGAATCAAAACAGAGCAGTAGTAAAACCTTTTAAGGATACCTTAAACTAATAACACAGCCGACCACAAGGACTGGTATTTAAGTAAATCGTTAAAAACTCAATGAAATCACAGAATCGTGTGATCAACAACGTGTTTATTAAAAATGGCTAGTTTTGTCTACATACCAATATTATTGAAGCAGAAACTGATTGTTTTGTTTATTTTAGTGAGGCTTACATCACACTCTTAAAACAGAAAATTTAAAAATAGATCGGTTGACAGAGACATATTAAGATATAAAAACCTATCTTAGGTACAATCCACATCACTACAACAATGTCTTCCCTATAGAGCCGTGCTCCTGTTGAACCAGAAGGAGTGACCCACCTCCTCACCACCACTTCCCCCACACTTACACTGCACTTTGATAGTGTCTAAAGTGTGTCTGCTGGGATGCTTTCGTGTATCATTTTCTATTGTTGATGTTTTATTTGATTGTATCTCCAAGATAAACTCCTAAGCACTAGGTCCTCTATGGCAATATAGATTTTAGATTCTGAACATAAAATAGACTTATAACCTCTGATGTATTGATATAGTGAGAGTGTTAAATCAGTAAGAGATGTAGAGTAAACAGGTACTCACCCATCTCTTCAGGTCAGATTGTTGTATTTGCGGTTGTATTCAGGGGGCGGGGATTAGGGAGTAAACAGACAGAATCAAAACAGAGCAGTAAGTAAAACATTTAAAAATATCTTTAATAAATAGTCAGAGAACATTTTAAAATGAATCTCATCCTGTGGCCTGACTTTTAAAGAAACCAAATGGGGTTGCATGATTTTTTTTTGTAAAAAGTGTCAACTTTTTGTTTGGATCTCTTTCAACTGTGTGTACTAAGACATGCCCTACATCTCCCCAACCAAACTATACAAATGGAATTGTTCATACACTAATTAGACTACCAATTGTCACCCGTGCACATATAATAACAATAACAATAATAATAATAATAATAATAATTTGTAACAATACCACACTGTGGTTTAGGACTGTTGTTTACAGTGGACAAGTGGTTTGCTCTGTTACAGACCCAAACCTCACGCGATGCATGCCACAGTAAATCTTCTAAAAAAATTTAAATCACCACAACTGTATTCATACCTATAGAAAGGTAGAGGCATCACCTTGTTGAACCAGAAGGAGTGACCCACCTCCTCACCACCACTTCCCCCACACTTAAACTGCACCTTGATAGTGTGTAGAGTGTGTCTGCTGGGATGCTTTAGTGTATAATTTTCTGTTTTATTAATTTTTTTCTCCAAGATACATCCATGAGCACTAGTTCCAATACGTCAGCACAAATTTAGATTCTGAACATAAAATAGACTTATAACCTCCGATGTAATGATATAGTGAGAGTGTTAAATCAGTAGGAGATGTAGATTAAACAGGTACTCACCCCAACCTTCAGGTCAGATTGTTGTATTGGTGGTTGTATTCAAGGGGCGGTGATGAGGAAGTAAAGAAAATAAAAACAGCAGTTAGAAAAAACCTTTCATGGTTACAATTAAAAAGGAATGCAAAATCAACGCAAGTTCATCACGTTGACTGTAATATTTAAAGAAACGGACAATGGACGAATTTGTTCAATCTAACATATTCCTGTTGATGATGAATCATAACTGTCAATGTTTTCTCTGTAACAGAGACAAACCTTATCCTAAGAATACAGCTAATCACAGGACTGCTATTCCAGTAAACCATTATTAACTAATTTAAGTGACAGAATGGTGTGATGTTCAAAATGTTTTTAAAGAATTGCCAGTTCAGTCTACATACCAATATCATTGTTGTGGAAATTGAATTTTTTTTATTTTAGTGAGGATTTCAAACACTAACCATACTCTCCATACAGAAAATGAAAAAATAAATTGGTTGAGCAAGATATAGAAAGATATAAAAACCCGTCTTAGGTACAATCCACATCACTACAACAATGTCTTCCATATAGAGCCGTGCTCCTGTTGAACCAGAAGGAGTGACCCACCTCCTCACCACCACTTCCCCCACACTTACACTGCACCTTGATAGTGTGTAGAGTGTGTCTGCTGGGAATTCTTTAGTGATTCATTTTCTGATGTTTATGTTATATTAAATTGTATCTCCAAGATAAATTCTTAAGCACCAGTTCCACTATGGTAATATACATGATAGATTCTGAACATAAAATAGATTTTTAACCTCTGATGTATTGATATAGGGAGAGTGTTAAATCAGTAGGTGATGTAGAGTAAACAGGAACTCACTCTGGTCTTCAGTTCAGATTGTTGTATTGGTGGTTGTATTCAGGGGGCGGGGATAAGGAAGTAAACAGGCAGAATCAGAACAGAACAGTTAGTAAAACCTCTAAAGGAGAACATTGAATAAAGACTGCAAAATCCCCCAAAAATTTTTTACTGATGTAATATCTAAAGAAAATGACAAAGGATGTATTTGTTCAATCTAACATATTCCTGTTGTTGATGAATCATAACTGTCCATGTACAACAATATACTCCTTGTAGGATACTCCTGTCTGTTGTCTTTTTAGAGACATTCAGAATAGAATGGGCTGTAACCTTGGACTCCACCTCAGCATCAGTATACAACACTGTAGTTTAGGACTGTTGTTTACAGTGGACAAGTGGCTTGTTCTGTCACAGAGACAAACCTTATCCTAAGAATTCAGCTGAGCACAGGACAGGTATTCCACTAAACCATTATTGACTAATTTAAATCACAGATTGTGGAAATTTCAACATGTTTTTTCATTTTATAAACACAAACCACACTTTTGTCAGAAGATTAAACATATAAAATTCTCTCTAAAGTAAAATCCACATCACTACAACAATGTCTTCCACATAGAGCCGTGCTCCTGTTGAACCAGAAGGAGTGACCCACCTCCTCACCACCACTTCCCCCACACTTACACTGCACTTTGATAGTGTGTGGAGTGTGTCTGCTGGGATGCTTTAGTGTATCATTTTTTGTTTTATTAAATTGTATCTCCTAGATAACTTCTTAAGCACCTGTTCCACTTTGGCAATATACATTATAGATTCTGAACATGTACGTTTCTGAACATAAAATAGACTTATAACCTCTGATGTAGTGATATAGTGAGAGTGTTAAATTAGTAGGAGATGTAGAGTAAACAGCTACTCACGCTCAACTTCAGTTCAGATTGTTGTATTGGTGGTTGTATTCAGGGGGCGGGGATGAGGGAGTAAACAGACAGAATCAAAACAGAGCAGTAAGTAAAACCTTTAAAGGAGAACATCTTTTAAAGACTGTCAGAAACAAAAATTTTCTCATCCTGATGTAACAATTAAAGAAAAGGACAAAGGATGCATTTGTTCAATCTAAAATATTCAACTGTTTGTTGATGAATCATAACTGTCCATGTCATTACAATATACTCCCAAATGGAATGGTTCATACACCTGTTGACTGACTTGTTTAGAGACATTCAGAATAATAATAATAATGTAATAATAATAATTAATAATAATAGCATCAGTATACCACACTGTAGTTTAGGACTGTTGTTTACAGTGGACAAGTGGTTTGCTCTGTTACAGAGACAAATCTAATCCTAATAATACAGCTGACCACAGGACTAGTTTTCCAGTAAAATGACAGAATGGCATGACTGAAGGGCAATATATTGAATTTTCTCGATGTATCGCCACTTCTTCTATGTGGGCTGTAGTAAATGACTCATGAACATTCAAGTATAAAATAGTACATTTTTTAAGTCGCTGGCTCACAGACACAAAAAGAAATCTTTGAAATTTAACTTGGCTGTGATTTTCCCTTTTTTGCATGCAGGTTTACTATTGTTACACATAGAAACCACTAATGAAAATCTACAACAATTTTTAAATGTAGACATATATTGCAGGGACTACTAGAATCGTCATACTGATGTGATTGCAGGCATTACAGGGTTAAATTGAGCATTTAGTAAGTACTTTAGAGGATATTTCTTAAATTTCAAGATATTTATCTTTTATCGTGGTGTGTCCTAAAAAATATTCCAATATTATTTATACGCCATATCGCTCAGCCCTAACTTAAGGTCTCCACGGAAAGCACAATTGGGTAATTGTTCCTTTCATTATTCTAATAAATACAGATACGGGTAAAAGTATCCTGCAGATAGGAAGCAGGTAGCAGCTGTGAATTTGGTTCTCCCTTCAGAGGAGACAGGCTGCCTACAGCCTCAGTGACACCGTTACTCTTTAAAACATTTACCAAATGCAGACCAGATACCTTTAACAACACAAGATAATGGGACAGACAGCTGAGAATGGAGACATTACAGTCTAATGGGACACAACATAATGGCACCACAATATAGACACTCTGTATGAGGTGTTCATCATGTTAATAACAGTAGAGAGGTTAAAGTTAGTATCCACTACTACAGAACTGACAAAGAATCAGAGATTATCTACAGTAAAGCCCTGTCCTCCATATTAAAACACAGCATACTGTAAATGTTAAGGGAAAAGTGGAGTCTAATACATTTTCATGTGAAGGTTATTAATCATATACTGTAGCTCTACAACACTCACCCTTCCTGGTCCACAGTCCCACAGCCTTCTCCTGCTCCTGTTCTCCATGGATGACCTGACAGATGTACACTCCTCTATCTGACCCTCTGAAGTCTCTCAGTCTCAGAGACACGTTGCCTCTCTCCAGCTCCTGGGTGACCAGACTCAGTCTGTCCTCATAGCCCCTCCCCTCTATCACCTGACCATTCTTATACAGGTAAACACACTCTGTCTCCTTAAACCACCTGATCGTCATGGAAACAGCGCTGATTTTAGGAGACAGGTGACAAGGGAGGGTCACCTCATCACCAATTTTAGCCTCCACATTGCCTTCAGTGTTAGTGGTGAGTTTAAAGTCACCTGCAAGGGGAGAGGGACATTAACATCTCACACAGGGAGCTATGAATAAACAAACAGACACACTGGTGCACTGTGTCACTAAAACAAGATGGACACACTAAGACTGAACAAAGAGAGATCAAGTATTCTAGATGAGTTCAGGTCTGGTCTAAGCACCAATAAGGTTTAAGAAAAATAATCCAGTAACACATTTTATCACTGCTGCTTCTTTTCATGTGGTCAGATATACAGTATCTGTGATGTTTTCTTTGTTTAGTGTGTGTCCATCTTGTTTTAGTGATACAGTTCACTTTCATCTTTATTTTGTTCATTCATACATCCCTGATCTAATTGTATATTTACAGCTTTGCTGGTAATAACCTGACTAGACAACACTAGCAGGTATGAGTCACATATCTGACCACATGAGAAGCAACAGCAGGGACAAAAAGTGGTACTGGATTATCGGTCTTGTTTTATGATTCTTGATTATGAAGCAAAGTTTTTTCTCCTTGAGGCTTTTACGAAAAGGAGACTTACCATGACCACTGGACGCCATCTTCCCTGTAGAAACACAAGAGGAAACATTACTTATAATAAACATTGACTTATTAAAGTAAACATGATCGAAAATAAGCATTAAATTACCAATTAGTTATAGATCATCGTTTTTGTTATTTAAGGATAAAACATTTTCTAATCTAGATTAAGATTAAATTATATTTGCATTCTAAAATTCCTTGATATTGGAGAAAGATACACGAATCACGTAAACCACTTCTTACCTTAACAAGTAGGCCTACGCCCGCTTCGTCAGGATGGCGATAAAGGATTCTAATCCAAAACGGGTATTGAAGGATTATTTTGACCACAAAAAATACTGTCAGCTGTAACAGAAAGACGTTTTATCAATTTTTAAGGAACGTTTGACGCCTCGTCTATACCCATTGCCCAAAGCAAGCTTACACTTTCACTTTCACTTTTGAAAAACAAGAAGAAAAAAAAAAGAAAAGAAAACTGTCCCTCCTGCAACTCAACCCAGTCAAATCCGCAGTCTGGACGCTAGAAGCAGGATATTCATGTAGTATCTTATTATTGAATAATAACTATTTTACTTCATTTTCTGTCACATGGCTTGACAGCTGCCATATTAAATGCAGAATGGGGTGAACACAGCTGTCTGGTAGTCTCAACACTTTTTGACATTTAACCACACTGAATATATTTTCCAATCCCGGGCTGTATAGGGAACCAAACCAATCTATGAACCCATTAACAGACTCACCTGCAGCACCGATGCTATGTTATATATTCAAGAAGACACAGAGTGGATAGAGACAATTTATGAGAAAGAGACTCTTCCACTAGGCAACTCTATAACCCTAACTCTATATTTATCCAGCAGGTGGCAGTAATGCTAGGACGGCGTTACCCTGTGAAGTAGAGGAAGACAACGCGAAAACAAGTCAACTAGCAGGAGCGCTGTCAAAGTGAAGGAAGTGGAGGTGTACTGACTTACTGTCTCAGCCCTCACTTTCACTGTGTCACTAAATCAATGCTGTTACAGTTAACAAAGAGAACATCACTGACTGAACTAAGTATTGAAGGACAATGAATACTAGGTGATCCTTGATGACAGAGTGTAATTCACCGCTTTGTTGGTGAATACCTGACTGACAGGCAGAGTCTGATGACATTGAAAGAACCTTCATGTAGTGTTGCTGATAAAGTTTTCGTCCAAAATGTATGCAAAAACCCTGTATCCTAGACATGACCTGAACTTATAAACAGTCAAATGTGTGTGTGTGTGTGTGTGTGTATTATATGTATATATATATATATATATATATATAGAGAGAGAGAGAGAGAGAGAGAGAGAGAGAGAGAGAGAGAGAGAGAGAGAGAGAGTATCTTGTCTCTGGTGACAATCAAATCACATTAATTTCTAAATAATTAAATTTAAACAAAGGCTACATTTCTAAATGCTTTAACAGAGCAACACAGAAACAGACAATGAGACAGTCAGAAAAATTTCCACAACTAAAACTCCCTGTAAATGACTGCAGTGATGATTATTGACACAATTTTATCTCAATAAGTGCAGACACCTTATTGACTGCTGAGGTGATGTGTGGACATGTCCTTTGTCTCTACAGTGGACACCTTACTGACTGCTGAGGTGATGTGTGGACATGTCCTTTGTCTCTACAGTGGACACCTTACTGACTGCTGAGGTGATGATGTGGACATGTCCTTTGTCTCTACAGTGGACACCTTACTGACTGCTGAGGTGATGATGTGTGGACATGTCCTTTGTCTCTACAGAGGACACCTTACTGACTGCTGAGGTGATGATGTGTGGACATGTCCTTTGTCTCTACAGTGGACACCTTACTGGCTGCTGAGGTGATGATGTGTGGACATGTCCTTTGTCTCTACAGTGGACACCTTACTGGCTGCTGAGGTGATGATGTGTGGACATGTCCTTTGTCTCTACAGTGGACACCTTACTGGCTGCTGAGGTGATGATGTGGACATGTCCTTTGTCTTACTGACTGCTGAGGTGATGTGTGGACATGTCCTTCGTCACTACAGAGGACACCTTACTGACTGCTGAGGTGATGATGTGTGGACATGTCCTTTGTCTCTATAGTGGACACCTTACTGACTGCTGAGGTGATGTGTGTGACATGTCCTTTGTCTCTACTGACTGCTGAGGTGATGATGTGTGGACATGTCCTTTGTCTCTACAGTGGACACCTCCTCATGATCTCATTTGTCTTTGACCTTTGACACCTTGTCTCTAGAAGTAGTGCATCTTTAATGTCCCCCTCTGATGATGTGTGGACATGTCCCTTCTCTACAGAGGAACCTCCCATCTCCTCCTCCTTACCTCCCCCTCCCTGTTCTCCTCCTCACCCCCCTACCTGTTATCCTCCCATCACCCCCTCCTCTCTGTTCTCCTCTTCACCTCCTCTCTCTCTGTTCTCCTCTGTACCTCCCCCTCCCTGTTTCCTACCTCCATGTATACTCCATCTACACTGATGCAGCCTAAATCAAAGGCCTCTGACACCCTCAAGGAGACCAGGGCTGGCACTGCTTCCAATGCTGTGAAGAAGCCAACTGGAGGAGTTTCTCCTAAACCAGTCCAACACTCCTAGCAGTGACCTTTGAACTCTGGTCTCTCTGACCCGTTTCTCCTCCAACATTAGCTGGGCATCATTGAGATGTTTGTTCCGCTGTCTCAGTGTCTCTATCTGTCTGTCTCTCTCTTTGATCTGTCTGTCCTTGTCCTCCATCTGTCTGCTGAAGTCTCTCTTCATCTTGCTCTGTGAGATCATGATGTTCCTCTGTAGTTCAGGTAGGAGCACCTTCATCAGGTTTCTCTCTGCTTCAACTCTGGCCTCTCCTTCATAGTTCTCCCTCATCTCCTCCATCTCCTGTCTGTGTCTCTCCTCCATCTCTCTCCTCTCATTCTCTCTCTTCTCTCTAAATCTCTCCAGCTTTTTCTCCATCTCTTCCCTTCTATCAGACTCCCTCTTTAACTCTCTCTCCAGCTCTCTCTTCTTCTCCTCATCTCTCTCCTCCTTTATCTGTCTCTCCAGTTCAGTTGTCCGATGGTTGAGTGTTCTGATGTCTCCTTCATGCTCCTGGATCACTACCTCCATCTTCTTCACAGAGTCCTGAAGCTCTTTCTCCAGTCTCTCTTTCATTGCTACCTCCTCCCTCTGTTTCCTCTCCTCCATCTCCATGTGAATCTTTCTCTCCATCTCTCTGGCTTGCGTCTCTGCCTCCAGGTAGATCTGAGTGCTGTAGAAGCTCTCTGTGTTTCCTGACACCATCTCCTCTATCTGGTCCAGCAGCTCTGAGACCTGAGTACCTTGGGCCCTGTCCTTAATGTTGAGGACATGGTACCTGTTCCCACATTTCTCTACAAGCTGCTGGAGGTCTGGACTCCCTGCTTGGAGAAACTCCTCAATGCTGTGTTGTGTCAGACTGTCAGCATGGGTGAATAGAATGACAGTGTGTCCCCAACAACCCTCTCCAAACATCTCCTCCATTCTCTCCATCATCCCTCTCTCCTCCTCCTCCTCCTCAGAGGGCTCCACTGGTATGACCAGGAGGAAGGTGTGGGGTCCCGGGGCAGACAGACGGACACAGAGCCCCACATCCTGTCTCATCTCCTCCACAGAGAGTCCAGGGCAGAACCAGTCTGGAGTGTCCACCAGCACCAGCCGTCTCCCACACACGTCCCCCTCTCTCCTCCTACTCCTCTGGCTCTCTGCAGAGGGGCTGGCCTGGGCCCCAAACTCCTCTCTGTCCAGGATGGTGTTTCCTGCTGCACTCCTCCCAGCTCCAGTCCTCCCCAGCAGCACCAGTCTCAGCTCAGACACACTGGGAGACACTGGGGAGTCTGGAGTGCTGCTCTCTGCTCCCACTGCAACACAACACACTGGTCAGAGACTAACAAGGAGATAGTCATGCATTTATCTTACGACAACTCAATGATGCTACTAGAAATAATGATACAAACACAGTTGGAAGCAGACATTAGAATCATTTATCAGATCCTATTGTGTTTCAGATAGTAACAGAGACTCACTTGTTACAGGGTATTTCCCCATGCTCTCTCTCTTCCTCAGGGGTAATTTGGGTTTTGGATGTGAGCTCTCTGCTCCAATTGCAACACAATGCAGAGATTCAGTGTCACATTGGACCTGAGAAATATCTGAAACAACATATTATCAAGGATCAGTCCATGTTTGAGAGAGTGAAAAGGTCTCACTGTATGGAGTATCCAAACCCAAGCTGTGTCTCTTCCTCGGTGGTAGTGTGGGCTCTTGATCTGGACTCTCTTCTCCCACTGAGACAAAACATAAGGAACCAGTACAAGAACATCACACAATGTTTAGGTAACAGAGACTTGAGAAATGACGTCCTCATAACCCCCCCCCCCACCCCTAACCTCCTCCTCATGACCCCCCCTCACCCCTAACCTCCTCCTCATGACCCCCCCTCACCCCTAACCTCCTCCTCATGACCCCCCCCACCCCTAACCTCCTCCTCATGACCCCCCCTCACCCCCTCCCACCCCTAACCTCCTCCTCATGACCCCCCCTCACCCCCTAACCTCCTCCTCATGACCCCCCCCTCACCCCGTAACCTCCTCCTCATGACCCCCCCCTCACCCCCCCACCTCCTCCTCATGGCCCCCCTCACCCCCTAACCTCCTCATGACCCCTCTCACCCCTAACCTCCTCCTCATGACCCCCCCTCACCCCCTAACCTCCTCCTCATGACCCCCCTCATGACCCCCCCCACCCCTTACCTCCTCCTCATGACCCCCCCCTCACCCCCCTCACCCCCCTCCTCCTCATGACCCCCCTCACCCCCTAACCTCCTCCTCATGACCCCCCTCACCCCCTAACCCCCTCCTCATGACCCCTCTCACCCCTAACCTCCTCCTCATGACCCCCCCCACCCCTAACCTCCTCCTCATGACCCCCCCTCACCCCTTACCTCCTCCTCATGACCCCCCCCACCCCCTCCCTCCTCCTCATAACCCCCCCCTAACCTCCTCCTCCTAACCTCCTCCTCCTGACCCCCCCCCCCCCAACCCAACCTCCCCCTGGTCTCCTTCTGACCTCCCAGCTACCTACCGACCTTCCTACCTAAGGTTGGTATCAGAGGATCCATTGACAAACAAGTTATATTTCCTTTGTCAATACTTGTGTTGTGATACATTCTGAATAGATTACTGCAACCTGCTTATGCACACTAAAAGAACCTGAAAACATGTACTTCCACACCTACAACAAAACAAACCGCCATCTGGTAATGCAGAGGAATAAAGATGCTTATTATCACTTAAGTCAATGGCACATTAGTCTTTATTTCATTGGCATGCATTACACAGCATAATTCAAACAGAGGGTTAGGGTATTTTTGAAGCAGCAACCATGAGACTCTGAAAGTAGAGACAAGCTCAACATCTGTAACACGGTTAACAGCAGAGAGAAAAGCGCTATTCAGTCATAAGTCTATTCTTCAGTCATAAGTCTATTCTTCAGTCATAAGTCTATTCTTCAGTCATAAGTCTATTCTTCAGTAAGTCATAAGTCTATTCTTCAGTAAGTCATAAGTCTATTCTTCAGTCAGTCATAAGTCTATTCTTCAGTCAGAGTCTATTCTTCAGTCATGAGTCTATTCTTCAGTCATGAGTCTATTCTTCAGTCATGAGTCTATTCTTCAGTCATAAGTCTATTCTTCAGTCATAAGTCTATTCCTCAGTCATAAGTCTATTCTTCAGTAAGTCATGAGTCTATTCTTCAGTCATAAGTCTATTCTTCAGTAAGTCATGAGTCTATTCTTCAGTCATAAGTCTATTCTTCAGTCATAAGTCTATTCTTCAGTCATGAGTCTATTCTTCAGTCATGAGTCTATTCTTCAGTCATGAGTCTATTCTTCAGTCATGAGTCTATTCTTCAGTCTATTCTTCAGTCATGAGTCTATTCTTCAGTCATAAGTCTATTCTTCAGTAAGTCATGAGTCTATTCTTCAGTCATAAGTCTATTCTTCAGTCATAAGTCTATTCTTCAGTCATGAGTCTATTCTTCAGTCATGAGTCTATTCTTCAGTAAGTCAGGTCTATTCTTCAGTAAGTCAGGTCTATTCTTCAGTAAGTCAGGTCTATTCTTCAGTAAGTCAGGTCTATTCTTCAGTAAGTCAGGTCTATTCTTCAGTAAGTCAGGTCTATTCTTCAGTAAGTCATAAGTCTATTCTTCAGTAAGTCAGGTCTATTCTTCAGTAAGTCAGGTCTATTCTTCAGTAAGTCAGGTCTATTCTTCAGTAAGTCATAAGTCTATTCTTCAGTAAGTCAGGTCTATTCTTCAGTAAGTCAGGTCTATTCTTCAGTAAGTCAGGTCTATTCTTCAGTAAGTCAGGTCTATTCTTCTGTAAGTCATAAGTCTATTCTTCAGTAAGTCATAAGTCTATTCTTCAGTAAGTCATAAGTCTATTCTTCAGTAAGTCATAAGTCTATTCTTCAGTAAGTCATAAGTCTATTCTTCAGTAAGTCAGGTCTATTCTTCAGTAAGTCAGGTCTATTCTTCAGTAAGTCATAAGTCTATTCTTCAGTAAGTCATAAGTCTATTCTTCAGTAAGTCATAAGTCTTTTCTTCAGTAAGTCATAAGTCTATTCTTCTGTGTCGGCTGCACTTCATGTACCTTTTGTATGGCCTGCATGGTCACCCTAAGAGAACAGACACACACCTAAGGAAATAGAGGTCCATTAAATAACATGAGGTAGGGTTGGGAATTGGAAACGCTAATGTTCTGGTCTGCAGGGTAATGGTCAGTCCAGGCAGGAGGGGCTATAGGTCTGGACTGGTCTTCTGTTAAGGGGCAATCCAGGTGGGAGGGGCTGTAGGTCTGGACTGGTCTTCTGTTAAGGGGCAATCCAGGCGGGAAGGGCTATAGGTCTGGACTGGTGTTCGGTTAAGGGGCAAACCAGGCGGGAGGGGCTATAGGTCTGGACTGGTCTTCTGTTAAGGGGCAATCCAGGTGGGAGGGGCTGTAGGTCTGGACTGGTCTTCTGTTAAGGGGCAATCCAGGCAGGAGGGGCTGTAGGGCTGGACTGGTCTTCTGTTAAGGGGCAATCCAGGCGGGAGGGGCTGTAGGGCTGGACTGGTCTTCTGTTAAGGGGCAATCCAGGCGGGAGGGGCTATAGGTCTGGTCTGCAGGTAAAGGTTAGTCCAGGCGGCAGGGGTTAATCGTCTCCTCCACACAGTTCCTTGACACAGTCGCCATGGTACCCTGACAGGTCAGACTAAAGACAAAGAACACACAACACCGTCCGTCAAAAACACAAGAGCGTTTATTCCTATCCCTGGGATTACCAGGTGGGATGGGTTTGGCTGACGGATGTATTGATGTAGAAATTAAATATCGGGTGGCCTGACAGGCAAACCAGGCTGGGCTTTACAAAAGAACAATTGACTGCGTTTTAAATACTGATTGTGAACTGTCTTCTATTCTTTGTTATATGTTCTTAGTTTGTAACTAAAATTATGTTAAGGCAGGCTAAAGTAAAGTGATGACAGTTTACGTTTTAGTTTTGACTGAATAATATTACTAACATCTGGCATTGAATATCACACACACATATAATACATTTCATGAAAAGGTACAGACACAATCATCCACACGGTACCAGAAGGTTGTTCACAGTGAGACAGGAAAACACACGGTGTACCTCCTAAGTCTGTTAACACAGCTGTGCCTACTGCACCTCCTGTTAACACAGCTGTGCCTACTGCACCTCCTAAGTCTGTTAACACAGCTGTGCCTACTGCACCTCCTTCTGTAAGTCTGTTAACACAGCTGTGCCTATTGCACCTCCTTCTGTAAGTCTGTTAACACAGCTGTGCCTACTGCACCTCCTTCTGTAAGTCTGTTAACACAGCTGTGCCTATTGCACCTCCTTCTGTAAGTCTATTAACACAGCTGTGCCTATTGCACCTCCTTCTATAAGTCCATTAACACAGCTGTGCCTATTGCACCTCCTTCTGTAAGTCCGTTAACACAGCTGTGCCTATTGCACCTCCTTCTGTAAGTCTATTAACACAGCTGTGCATACTGCACCTCCTTCTGTAAGTCTGTTAACACAGCTGTGCCTATTGCACCTCCTTCTGTAAGTCTGTTAACACTGCTGTCCATATTGTACCTCCTGTTAACACAGCTGTCCATACTGCACCTCCTGTTAACACAGCTGTGCATACTGCACCTCCTGTTAACACAGCTGTCCATACTGCACCTCCTAAGTCACAGCAGTGCAGAATAAAGTAACAAAGTTCAAAGGTCACCTGGATGGCGGAGAAGAGAGAGTAGTTGTAGAGCTTCTTGAACTCCGCTCTGATGTCCAGCATGTCGACCTCTGACCTGCTCACCATGATACGGTTCAGCGTGGCCTCGTCAGTCCCGCCACCCTGAGACCACAACAAACACATCAACAACAACAACAAAAACAACACCACACATCAATGGGCGGCCTATTTACATGACTAGATATGAAGGCCTAACCAATGGATGAGCGTTATTCTGGGTTCCTCACCTTCATGCTCCGGTAGAGACGTTCTGCCAGATAGGCTGGAACATTCTTTACACATTTCACTGCAAGAGAAACATTAAAACATGATCATGCCAGCAGGTCACACATAATGCACTTTTTTAGAGCAGCACCTTGTCGTAACAAAACAAACAAAAAACAACAACGATGACGTCCTGTGAATAGGTCCACATGGTACCTTCAGACAAGCATGGGCAGAGTGTGTCGGACAGACAGAAAGGCAAACCGGCTTCTGAACAGTCTATACTAGCATACCTATGGTCTATCAGACTGACAGTCTATACTAGCATACCTATGGTCTATCAGACTGACTATACCAGCGTACCTATGGTCTATCAGACAGTCTTTACTAGTGTACCTATGGTCTATCAGACTGACTATACCAGCGTACCTATGGTCTCTCAGACAGACAGTCTATACCAGCGTACCTATGGTCTCTCAG
Organism: Galaxias olidus; assembly: GCA_026901105.3. Classification (NCBI taxonomy): domain Eukaryota; kingdom Metazoa; phylum Chordata; class Actinopteri; order Galaxiiformes; family Galaxiidae; genus Galaxias; species Galaxias olidus. The sequence goes on along the minus strand of JAPMUY010007731.1, from coordinate 37,989 downwards.
ACAGACAGTCTATACCAGCGTACCTATGGTCTCTCAGACAGACAGTCTATACCAGCGTACCTATGGTCTCTCAGACAGACAGTCTATACTAGCGTACCTATGGTCTCTCAGACAGACAGTCTTTACTAGCGTACCTATGGTCTCTCAGACAGACAGTCTTTACCAGCGTACCTATGGTCTCTCAGACAGACAGTCTATACCAGCGTACCTATGGCCACCAGCAAATCCTCCAGGTCTCCAGACATTTCCCCCTCAATGCTCTGCTGGAGAGTTTCCACTGATGTTCTTGTACTCCACCAGAGCTTTGACAAAAGACAACATTACACAGTAGACATTTTAAATCTAGTCATAAAACTACAACACATCATGTTGTCCCAATGATGCGCTATACTCTACAAAGAGATGCAACATACAGTACCCTTTTATGTAGTGGCCCACTAGATCTATATTATACTGATATCAGAGAGGCAACATACAGAACCCATTAGA
>JAPMUY010007731.1:30000-32500 GCA_026901105.3 Galaxias olidus | reverse complement strand
AATCAGACCATCTTTCCCTCCTGCTCCCCCCAGCCTACACCCCCCTCAAACGTAGGGCCAAGCCCACTTCAAAAACCATCACAGCCTGGCCTGAAGATGCACTCGACAAACTCAAAGACTGTTTTCAACAGACAGACTGGGACATATTTGAACAACAGGACCTGGGGACACTCACAGGAACGGTACTAGACTATATTAAGTTTTGTATCGGGAATGTGACCATGGACAAAACCATCAGGGTTTTCCCCAACCAGAAACCCTGGATGACCCCCCAGGTCCGTGCACTCCTCAGGGCCCGTGATGCTGCCTTCAGGTCAGGAGACAGAGCACTCTACAGTGCTGCTCGAGCTGACCTGAGGAGAGGTACAAAAACAGCTAAGGCAGACCACAGGAGGCACATAGAGTCCCATCTGTCCAGCAGAAACATTCGAGAGGTGTGGCAGGGCATCCAGGACATCACCAACTTCAGAGGAGGCGAGGCGTCAACGGGGGCTCAAAGTGCTGCTCTGGCAGAGGAGCTAAACGGCTTCTTTGCCCGCTTTGAAACATCTCAGCAGCACGCATCTGCTCCAGCCACTCCCCCTCCCCCACCCTGCTCCCACAATACCCCTCCCACTACCCCTCCCCCACCCTGCCCCCGCATCACCACATCCACCTCCCCTCCCCCGCCCCGCACCACCCCACTCACTGTTCAGGAGCACGACGTCAGGCGGGTGCTCCAGACAGTCAACACAAAGAAGGCTACCGGCCCAGACGGGGTTCCAGGTAGGGTGCTCAGAGCATGCGCTCACCAGCTCGCCCCCACCTTTACCAGGATCTTCAACCTCTCTCTGGCCCAGGCAATCATCCCACCCTGCCTCAAATCATCCACAATAATCCCGGTGCCGAAGAAGTCTCCCATCACCAGCCTGAATGATTACCGACCAGTGGCACTCACCCCGGTGATTATGAAGTGCTTTGAGAGACTCGTTCTGCAGCACATCAAGGACCATCTCCCCCCAGACTTTGACTCCCACCAGTTTGCATACCGTGCTAACAGATCCACCGAGGACGCCGTAGCCATAGCTCTTCACTCTGCGCTGGAACACCTGGAGCAGCAGCAGAGATACGTCCGGATGCTCTTTGTGGATTACAGTTCAGCCTTCAATACAATAATACCGGACAGGTTATGCTACAAACTGGACACCATTGGCCTCCCCCTCTCACATGTGCCTGGATAAAGGACTTCCTAACGTCCCGACCCCAGACTGTGAGACTTGGCCCCCACCTCTCCTCAACCCGCACGCTGAGCATCGGCTCCCCACAGGGGTGCGTGCTGAGCCCCCTCCTGTACTGCCTCTACACCCAAGACTGCAGGCCGGCCCACAATGACAACCTCTTCGTCAAGTTTGCGGACGATACCACGGTGGTCGGTCTCATCTCCAGGGCTGATGAGGCGGCCTACAGAGAGGAGGTCCTGAAGCTGGTTGCTTGGTGCTCTGAGAACAATCTTGTTCTAAACACCAAGAAAACCAAGGAGATCATCATTGACTTCAGGAGGCACCGCACGGACCCAGCCCCCCTCTACATCAACGGCGAGAGTGTGGAGCGTGTTCGCACCATCAAGTTTCTGGGCGTGACTATCTCGGCCACCATCTCCTGGACAGAGAACGTCACCGCCATCATCAAGAAGGCTCAGCAGCGGCTACACTTCCTGAGAATCCTCAGGAAGCACAAGCTGAATTCCACCTTACTGCTGACCTTCTACCGTTCATCAATCGAGAGCCTGCTGACATACTGCATCACAGTGTGGTATGGCAGCTGCTCTGTAGCAGACAAGGGGAGGATACAGAGAGTCATAAAGACAGCACAAAAGACCATCGGCTGCTCTCTCCCTTCCCTAACGGACATCTACACCTCTCGCTGCCTCTGCAGAGCCAAAAATATCCAAAAGGACAGCTCTCACCCTAGCTCTGGTCTGTTTGCCCTGCTGCCCTCCGGGAGGCGCTACAGGTGCCTCAAGACCAGAACAAACAGATTTAAAAACAGCTTCTTCCCCCAGGCAATAACCCTGCTGAACTCAAATTTGTAACCCCTGTGCAATAGTCATATAGGTATATTTATTTAATTCCGTGCAATACCTGTTAATTCCGTGCAATACCTGTATAGACGTATTTTTCAGCTGTGAATTTCATACATAGATTTAGATATTTTCTTACTGCAATGTACATAGACATGTGGATATATTTCTATCGGGACTACGTACGTACCTATCTTATCTTATTTTATACTTTTATTTATTTTATTTTATCTTATCTTATTCCTGTTTTAATCTGTACTGCACTGTTTGGTGGTTGCTTAATCTCATTGTACCTGTGTATAATGACAATAAAAGGCATTCTAGGGTGGGGTGCAGGCTAGAAAGGTGCACACCACAAAGGCTAGTCATTAAATCAGCGGCAGGGTGGGGTGCAGGCTAGAAAGGTGCACACCACAAAGGCTTGTCATTAAATCAGCGGCA
>JAPMUY010007731.1:0-27500 GCA_026901105.3 Galaxias olidus | reverse complement strand
TTGCCATCTTTACGCGTTTTTTCCTCGTAGGCGGAGCAGCAAGCTACCGAAAACACCGGCTAGGCCTACATTTAATGTACAATATATTTGATGTAGCACAGGCACAGGCAAAATCTGATGCAGTAATTATTTGTATGGTTTTGATTAAGTGAAGACAGCACATTCGACATAGCCTAAGCCATTTGCAACAGCGCATAGCCTACGAAGGCTACAAGTTTGACCAAAGAAAGACAGGAATTGCTCATCAATCAGGTAGACTAGTTTATTGTTAGAAAATGTGTACAAACTGCTAAAAGTACGTAAAGGCCTATTGCCAAGACATAGGCTATCTCTTTAAAAACCATTCAAATAAGCAAGACAAAAAATTACGTAATTTATAGCCTGATTTACCTGAAACTCCTCCAGCGATCTCACACAGGAACACTTTACACTTCACCGCCACACCTGTAATCACACAGTAGGTAGAAGCAGAGCCTGTCCGCTGATTAGCGGACCTCAGTTCCCGCGTGAGATCAGGTGGGAGGAGTCTGGAAAAATAACATTCTGATATAGCCTTATTCATGATGAAAGTTTGAAGAGATTAGAGATGTCATCCTGTTCAGGCTATTGTGGAAATTCCTGTTGCCGTTTTCGTTTTACAAAAAATAAGAACTTTTACCAAAAATGAGTAAATAACTTAAGGGTAATAAGTTACCAAATCATCTTGCTTACATATGAGAAATAATGGTAATGTGTGATCAGGTGCAGGTGTCTAAATAAGAGAAAATTATTTGTGATTATTTATGCGCATTTATGCATTTTCTGGGGGTGAAGGTTTGTGCTGTGGTCTAGAATTGAATGATTTTGTCCAAGAGTGTGGTTGGTGTACAAAATTCAGATCCTGTGGGGAATTGAGCCCCTATTCTGGACCAGATGGGCAACCACCAGAGCCGAAGGTTTCTTCCTGCCAGACGGCAACTATCACTAGGGATTTTCTCACAGAAAGTCACTTTAATTCAAAACACTGACATCCCAGCACACACTAAAGCGAAACTAGGGAGTGTGGAAATAAATATCCTCAAGTTAGCAAGAATGTGACAGCTAGTGATGAGGTTGCAACAACAAGGTGCTAGGTGCTGTTTGAATAGCCTTGAGTCCTGTACTAATTGTCACATAGGAGAACATGATTGGTCGTTATCTAGAAGAGAACACTCAAGCCATTGTAACTGAAGAGCAGGTCCTACAGGGGAGTGAGACATACCATACGTCACACGAAATGCAGCTGGGGGGGCGAATAGAGTACAAGAGAGGGAGAGAGAGAGTAAGAACTTTAGAATCTATTCACCAGCGGCCGCTCTGATACATTCCCAGATATTTACCATTAGGGTTTCATATCTGCAAAATAAGGTAATTATTCAGCTTCTGTGTGTGTTTACTAATATATCATAGCATTAGACAAATGTTGATTAATTATTGGTAATTAACATGATAAAGTAATCATTGTTTTTATATCCCATTTTGTGTCTGAGTGATCTTCCTTGCCATCAACGAATTCGGAAAGGTTACCGGCGGAGAACCACCCTTCTCCATTGCGGCTAAAAACCTTAACAGGAGACAAACACCCACCATCAACGGTGTTGCCATATTTAAAGCCGGTGATTTATGACCTAATTCAAATAGCTTTACCGTCATATGGATAGCCAGTAGCTAACAGAATCAGCGTCACCCTTTACCAGGATACATTACATTAAATAGGTCTAAGTGAAAGGAATTGTCATAAAGGGCTAGTGCATCTGTTAGCCGAACTCAACCCCATCAAACAGACAGAAGCATATGTTCCTGCATAACAAAACATAAACACACAACCAATACTGTATTATGTTTTATTACTAAAAAGGCACCAAATACAGGCATCATGTTGATACAAACTTGTAATTATTTTCACAAAATGGTAGCACCAAAAATATAATGTTATCTTCCCATTTCCCCATGGTCTATTGGCAGGCACAGTTTGAAAGAAAGATAGAGAGAATGAGAGAGGAGGGGGGAGAGGGGGGATGCAGAAAGTAAGAAATAATTATACAAATAAAGACAAGGATTGATGCTATGCAGCAGTGTCATCGTGAAGAGTGTGCAAGCGAAGGCCGCAACACATTCAATTGTCATCTCTGTCAAACCAGTGTCAGACTAAATAACAATACAGAATAGGACTCCTATATAATATGTGACTAGATTATATCTTAATAACAATACAGTATAGGACTCCTATATAATATGTGATTAGATTATATCTTAATAACAATACAGTATAGGACTCCTATATAATGTGACTAGATTATATCTTAATAACAATACAGTATAGGACTCCTATATAATATGTGATTAGATTATATCTCCTATATATCAATAGGTAAGGCAACATAAACTCAGAGTACATGTGTGTGACAGCGGCGCCCAGCTGATTAAATAAAGTGTTTGAACGAGGAACACACAGACAAGGTGGCTGTGTTTTGGCAAAGCATAGGCATGTATATATATATATGTTTATTATATAACTGAACATGTTGATTGTAAGGCTCCAGTGTTGTATAGAGTGATGTGTACTTCAGCAGGGCAGTCCATCTAAAGCCTCGCCTTGCAGTCAAGGAAGTTCACATTGCCGTACAATTTGGACGATTTGTTGCAATCCTTGAAATACATATGACTAAATACTGCATGGCACTTAATATTGGCAGCTGTCCAAATGAAATAAAAAATACACACATGGTTTCACAGCTGTGAAACACAAAACTAATTCATTCCATATCTATCCTATGTATGTATAAAAAGCATGGCTTTGAAATACATGGATTTGTGAATGCAAAAACAAAGCTGCATATGTTTAGGTCTTGAAATACGTGGATTTACAAATGCAAAAAAAAACAACCAAAAAACAAGCTGCATATGTTAAGGGATTAGCAAATGCTAAAGTTATAATTGCACTTGAATGGATGTTATTGATATTTACAGGCTAGCTAATGAACTTGAGTGGTAGCTTTGCACTGGCAGTGCGTTAATACTTTCGTCGTGGTCATTATTGGCACTATAATGAAGCAAAGAACCGAATACATCACTGGTTCAAAGCATTACAGTGTCAGACTGCTACTTGGAGGTCCGCTTGGTGTCGCAAAGACGGGAAAGTACACTATCAAAGCCCGTTTTAATGACTGGCTTCAGTGTCAGCAGAGATTCAATGACAGGTCAAGTAGAAAAAGAGGTCTTTAGCCTCAGGTCGGAGTGTGTAGGGTCAGTTATCCAAATTCAGGTTAGGGTGTTTGGTTGGCTAGGGCCGTTGAGTTGTTTCCTGAGGTAGCCCAGTTGTGAAATATTTGAATGCTGCATAAGTTGCCAAGCAACACACGATTCCCTTTTATTTTTTTGAGACTTTGTATAAAAATACATAAAAAAAAAACACGCTATTTCATTCCATAATTACAGGTAATGAAAACACTTATCCTCCTCTTTGTGGTTGGTTAAACATTGATGACATCACACCTCTGTGCCATCGTTCAGGTTGTTGTGGAGTTTGACCTCCAGGTTGACCTGTTTGACCTTCAGCCCCCCGTTGACCTTGGCGTTGACCTTGGCGTTGCTGGGGTCCTGGTTGCGGTGGAGGAGGTTGATGTTCTTGACGGTGCAGTGTTTGCTGCTGTAGTTCTTCTCCAGCGTCTTCTCCATGCACACCTCCACCTTGGTGTTCAGAGGGTACTCCTCCGCCATCTTCTTCTTCTGCTGCTTCTTCTTCCTCCCCGATCGCCGGCAACGCCGGTACAGGAAACAGGCTGCCAGCAGCACCAGGACCAGCAGTGTCACCGCGGCAACGCCCCCACCCAGTGTGCTGCCCACCTGGTGATTGAAGGTCGGGGACGTGACGACCTGTAGGCGCAGCGTCTTCATGTTCGTGCCGTTCTTTACCTGCTCACCCTCGTTGTCGTAGATCAGAGACTCGTCCAGGGACAGCCGCCCGCTGGGGTCAACCAGGTCACGCCGAGGTCGCAGGTGAGGGGTTAGCTGGGAGGTCACGGAGCGTTGCACCCTGGGACCGGAGACAGACTCTGGACCAATCACGTAGATCACCTGCAGGTACCACTGATGTCCCGCCTCCACCTGTCAGTCACACACAAAGATATAGAAAAGTTAGAAGTAGCTGATGACTCATCTGAAGCATGTTCACATTTACACCTCTCTGATTATACAGCCTCCTTCCTCAGCTACATTGATATCAACACGATATTAAATTTAAATTCAAATTTTGTATTGCACTACGAGTTGGTGTGCGACTTGTCGTAAGAATTTCACTGTTCAGAATGACCCTGTGTTAGCCTGTGGATTTGATAAATAAAACACATTGACTTTGTCATCACGACAGAACACAATGTGTCTCGTCTAAAACAACAGGTTGGTTGAAGTGGCCATTCTACCAAGGCTGACAAAATGGCTTTTATGGACCGCTCTTTGATTCTGCCTATTCATCTTGTGAACAGGACTACTATTTTATATGTATGAGACTCACGATGCAATGTGCTTTACTGTTAAGTTGTAATATGTTGACTGTTGGAAACACGGATTTGATTTGTTTTATAGTTTTATTTTATGTTGATTTGTGCTGCCTCGTGTCAGGTCTCGCTTGAAAAATAGTCTTTTAAATTAAATTAATTTAATTAAATTAAACTTTATATATTTAAATAGTCTTTTCATTTCAATGTGAATTCTCCTGGTTAAATTAAACTTTATATATTTAAATAGTCTTTTCATTTCAATGTGAATTCTCCTGGTTAAATTAAACTTTATATATTTAAATAGTCTTTTCATTTCAATGTGAATTCTCCTGGTTAAATTAAACTTTTATTATTAAACTCTCTTTTACCTTGTAGAGGGCGTCCACCTTCATTGTGAAGCCGTCTACTCCAGGCATGGCCGCCATGGCCTCTAGATCTGGACTGTCCGCAGCGAGGCTGGCCTCAAACGGAACGTCGTGGAAGTAGCGGTCACACACATCAGGCTGCTTACGGTCCTGGGGGTAACCGTGGAAACAAAAGAACGGCTTAGCCAAACGGACACCCATGATGTCAGCAGCTTTGTTAGCTAAACTGAGGCCCCATAACCTTACCACCAGGGGAAAACAGAAGGTGTTTGTTGGGCTGGGTAGTGTAGTTCTACTATAATGATTTGTAGTTTCTTACCAGAAGCAGGAACCTATGTTTGAGGTGTTTGTTAGGCTGGGTAGTGTAGTTCTTTAATAGAATGCTCTGTAGTTTCTTACCAGAAGCAGGAACCTACGTTTGAGGTGTTTTTTGGGCTGGGTAGTGTAGTTCTTTAATAGAATGCTCTGTAGTTTCTTACCAGAAGCAGGAACCTATGTTTGAGGTGTTTGTTGGGCTGGGTAGTGTAGTTCTTTAATAGAATGCTCTGTAGTTTCTTACCAGAAGCAGGAACCAATGTTTGAGGTGTTTGTTAGGCTGGGTAGTGTAGTTCTTTAATAGAATGCTCTGTAGTTTCTTACCAGAAGAAGGAACCTATGTTTGAGGTGTTTGTTGGGCTGGGTAGTGTAGTTCTTTAATAGAATGATTTGTAGTTTCTTCCCAGAAGCAGGAACCTATGTTTGAGGTGTTTGTTAGGCTGGGTAGTGTAGTTCTTTAATAGAATGATTTGTAGTTTCTTACCAGAAGCAGGAACCTATGTTTGAGGTGTTTGTTAGGCTGGGTAGTGTAGTTCTTTAATAGAATGATTTGTAGTTTCTTACCAGAAGCAGGAACCTATGTTTGAGGTGTTTGTTGGGCTGGGTCGTGTAGTTCTTTAATAGAATGCTCTGTAGTTTCTTACCAGAAGCAGGAACCTATGTTTGAGGTGTTTGTTAGGCTGGATGCAGCCGTACTGCGGACCCTCGTTGTAGAGCGTGCCGGTCGGGTCGAAGAACGGTACGTAGCCGTCCCTGCCAGTACACAGGTAGACCTTCTCCAGCTGCAATTGATAGGCTGAGTTCAGGTTCTGATCCGGGTTCCACAGAACCCTGCCGTACAGCGTCTGGCCTGAGGGGGGCAGCAGAGGTACACAATCAGGGTGAGACTGAGGCCATGGCTTTGATTTGAATACATTGTGGCAATAATGATACAAATCAAAAACTACACAGCAAAAGGTATCTACATTTAGACTCTAAGCTTAGAGGTATTGTAACGATTGTTAAAAGTGAATAAATGCTGATATCCATGTACTTAATTACCAAACAATCATTTCAAAGCCTACAGACCCAGTTAAAGCAATTTCACATTCTTACCTACAAAGATGGCTTCCAGTCCTAGCCTACACAGTCCTAAGCCTACAGTCCTATACAGTCATATCCCTACAGTATTATACAGTCATACCCCTACAGTATTATACAGTCATACCCCTACAGTACTAGCTTATACAGTCATACCCCTACAGTACTAGCTTATACAGTCATATACCTACAGTACTAGCTTATACAGTCATATCCGTACAGTCCTATACAGTCATATCCGTACAGTCCTATACAGTCATATCCCTACAATACTATACAGTCATATACCTACAGTCCTATACAGTCATATACCTACAGTACTAGCCTCCACAGTCCCTAGTCTCTCACCCATGGAGAAGGCTCCCTTGTAGTCCATCTCAGCCATGGAGACCCCAGCAGCAGCAGGGTCCATCAGGAACACCTTGTCGTTGTTACACAGCTGAAACTCTGTGTTGAGGGAGTAGACCACGGGGACGGGCCGGTTGGTCTGCTGGAAGGCTATGGGCACCAGGAACCTAACGCAGACAACAGTGGATAGTCATTTAATATGATTGTGTTTGCTTGTGTGAGACTGTGCTTGCGTGTGTGTGTTTGTGTGTGTGTGTGCGTCTTGCGTACTTCTCCGGGGCATGTGCAGTGCAGGACAGAGGCCTGTCCCCGGGGTCGACCCAGGGCTGGGTGGGCTGCACCGTGCAGGGAACCAGGAACACTGTGTACTCTCCAGAGTAGTCCTTCCTGTAGAAACACAATGACCAATAGGATCAGTTATACAGAGATAGAACCAGGAACACTGTGTACTCTCCAGAGTAGTCCTTCCTGTAGAAACACAATGACCAATAGGATCAGTTATACAGAGATAGAACCAGTAGACTAGACTCGATTTACTTCCTGTCATAACATAACACAACGACCAATAGGAATCAGCTCCATAAAGCTAGAAACAGACGACTAAACTTAAGAGTCTAACACTGTGTCATTGAGCAAGACAAGATTACTTGAGTCATTTGAGCCAAAATGGCCGCTACATTAATACATTGTCTATGGCCGTGTGTGCGACAGGGCGGACCTGCTGTAGGAGCTGGTGGCCCTCCAGAGCTGGTAGGGCGAGTCGAAGGTCTGGGCGCTCCACAGCAGCTGCAGGTCGAACTCGATGCCCCCCAGGTGGTCGGGGGCCATCAGCTGGGAGAGGTGTCCCGGCAGGGTGTGGTGCTCTGGGACAAACTGACCTGGAGGGACAGAGACGCGGATGGATGATGTCATCGTCACGCTCCCTTTGATAACAGTACTGGAGGCGGATGATGTCATCATCACGCTCCCTTTGATAACAACACTAGAGGCAGATGATGAATTAGTACATGTAGCATGTGTTTTGAATAAGTACTGACCTCTGAACTTGGCGTGTGTTTTGAACTCGATGACCAGTCGACCATCTTCTCTGATGTAGATCCTGATGATTTGTAGTCTGGCTGATAGGACGCTATCTGTCTGTATACCTGTAAAGAACAGGAGGACACAACATTTTAACAGTCTGTCTGTCTGTCTGTCTGTCTGCCTGTCTGTCTGCCTGCCTGTCTGCCTGCCTGTCTGCCTGCCTGTCTGCCTGCCTGTCTGCCTGTCTGTCTGTCTGCCTGCCTGTCTGCCTGTCTGCCTGCCTGTCTGCCTGCCTGTCTGTCTGTCTGCCTGCCTGCCTGTCTGCCTGCCTGCCTGTCTGTCTGCCTGCCTGCCTGCCTGCCTGCCTGTCTGCCTGTCTGCCTGCCTGCCTGCCTGCCTGCCTGTTTGTCTGCCTGCCAGTCTGCCTGTCTGCCTGTCTGCCTGCCTGCCTGCCTGCCTGTTTGTCTGGCTGTCTGAGAGAAGGAGTACATTTTAAATTAACAGCGCCTGCCTGTTTTTTGATCTGTGACAGACCCTTTAAAAGACACCAGCTAAATATGCTTCTTCTCACACAATGGCATTCACTGACCCTGTTCTCCAAGGCACCGTGTTAAGCTAGCTAAATCTAAACTCCTGTCAGGTTTGGGCCAGACACCGGTTCCTTCCTTGTTCACTGATTGGTTCCTCGTTCACTGATTGGTTCATGGTTGGTACGCGATGGCGTTCACTGATTGGTTCATGGTTGGTACGCGATGGCGTTCACTGATTGGTTCATGGTTGGTACGCGATGGCGTTCACTGATTGGTTCATGGTTGGTACGCAATGGCGTTCACTGATTGGTTCATGGTTGGTACGCGATGGCGTTCACTGAATGGTTCATAGTTGGTACGCGATGGCTTTCACTGATTGGTTCATAGTTGGTACGCGATGGTGTTCACTGATTGGTTCTTGGCTCACTGACCCGTCCTCCAGAGCACTGTGTCGTAGAAGAAGCTGAACTCCATCTCGGTGTGGTGTTCCAGCGACGCCCAGCCCCGAGGAGCCGTCACGTAGATATACGACACGTAGAGAGGAACCTGCACCGTCAGGAAGGACTGGGCGGAGTCACGCACCTGTCAATCAGGGAGAGAAAAGGGCAATATTAGTGAGATATTATCATTCTACTTGTCTCTTAGAAATATATGATATAAAATATGCATTTTAAAAATGTTAACTTGTATAGAGGGATATGATTAAAAATATGAATGAAATACACATTTATACCTGTGGAGGTTGTGGAGAAACATGAAATAGAAAAACACGTTACCTGTGATCTATAGATACAGTTGAAAAATATAAACTACTATAACAGAGACCTTTAGGAACACAGTGAGGTCCAACAAACAGAGGTCAAAGGTGGTGTGAGGAGTCAAGGGGTCACGGGGTCGGGTACCTGGAAGTCGGCGGTGACGGAGCCCCCGCAGACGTCAATGAGCTCCGTCATGTCGTAGAAGGCGTCGAAGGTCCAGATGCAGCTCTTCAGGTTGAGGTGTTTGTAGAGCTGGATGGAGCGGCCCTCACGGACCCCCTGGGTGAACTGGTAGGGACGGTCGAAACCCGGACCCAGAGAGATGCTGTCATACGACACATCGTCAAGGAAACCCGCCTCTGGACACACAGAGAGACAGGGGCACAGCAAAATCACAAAGTATCATAGCGTGTATTTTCTTAGTTAATAAGAGCCTTTTAGTTCTGACCCCTGTTACAAATACAGAACTCATATATACCTCAAGATAAATGAAAATAAAAATAACTTCATGTGTTCTGTATTTGTAATACTGAGCTTTTTCAGAGATGCCCTTCAGCTCTGTCAGGGTGACCAGGTTAGAACAGATGTGTGTGTGTGTGTGTGTGTGTGTGTGTGTGTGTGTGTGTGTGTGTGTGTGTGTGTGTGTGTGTGTGAGTGAGTGTGTTAGTTTATATATGTGTGTGTGTGTGTGTGTGTGTGTGTGTGTGTGTGTGTGTGTGTGTGTGTGTGAGTGTGTTAGTTTATATATGTGTGAGTGTGTGTGTGTGTGTGTGTGTGTGAGTGTGTTAGTTTATATATGTGTGTGTGTTAGTGTGCATGAGTGTGTGTAGTACCAGAGATGCCCTTCAAGTCTGTGAGGGTCACCAGGTTAGAGCAGATGTGCTGCTGTCTGTAGATGGACTCAGACAGCAGGAAGTGGAGGTTGTGAAGCGGCATGGTGGACACTAGGGGCAGCATCCCATCCTGGTGAGGAATCTGCACCGAGATATGGATACTACAGAAGAAGAACCGAGGTAGATCATATCAATCACAGAAATTTACTTTATAGATATAGATACTACAGAAGAAGAGAGAACAGAGAGGTACATCTTATGAATCACAGATGTTAACTTTATAGATATGATATACTACAGAACAAGATGTATAGGTCCTATTAATAGCAAATATTAACATTATGGAGATGGACACTACAGAAGAAGAAGAGGTTGAGGTTCAGTGTGGTGAGATGGTGGACAATAAATAATATCCTACAAACGAAGAAAGAACGGTAGATCACATTTAAACAACAAAACCTGATGAGTAATGTGGGTAATAGGTGGGAGTTCAACATCCAGGGTTAACGGTTGTTAGGGTCAAAGTCCTGAGGTCATAGGTCCCGTACCGGTTAGGGTGCTGTTTGTGTTTGACGTCCAGGTATTTGAGCGTGGCGACGAAGCTCTGAGCCTGAAAGCCCCTGGCGGTTCCCGTGGTAACGGGGGTGTGGCAGATGGAGCCCTCGGTTCCTATGGTTACAATGTTGCTCCTCAGTGGGGTGCCAGGGTGGCCGGCCTTGTCCCGGGCCTGAGCCACACAACGCACGTGGAACCTCCGGCTGAAATAGATACTGTCCAAGACCTGAGAGAGAGACATAGAGAGACAGAGAGAGAGAGAGAGAGAGAGAGAGGAGAGAGACATAGAGAGAGAGAGAGAGAGAGAGAGAGAGAGAGAGAGAGAGAGAGAGAGAGAGAGAGAGAGAGAGAGAGAGAGAGACACATAGAGAGAGAGAGAGAGAGAGAGAGAGAGAGAGAGAGAGAGAGAGAGAGAGAGAGAGAGAGAGAGAGAGAGAGAGAGAGAGAGAGAGAGAGAGAGAGAGAGAGAGAGAGAGAGACAGAGAGAGAGAGAGAGAGAGAGAGAGAGAGGACATAGAGAGAGAGAGAGAGAGAGAGAGAGAGAGAGAGAGAGAGAGAGAGAGAGAGAGAGAGACAGAGAGAGAGAGAGAGAGAGAGAGAGAGAGAGAGAGAGAGAGAGAGAGAGAGAGAGAGAGAGAGAGAGAGAGAGAGAGAGAGAGAGAGATACAGACAGGAGTGGAGAGAGAATGAGGGTGATGGACAGAGGGAGAGAGAGAGAGGGAGATGGGCGGAGGGAGAGAGAGAGAGAGAGAGAGATGGGAGGAGGCAGAGAGAGGTAGGGGGTGAGGAGTTGAAGCTGAGGAGATGTGAATTTATGTACATGGATTCTAACAAACACACACCTCTCACTTTTCCATAAACACACACACCCTCCGCCCTGCTCACCATGTGGTTGACCCCCGCATAAGACATGTTGGGTCAGGGTTAAGGTTTGGGTTAAACACACACACTCTCTCTCTCTGCCCCGCTCACCATGTGGTTGACGCCCGTATAAGGCGTGTTGTCGGTGACGGTCTCGAATGGCGAGCGCGCCCCGCTGGTGTCTGTGGGCGTGGCCACCTCCCAGGAGAAGTGCACGCTGCTCTGGTTGATGCCCGCCTCCACACAGCGCTCCCTGGTCACCGAGTACTGAGGGTAGTGGGGGTCACACGGGGTCACACACACCAGGGGGTAGCCCGGCGCCGGAGACCTCTTACTGCCCTCCTTCGTCGCCTCGGCAACGTGGTCGTAGTCGGACAGCGACACCAGCTAGGGGGATGGTGGGGGGGGGGGAGGGGGGGTCAAAGAGTAAGTTCAGCGATCAGGGTGAAGTTAAGTCCGATGTGTTATCTCTCACTCACTCACTCACACACTCACACACTCACTCACTCACTCACTCACACACTCACTCACTCACTCACTCGCACGCACACACACTCGCACGCATGCACGCACACTCGCACGCACGCAAGCACACACCCCCACACACACACACACACACACACACACACACACACACACACACACACACACACACTCAAGGGGTTTGAATAAAAATGATTTAACGTCTCAGCATGTAGAAATTACATTAATGCCTCAACCAGAGGCATTTCAAACAGCTTGGCTGTAGACGAGTTTCTCTTTCACACCTATCATCAACCTTAAATCTAGATAATGATTTACACTCAGCGTTCACACACACGTTTCTTACAATGGGCGTGGCTGGAAGGATGAGACTCCCTGCTGCTTCCTGATCCAGAATGGTTACTGTTGCTATGGTGATTTCTCCTAGCACCGCCTCCACGGGGTCGTCAGGCCCCAGGACCAATGAGAAGGACTCGTGCCACTCTCTGTCCTCATTGGACAGAATCTCCACTGCAAACAAAATGTGGTCCACACCTAGAGAAAGAAAAAAAGATAAATGAACTTTGATTTTTTTACATTAGTGAATAACAATATTTGTAGCATTACCATTTCAATCAGATAATAAACAGACAGGCTTATATTATAAATCTATATAATCTATCTAATATATCCTATTCCCTGTGTCTTAAAGCTGAGTTTTAGATGATGATGAGGGGGCCTGACCGGGGCTGAACTTGAGCACGCGGCTCTTTGGGTTGTAGTCCACTCCGGACTGAGCTGATCCGTCCCGGGTGCTGCAGCGGACCTTGGAGGTCCGGTCCTGGTCTCCGCCCCGGATCACTTTGATGTTCAGGACCTCGGTCCCGTCTGGACCAGGGGGCTCCCGTACCTGGTAGGAGGCCTGTTCAAACTCTATGGTGGGGGCTGGAACACATACACGCACGCACACACACACACACACACACGCACGCACACACACACTCACACACAATGCAAACATTTAAAATACCGTACACCGGATGTTAACAGGTTTGGTTCTTTTGGCCTGTGTGTGTTAATGAACACAATGTGACAATTCAAACTATACAGTGGGGGCTTGGGAAACAGACACACACACACACACACACACACACACACACACACACACACACACAATGTTACAATTCAAACTCTACCCTGGGGGCTTGGGAAACACAATTCTAAATAACAAAATGTAAATATTGTACGCTGAATGTTAACCAGTTTGTGTATTTTGGCCTGTGTGTATGTATGAATGGGCGCTCTGTGAAACAGATGTGTGTGTGTGTGTGTGTGAGTGCAGCGTCCTCGCTCACCGTCCTCGTCGTTGGTGATGGTAACCGTGACGATGTCGCTGACCCCCACCATGGCCCCGCTCCAGTGCTCGCCCTGCGGCGTCCCAAGATGCACCTGGAACTCCTCCTCTGGTTCAAACACGGAGTCGTCATTTATGTGCACCGTGCAGTTCTTCACCTAGAGGGACAAAGTAAACACACACACATGTGCGCACACACACACACACACACACACACACACACACACACACACACACACACACACACGCGTGTTATGTTTTTCATTTGTGTCATACTATTAATTACAAAAAATAAATTCAGTTTTACGCAACTTACATTTTTTAAAAGCCATTATTGGAAATGTATGTACAGTAGCCTCTAAAGAATTCATTCGTATTAGTGAATTAAGCAGTGGCGGCTCGCCTGCAGAGGGCGTTAGGGCACTGCCCTCCCTGGCTCTCCCAGCTTTTTTTTTTAATTAACAACAATTACTTTATTTTAAGCATGAGTGTTTAAAATGCACAAAAACGTGTAACACATAACATATAAATCATTATATTTGAGTTAAAATTAGTTGACTGTTCATCCCATAGACGTATTTATGTCTATGGCTCATCCCCTCTCTCTAGCTAGTGCTTCAGCACTTCTGGGGCAGTAGAAAAACAGCACACAGTGGATCTCTATGGCTCATCCCCTCTCTCTAGCTAGTGCTTCAGCACTTCTGGGGCAGTAGAAAAACAGCACACAGTGGATCTCTATGGCTCATCCCCTCTCTCTAGCTAGTGCTTCAGTGCTTCTGGGGCAGTAGAAAAACAGCACACAGTGGATCTCTATGGCTCTGACCAGCCAATGGCTGGCCGAAGAAATGTACATAGCAACAGTGGCAACATAAATTTAGCCAATCAGCGTCCTCGAATCTGCTGCCAGAAAAGGCTGTAAGTTTACTGCCCTAATCAGAGTCCGCCTGTGGTATAGAAAGTTGGTTTTGTGATCTGCCATAGGATCCAGAGAGAAGAAGACCATGATGACTGCAGAGATGCAAGACCCAGGATGTCAGGCACCTGTTAACTCAATTCTCTTCATCAAAACCCTTTGGAAAGGAGATCTTTGGTGGAGAAAATAAGAGAGCTTGGACCAGATCAACCAAGTATTTTTTTAATAATTATTATTGTTGTTTTTGTGTAAGAATGCCTCACGTTTAATATTGTCATTCAAAAAATACTTACTATTTAGCAGAACACTGGTGTCCTGCAGTAAGTGTTTAATTGTATTTGTGAAGCTGACTGAATATGATACAGCCCCACCTAGACTATTTTTCACCAGCCGCCACTGGAATTAAGTTCTAATTCTGGAGCATGAATTGGGCCACGTACAAAAATAAACACAAATAGTTACACAAATATCAGAGTTTAGTTATGTTATTCATAATCAAGTATTCTACTCTATATTTACAAAATAAAAAACAATAAAAAACAACAAATTACTCTTTTTTAGTTTTTTCTCAACACTTTCTTCCCCTTCAAGAATAGAAATCTATTAAATACAAATCAAGAATAATTGAAATATTTAGCTGTTTCACCTTTTCCCCCTTCTGGGAGCAAATACAAATAAAGGAAATATTTAGCTGTCTCTGCAGACCTTTTCCCCCTTCAGGAAGGAGATGCGGGAGTCATCGGCGTTCCGTCGCTCCTCAAAGTCGTCCATCACCATGGCGGTCATGGTGCGGGTGAAACAGCGCACGGAGGAGGTCACCGTGAGGTCACCGCTGCGGAGGACAGGGATGTGGAGGATGGAGTCTCTCTCCTTCACCGTGTACGCAGTCTTCTCAAACTGCATGCTGGGAACTGGAAGGAGGAAGAGGAGGAGAGGACGATGAAACAATGTGTTTACCTTTTTATGTCACACAAATACAGTGAAAGGTTATGTGACATTCTGTGTGTGTGTATGTGTGTGTGTATGTGTGTGTGTGTGTGTGTGTGTGTGTGTGTGTGTGTGTGTGTGTGTGTGTGTGTGTGTGTGTGTGTGTGTGTGTGTGTGTGCGTGTACGTGTAGTGTGTTAATACACAAATACAGTGAAAGGTTATCTGACATTTATACATTTTAGCATTCGCATGACTGAACTGTACGATTATCTACAAACTGTCTTTATTTTAAAGAATGATAATGTGTGTGTGTGGAGTGATTGTCTGTGTGTGTGTGTTTCTCTCTCTCTCTCTCTGTGTGTGTGTGTGTGTGTGTGTGTGTGTGTGTACTTACTGTCCTGGAAAGTGTCGGTGATGACCACGCTGGCTTCAGAAGGTTCCAGAAGCACAGCTCCATGAGGAGAGCTGAGGAAGACGATGAAGGACTCAGAGCCTTCGATGGACGGGTTTTGGGCGTCGTCCATTATGGTCAGGCTGCAGGTCTGGACAACAACAACAACAACAACAGTGAAAACTAAATTAACTACCAACAGTGAAAACTAAATTAACTAACAACAATGAAAACTAAATTAACTGCCAACAGAGAAAAATAAATTAACTACCAACAGTGAAAACTAAATTAACTAACAACAATGAAAACTAAATTAACTACCAACAGTGAAAACTAAATTAACTAACAACAATGAAAACTAAATTAACTGCCAACAGAGAAAAATAAATTAACTACCAACAGTGAAAACTAAATTAACTAACAACAATGAAAACTAAATTAACTACCAACAGTGAAAACTAAATTAACTACCAACAGTGAAAACTAAATTAACTAACAACAATGAAAACTAAATTAACTACCAACAGTGAAAACTATATTAACTAACAACAATGAAAACTAAATTAACTACCAACAGTGAATAACTAACAACAATGAAAACTAAATTAACTACCAACAGTGAAAACTATATTAACTACCAACAGTGAAAACTAAATTAACTACCAACAGTGAAAACTAAATTAACTACCAACAGTGAAAACTATATTAACTAACAACAATGAAAACTAAATGAACTAACTACAATGAAAACTAAATTAACTACCAACAGTGAAAACTAAATGAACTAACAACAATGAAAACTAAATTAACTACCAAGAGTGAAAACTAAATGAACTAACAACAATGAAAACTAAATTAACCAACAACAGGGAAAACTATATTAACTAACAACAGGGAAAGCTAAATTTATTGTGTGTCTGTCCTCCCGCCTGGTTTAGCCTACATGGCTAACATACCCTGACCCATGACCTCTCTTCCCGCCTGGTTTAGCCTACATGGCTAACATACCCTGACCCATGACCTCTCCTACCTCCTCAGTGCGTCCTGCTTTGAACTCCACCTTCTTGGAGCTAGGGATGTAGTCGATCCCAGGGGTCGCAGAGGGGGGGTCGGAGGGACGGGTAGCGCACCACACAGAGGTCAGGGAAGAGAGGTCGCTGCCATGACGACGCACTGGGATCTCTATGGTTCCTATGGTTACATAAAAACATAGTGTAGGTAACTACACCTATCACCTATCACACACTGGGAACCCTACGGTTCCTATGGTTACATTAAAACATAGTGTAGGTAACTACACCTTGCACACACTGGGAACCCTACGGTTCCTGTGGTTACATAAAAACATATTGCAGATAACTACACCTTGCACACACTGGGAACCCTACGGTTCCTATGGTTACATAAAAACATATTGCAGATAACTACAACTTTCACACACTGGGAACCCTATGGTTCCTATGGTTACATAAAAACATAGTGTAGGTAACTACACCTTTCACACACTGGGAACCCTACGGTTGGAATGATAGCGTTACACACAGCATCAGACACCACACATACTATACAAAACATATCAAGCATAAACAAAGCAAAACCATATGATTCAATATAAACGGGGCTCAACATAAATTATACACGAATTACAGAGTAATTTAAAGATATAGTAATAATTGAAAAACAGCAATAATTTCCTTACAACCTTACAAAGTACTTTAACAACAATTTGAACTTTAGAGTGTTACATGAAATGAAACGCAATAAAAAAAAGATTTAAAAAAAAATAATATAAAAAAATCTATTTCATCCAAGTTGTCACCTGCGTCTTCACTGAAGGTGAAGGTGGCGTTGCCCAGGGTAACGGTGGAGGCGTCGTTAGGCCCGTCGATGACGACCTTCGCCACGGTGAGGTCACCCAGCCGGGCGTTATCCGAGGCGTCTGATAGGACGAGCTCAAACTCCTCGGAGAGCTCGTACTCGCTGTCGTCGACCAGCTTGACGTCGCAGGTCGTCATGGAGACGCCCGGGCCCAGGACCAGCCGGTTGTCCCCCGTCATGCCGCGGCTCTTGAAGTCGGAGCCGGACTCCAGGGCGTGGAGGCTGCTGCCCTGGGCTGACTTAGAGACCGTGTAGCACAGAGCCGACACCACGCTGGACGGGTCGCCTGGAACAGAGGGTTAAAGTCATAGAAATACCACATATAGAACCCGACTACTGGAGGAGACTAAGCTGGATTACATGATATTCACTAGACAGGGAAATAACGGTGGGTGTTGAAATCATAGAAATACCACCCATAGAACCTTTAGATTTGGGCAGAGCTTAAGAATTGATGTGACATATCAAAGAACATTCCTCAGATGTATGATCACCTCCCACACGATGACAGAGTACCCACTCACTACCTGTCTTACCTGTCAGACTGCCTGTCTTACCTGTCAGACTGCCTGTCTTACCTGTCAGACTGCCTGTCTTACCTGTCAGACTGCCTGTCTTACCTGTCAGACTACCTGTCTCGCCTGTCCCCCTATGTAAAATAAGGTTCAGTATCTTTCCGCTCTGCACTTCAGGACACAGAGACTAAACTGCCTACTCCACTGATGGAGAAGAGCACACATCTACAGAACCTTTACTGGTCTGAACAGAAACACTTCTAGCTGCTGAAAGATTAAGATAGAGTTATTAATAGTAGGATTGATATTGAAAGTGAACTTCAGAGGACATTGCAGAGGAGTGAAAAAATGGCTTCCAGCTCGTCTCTCTGCTGCTTCCTGGTTTGAAAAAGCCTCACCCCAGAGTAACGATCAGTGAGTCTTTATCACGCTCAGTTTGGCTCTGCTCTACTCTGAGATACAAGACAAACTAGTCTAAATTCACAACTCATACTGAAGGAGAAGAAACAAGCTTTAAAACAGACTTTAAACAACGAGAAAATACGGCCTTAAAGCCACTTCAACCCACCGACAAGAGGACTTTGAGTATCGTGATTCAAAGTGAAAGTAAACTTCTGACGATATTCAAAACACAAGTGTTACTAGTAAAATGGCTTCCAGCTCGTCTCTCTCAAAGGAAGACTACACCTGTTCTATTTGTCATGATATCTTTGAAGATCCTGTACTTCTGTTGTGTAGCCACAGCTTCTGTAAAGACTGTCTGCAGGAGTACTGGAAACAGAATGAATCACAGGAATGTCCAGTTTGTAGGAGTAAATCCTCAATGGAAAATCCTCCTCGTAATTTAGCCTTAAAAAACCTTTGTGAGGCCTTCTTAAAGGAGAGAAGCCAGAGAGCTTCAGCAGGATCTGAGGTACTCTGCAGTCTGCATGGTGAGAAGCTCAAGGTGTTCTGTCAGGACGACCAACAGCCAATCTGTGTTGTGTGTCAGACCTCAAAGAAACATAAAAACCATGACTGCTGTCCCATAGAGGAAGCTCCACAGGATCATAAGGTAACCCTAAACGATTATGAAAAGGCTAAAGTCAATCTGCTGATCAGACCAGTAAATGGTAGTGGTAGTAATCACCAGAGGCCCCACCATACAACATGTCCACGATATTTAGGTCACGATAAGATATCATCACGATACTTGGGCCACAACAAGATATTAGCACGATACTTGGGCCATGATAAACTATTATTGTGATTTTAAATATATTTCGAGTATTGCAACAACATGTGGTATATTGCAACATACCCGTTTTTCAGTGGCTAAATATGTCCTCAAAGGAAAATGTTGTGAACATCCGTTTAATGCGCATGGCGCATTTCTGATTTCTTTCCCTGATATCTCCTTCTTCGTTTGGACCAATTTCGAAGTTCACTTCCCACCAATCCCGCTGACCTCAGCTCACCTCACCAGATTTTCTTTTATAAGTAAATATTGTCGAAAAGGAGCACACTGTTAAATATGAATAATGTTTATTAAATATAATGTAATTCCAGGATGAGCTCCTGACTGCATTAAGGCCCTTACAGGAGAAGTTAAAGGTTTACGAGAGCGTCAAAGTCACATGTAAACGCACAGCAAAACACATCAAGGTAAACAAATGACAGGTTACTGAATTAGAATGTGTGATGTCACAGTGTAAGTTAAGAACACAATAGTACATTGTATCAAAATAGTTTACATGAACATAAAGCTCCTATGAGCAATGGGAGTATGGGAGTATTTTTATAACACAAAATTCAGATTAGCGAAAGACCTAGATGGTGGTTCCATATACATTTATTTAAAATGTTTATTATTTAACAAGACTGCCGTGATAAGCTAACAGCTGTCTAACAAGGACCAAAGGAAAATGTGTGTCCTCCAATGTCTCCAGGTCCAGGCTCAGCAGACAGAGAATCAGATTAAGGAGCAGTTTAAGATGCTTCACCAGTTTCTACAAGAGGAAGAGGAGGCCAGGATAGCTGTACTGAAGGAAGAGGAGGAGCAGAAGAGTCAGAGGATGAAGGAGAAGACTGAGAGGCTGAACAGAGAGATAAACACTTTCAGACTCAATCAGAGCCATAGAGGAGGAGCTGAGAGCTGAAGACATCTCATTCCTGCAGGTCAGTACTGTTCTACCTTAATGAGTTCATATAGGATAGCTGATGGTAAATGTCCTGCAGTGCTTATCCACTATCTGTTATTCATCCCAACAGAACTACAAAGTCACAGTGAAAAGGTAAGCAATATTTATAATTGTATTCTATACTGAGTTTCTGAAGCCAAGCCCACAGCAGCACTGACTCCTGAATGTTCTTCCAGAGCCCAGTGCACACTGCCTGACCTACAGCCGGTCTCAGGAGCTCTGATAGACGTGGCCAAACACCTGGGCAACCTCTCCTTCAGAGTCTGGGAGAAGATGAAGGAGAGGGTCAGGTTCACTCCTGTCATTCTGGACCCCAACACTGCAGATTCCAATCTGTCTCTGTCTGATGATCTGACCATTGTGAGAAACACAGACACCAAGCAGCAGCTCCCTGACAACCCAGAGAGGAACACTAAATACTCCATTGTTCTGGGTTCTGAGGGGATAAGCTCAGGACAGCACAGCTGGGAGGTGGAGGTGGGAGACCATCCTCTCTGGATTATAGGTGTGGCCAACAAGTCAGCTGACAGGAAAGGACTGGTAAGACCAGACCCAGGAAATGGATTCTGGACAATAGCGCTGGTCAGTGCTGACTACTATGATGTACTAGATAATACTCTCCCAGTGAAGAGGAGCCCCCAGAGGATCAGAGTGCAGCTGGACTATGACAGGGGGGAGCTGTCCTTCTACGATCCTGAAGACATGTCTCTCATCTGCACTCATAGAGACACCTTCACTGAGAAACTCTACCCATTCTTCTCTATAGGACCAGCTGACAACGCCAAGCACCCTGACATGAGGATCAGCCAATCAGAAGTGTCTGTCTCTGTGGTCTCCTCCTGATATTGGTCACATATGTTTGTAGTTGTATGTTCATCCCGCCTACACAATGACATCATGATTGACCCTAACTCTGATCTAAATCCTAACCCTAAACCAGGTAATGTTCTCATCGCTGTGCCATAAGACGTCAGAATGTACACCTCTAGTTATACCTTTACTGTGAAGGGGAGCATTTGTTCCCTGTTAGCTGGACAGCACCTGATCTGGTTACACCTTTACTGTGAAGGGGAGCATCTATTTCCTGTTAGCAGGACAGCCTGCTCTAGTTATACCCTTTAATGTGAAGGAGAGCATCTATTTCCTGTTAGCAGGACAGCCTGCTCTGGTTATAGCTTTACTGTGAAGGAGAGCATCTATTTCCTGTTAGCAGGACAGCCTGCTCTGGTTAAACCTTACTGTGAAGGAGAGCATCTATTTCCTGTTAGCAGGACATCCTGCTCTGGTTATACCCTTACGGTGAAGGAGAGCATCTATTTCCTGTTAGCAGGACAGCCTGCTCTAGTTATACCTTTACTGTGAAGGAAAGCATCTATTAGCAGGACATCCTGCTCTGGTTATACCTCTACTGTGAAGGAGAGCATCTATTTCCTGTTAGCGGGACAGCCTGCTCTAGTTATACCTTTACTGTGAAGGAGAGCATCTACTTCCTGTTAGCGGGACATCCTGCTCTGGTTATACCTTTACTGTGAAGGAGAGCATCTATTTCCTGTTAGCAGGAAAGCCTGCTCTGGTTATCCCTTTACTGTGAAGGAGGGCATCTATTTCCTGTTAGCGGGACATCCTGCTCTGGTTATACCTTTACTGCGAAGGAGAGCATCTATTTCCTGTTAGCAGAACCTCCTGCTCTGGTTATTCCTATGGTTATACCAAATTGGCTGCAGTGGTATCACCCTAGACTGAATGGTGTGAGTGACATCTGTCTATCCGTTCGTTGTGTCTCTGTGTGTCTTTAATTGGCTAGCAATTTGTAAAGCTCTGAGTCCGCGTGAAAAAATGCTCAAAAATAAATACAATCAATTCCCTTTACTATGGAGGGGAGCGTTTGTTTCCTTTAAGCAGGACAGCTTGCTCTGGTCATACCTTTACTGTGAAGGAGAGATGTCTGCTGGACTCATGTCACTGTTAACCTCACTGCACTCAAATAAATGGTGTGCAATACTGTAAACAATGGTTGGATCCGAATTGTCCAATAAAGTACATCCTAATGACTTTCACTATGTACTTTACCTTAACCCCGAGGGAAAACGTCGTGGGGTTAAGGAAAGATATGAAGGAGAATTCATAAAGACTTAGGAAGAGACAATGGCGTTGCTGAAGGAATCCGACTGAACTTACACTAGGCTAAGTAATCATGCGACAGTGGTTTTTGTAGGTCGTTTGTGTAGAAACTACAATGTCCCGTAGATTAACTGTAGCCTACAAAAAGCGCATCTTAACTAATTCGCCTGTGCGTTGTCACCGTGTTGTTTCATTGCCTATATAAACGTGCAGGCAAGCCAGAAAAATATACCAACCTACTTTATTAGCAAGGTTGGAATTTAAACTAAAAAAGGGAATATAGGCTACATGTCACAAAACTGAAACGAAAAATGTCACATTGAGAATGGTTGCTCACTTCCTCATCCCCCTGTCAACTCACATGTATCGCCACGCATGAATCCCAATTAATATGATTGTATAAAGCCTAATTGTTAAATGTATGCAAGTTATGCACTTATGTTAGGCATACAAATCTGCTAAGATAATTATAAATCTTACGTTTCTAACATGTTTTACATTTGAAAACATATCAGCATATTAGCAAGTTAGGGCTTAACATAAGATGGAAAATGTTTAAAAAACAACTAGGTCTTGCATCTGGCCGTGCCGAGAGCGAATATAGAGGGGGGTGGCTCTGAGACGTCATTGCTCACCGTTAAGCCTTCTGGAGGTGTCGTGGGCTCAAATTAACAAAACATCTGGGATGGAGGGTGCCCACTTGAAAACCCCAATGACATATCTGCTTTCAACCCGGGTCCATTCTAAAATATTGTTTTATGAAGTGCTCATCTTGGAATATGGCATGATGGATATTATAACATTCTATCCTGTGTATATTGAAATAGGCTATATGATCTGCATCACTTGGAATATGGCATAATGGATATTATAAGATTCTATCCTGTGTATATTCAAATAGGCTATATGATCTGCATCACTTGGAATATGGCATACTGGATATTATAACATCCTATCCTGTGTATATTGAACTAGGCTATATGATCTGCATCACTTGGAATATGGCATAATGGATATTATAACATCCTATCCTGTGTATATTGAACTAGGCTATATGATCTGCATCACTTGGAATATGGCATAATGGATATTATAACATCCTATCCTGTGTATATTGAAATAGGCTATATGATCTGCATCACTTGTCGAACATGTCGATCGACGGCTGAATGGTGTATCGCTTTAAATATTGCTGCCACAAGGAATTGTGGGGCGGCGTTTTCATCTTTCCTTTCCTAAAGGATGGTCCAGTGTATCCTATGCTAAAGTACACAAGTTAAGAAGCATTGAAGCACCTTTTCTTAGCACTTTGAAAATTCGAACAGTACTTATCATGGCTGCCACTCAGATACTTAAGGGTCCTTTCACTCAGTTAGGAACCTTCCTAAGCAAAATAAAGAATTTGACCGTAGTCAATATCTAAGTATGTTGTCTTGCTGTCTAATTGTGTTAGGGATTTGTAGTTTTCTCTGCAATCTCTAGTTGAATGTGTGTTGCTTTACCTTGGACTGTCTGTTAAATGACTGTGAAGTAATGTAAATAAACAGTGTGGTCTGCTGGACTGATGTCACTGTAAACCTCACTGCTAGGTTGCTCTAGTTGGGTTGGTCTGACTTAGACACCGTGTATCTCAGAGCTGAGACTGTACTGAAGAAGTCACCTAGACAGAGAAACTATGGATGATATTAACAACATGATGGATAGAACCAGACCCCCAGGGCTACACAGTGTAGCAGTGTGGACCACCTCAAGAGAAACTATGGATGGTATTAACAACATGATGGATAGAACCAGACCCCCAGGGCTACACAGTGTAGCAGTGTGGACCACCTAAAGAGAAACTATGGATGATATTAACAACATGATGGATAGAACCAGACCCCCAGGGCTACACAGTGTAGCAGTGTGGACTACCTAAAGAGAAACTATGGATGGAATACTGCTATAGTGTTACTATGTATAGTGTTATTATGATAATCATAAAAATATTATTAATAGAGCCAGACTTCATGTCTGAATTAGGCACCATGTGACTATTGAGCTGGAACACACCTGTAGGAGAAACCATAGAAATAGAACATGTAGAATGGGTACAGAAAGTCAGATTAGTATGCATTATGGGCTGGGACCTGAAACGTAGCTGCAATAGCCTGTTGTCAAGGGAAACACCCTCAAAAATACTTTTGTTATTGTTGCCTTTGTTCCATGGACACACACAACATCACAAGTTGCTACATGCAGACACTGGATTTCAGAGGGCAGATCTATTCGTTCTAGATCTATGAGAGAAACAGTGGATGAGTGTGACATTAGGCATAATCTAAAGTGCACAGTGTGAGCTAGTGTGAAAAACACTATTTCTTACTCATCTTGTACTGCCCCTCTGTGGACGTAAAGTGTAATTACATGCAGGTAAGATGATCGCTGCACATATGGTAACTCCCACAATTCTGCTACTTCATGTTTGTGAAAGCCTCACCCCAGAGTAAAGATCAGTGAGTCTTTATCTCGCTCAGTTAGACTCTACTCTACTCTGAGAAATAAGACAACCTAGACTAAATTCACAACTCATACTGAAGGAGGAGAAACAAGCTTTAAACAGATTTTACACAAGAGAAAATACTGCCTTAAAGCCATTTCAACCCACTGACAAGAGGACTTTGAGTATCGTGATTCAAAGTGAAAGTAAACTTCTGACGACATTCAAAACTAAACAAGTGTTATTGGATAAATGGCTTCCAGTTCGTCTCTCTCTGAGGAAGACTACACCTGTTCTATTTGTCATGATATCTTTAAAGATCCTGTCCTTCTGTTGTGTAGCCACAGCTTCTGTAAAGACTGTCTGCAGGAATACTGGAAACAGAAGGAATCACAGGAATGTCCAGTTTGTAGGAGGAAATCCTCGATGGATTTACCTCCTCGTAATTTAGCTCTGAAAAACATGTGTGAGAGCATCTTACAGGAGAGAAGTCAGAGAGCTTCAGCAGGATCTGAGGTACTCTGCAGTCTGCATGGTGAAAAACGCAAGGTGTTCTGTCAGGACGACCAACAGCCAATCTGTGTTGTGTGTCAGATCTCCAAGACCCACAAGAAGCATGATTGCTGTCCTATAGAGGAAGCTGTGCAGGGTCATAAGGTAACCCTAAACGATTATGAAAAGGCTAAAGTCAATCTGCTGATCAGACCAGTAAATGGTAGTGGTAGGAATCACCAGAGGCCCCACCATACAACATGTCCACGATATTTAGGTCAAGATAAGATATTACTGGGATTTTAAATATATTTCAATAGGCTGTGTACTGCGACAACATACTGTATATTGCGATATAACTGTTTTTCAGTGGCTAAATACGGATGTCCTAAAGGAAAATGTTGTCAACATCCGTTTAATGCGCAAGGCCATTTCTGATTTCTTTTCCTGATTTCTCCATCTTTGTTTGGACCAATTTCGAAGTTATTTTCCCACCAATCCCGCTGACCTCAGCTCACCTCACCAGATTTTCTTTTATAAGTACGTATGATAGAAAAGGAGCACACTGTTATATATTATGAATATTTATGAAACATAATGTATTTGCAGGAGGAGCTCCTGACCGCACTAAAGTCCTTACAGGAGAAGTTAAAGGTTTATGAGAAAGTCAAAGTCACATGTGAACGCACAGCAAAACACATCAAGGTAAACAAATGACAGTTTACTGTCTAAGAGTGTGTGATGTCACAGTGTTAGTCAAAGTCTCAATAATACAACTTAACAAAATAGCATACATGAACACCAAGCTCCTATGAGCAATGGATATGAAAAAAAAGTGTATTATTTAATTTTACTGCTGTTATAAGCTAATATCTGTCAAACAAGGACCAAAAGAAAATGTGTGTCCTCCAATGTCTTCAGGTCCAGGTCCAGCAGACAGAGAATCGGATTAAGGAGCAGTTTAAGATGCTTCACCAGTTTCTACAAGAGGAAGAGGAGGGCAGGATAGCTGCACTGAAGGAAGAGGAGGAGCAGAAGAGTCAGAGGATGAAGGAGAAGACTGAGAGGCTGAACAGAGAGATATCAACACTTTCAGACTCAATCAGAGCCATAGAGGAGGAGCTGAGAGCTGAAGACATCTCATTCCTGCAGGTCAGTACTGTTCTACCTTACTGAGTTAATAATAATAATAATAAATTTTATTTATATAGCGCTTTTCTAACAAGACGCTTCACAATATCAACATAAATAACATGACAAAAATAAACAATTCAACAGAAACAGGTAGAACGGACAGACAGCAACAACAGCTCTAGCTATAAGTAAGCAAAAGGATAGTATCAGTAAAAGAAAATGACCGGATTCTAAACAGTTAACTAGGGTATGCTAAAGGAACGGATTCTAAACAGAGCTAACTAGAGTATGCTAGGGTGAAAAGATAGGTTTTCGGGTGGGTTTGAAAGATTAATAGCAAGTTGGAATTACGAATTAGAGGAGAGAGAGAGTTCCATAGTTTAGGTGTTGCCCTAGAAAATGCATGCTCCCCAAAATGCTTCAGTTTTGCTTTTGGAATGACCAGTTGCCTATCTGCAGAGGAACGTAGTGTCTTGGTAGGATGGTAAAGTTGGAACAGTTCAGTGAGGTAGGGAAGGGGCAAATTGTGTAAAGCTTTGTAGGTGAGGAGAAGGATTTTGTAGATGATGCGCTGGGTGACTGGAAGCCAGTGAAGGTTAAAGAGCACGGGGGTTATGTGCTCAGAATATTTGGTAGAGGTGAGAAGACGAGCAGCAGAGTTTTGAATCAGTTGGAGTTTATGGAGGGAGGTTGCGCTGATGCCAAAAAGTAGTGAGTTGCAGTAATCAAGACGGGAGAAGATGAATAAGTGAATGAGTTTGGCAGCTGCACTCTGGGAAAGGGATGGTCGGATTTTAGCAATGTTTCTAAGATGGAAGGAAGATATTTAAACCATGTTATTGATATGAGAGTTCAATGAAAGAGTGGAATCCATTAATACACCAAGATTGTGTGATAGAGGGGAGGGGGAGACTGTAAGGCCATCAATGGAGATTGAGATATTGCCAATTTTAGTGAGGGGGTGTGTTTCCTGCATCCAGTGGTTGATTGTAGATAAGCAGTGTTCAATACAGGCATGTGTAGGGTTAACGTGTGAAGTTGTGCTGATGTAGATCTGTGTGTCATCAGCGTAGCAGTGGAAGTAAAAGTTGAAATGTCTCATTATTTGACCAAGAGGAAGGATATAGATTATGACCAGGAGGGGCCCCAGGACGGAGCCCTGGGGAACACCCTGTGTGACTGGGGATGTATCAGGAGTGAATCCATTAAGTGATATGAATTGATGTCTGATATGACTGAAGAAGAGAGAGTGCAGTGCCCTCAACACCCAACGATTGCAGCCTAGAAATAAGTAGTGTGTGACACACTGTGTCAAAGGCTGCACTAAAGTCTAACAGGATGAGGACGTTGAGAGCCCCTGCATCAGCGGAGGTAAGGAGATCATTGGTAACCTTAATGAGTGCAGTTTCTGTGCTGTGGAGTGTGTGAAAACCAGACTGAAGGGACTCAAACAAATGATTGGGAGAT
>JAPMUY010007730.1:552500-599070 GCA_026901105.3 Galaxias olidus | reverse complement strand
CAAGAAATGCAGCCCGACTTTTCTGCCCGGCACTTTCACGTACAAAGAGGGAGGGAGTGACTAAGCAAAAAAAAAAAACACGCGGCAGAAAAAGCGTTTGGATGTGATGATGGCATTAGAAAAAGAGCAACCCAGTCTAAACGCCGGCCGTTCTCTTTTTTGTTTTGGTTGTTGTGATCTTGATAGAGAAGAAAAGCTCGCGTCTCAGCCTTTTCCCTGCCGGCTGACATGTTGACTCCAGAGCCAGGCTAGGCTGTAGCGCCCCGCGCCCTGTAAATAAAAAGAGCTAATTCTGTTGCCTGCGGCGCTGATGTGCAACCTGACCTTATCAGGGGAGCCTCCGTGTGCGTGCGCCATCTTTCTGTGACTCACCAGCCCTGCCCCTTCCTCTCATACACTCAGCCACCTCCTCACCCACTACGCAGACCCAAGAAAGGCTGCCTGCTGCCTGCCTGCAGATTTCAATAACCTCTCGACCGGGGAAATAGAGCGCCGAGAGAGAGAGAGAGAGAGAGAGAGAGAGAGAGAGAGAGAGAGAGAGAGAGAGAGAGAGAGAGAGAGAGAGAGAGAGAGAGAGAGAGAGAGAGAGAGAGAGAGAGAGAGAGAGAGAGAGAGAGAGAGAGAGAGAGAGAGAGAGAGAGAGAGAGAGAGAGAGAGAGAGAGTGAATGGGAGAGTAAGAGAGAGAGAGAGAGAGAGAGAGAGTGGTGCGGAGAGTAAGAGAGAGAGAGAGAGAGAGAGAGAGAGAGAGAGAGAGGTGGAGAGGGAGAGAGAGAGAGAGAGAGAGAGAGAGAGAGAGGTGGAGAGGGAGAGAGAGAGAGTGAGAGAGTGAGAGAGGGGGACAGAGCTAGCCTGGGAGAGGAGGCCAATTCCCTGGGCCGCCTCTGTAAACAGATGATGCAATGTGCCGCAGCTCCCCCTACACCCCCTGAACATGCAGGGCTATACATGTACAGTAATGTGGCCCCGAAAGAGAGCAGAATGGAGCATGATAGTGGGCTGGGGTGGGCTGTGGTGCTTACAAATATGGAAATCCTGCTGTGGTGAACGGACGGCCCCTCCACAAACACCTATCAGCGGCTTCCTGCGTTCCAGGTTGATGCTGGCAGTGGCAGAATGGACGAGGGACAGAAAGAGAGAGAGGGAGACCGAGACAGAGATATATAGAGCAAAAGAGAGGGAGAGAGAGAGAGAGAGAGAGAGAGAGAAGAGAGAGAGGGGGGAGAGGGGGGGAGAGAGAGAGAGAGAGACACATAGAGAGAGAGAGAGAGAGAGCGAGCGAGCGAGCTGGAGGCCCTGGCAGGCAGGGTGATGGATCACCTACACGCGGCGCCACCCTCGCCATGCTGAACTCACCCTCAGAATTGATGAGCCGCAACTCCTGTCTCTCCGTCTCTCTCCCTCCCTCTCCACTCACGCTCCATCTCTCTGTCTTTTATTGTCGCCATCTCTCCCGCTCTTCCTCAATCATCCCCCCCTCCCTCCCTCCCTGCCTCTCTCCCTAACCCCCCACCCCCTGTGTGTGCGTCAGCCCAGGCAGCAGCAGCAGCAGCAGCAGCAGTGGCAGCAGCATGGCAGAGCTGCCATACTAATAAGGTTAGAGGGAGCATCTCTGTTCCCTAAGATGACACCTTTATAAATGACAGGAGCACGGGGGCCCGTTGCTGGACAATCACCTGCCATGAGCTGTTGCGGGTTTGTGGGCGACAGACGCAGAGAGAGTGTGTGTGTGTGTGTGTGTGTGTGCGTGTGTGTGTGTGTGTGTGTGTGTGTGTGTGTGTGTATGGCGGCAGTGCTGCAGACTTAAAGAGGTTACGAGGAGGGGTAGAGGCGACGCAGTAGAGGGGTGAGGGATGCGGCGGTAGAGTGAAGGGGATGGGGAGAAACGACAGGCTGGAGGGGCTCCGACCCGCGCCGCCTTGTTAAGGCTCCCCGGCGGGACCGGAGTGGGCCCGTCAGCCGACACCGCCTGCTTTCATTGGGTTACCCTACCGGCTCACCTCTGGTCCTCTGCAGCCCGCGTCTCGCTTTACGACCGGCACCCAGGGCCCAGCACATCCCGTGGTTGTGTGTGTGTGTGTGTGTGTGTGTGTGTCTATGAGTAGGACAGCGAGAAAGGGAGAGCACAGCACGGGCATGTATACCGAAAAAGACGGTTTCCTTTTTTTTTTCATTTTGCCCTTTGTTGCAGTGCCAATGTTGTTTTTTTCGGGGTGTCCCGTTGCTTCGGGACGGGCAGGTATGGAGGAGCCCCACGCTAGCGCAGCGTGGCGCCATTAGCATTTCAATTACCCGCTCTCTGGCCCTCCTCCGTGGGCGCAGCGGCAGGAACAGAGTGAGATGCTCAGAGAGTTGACAGCCGACATAAAGGGACGGGGACGCTGACAGGCAGGGGAGAATGGCGGACGACAGAAACAATGCAGCGCGCTGGCTAACACAACAACAGAACCAGCGGGGGCTCCCCCAGCACACTGGCTAGGCTCCGGAAAAGGCAACTCTGCCTCTGCTCCTACCGAGTTCAGACTGGGACGGCGAACACGATGACTCTCCCCTTGTAGCCTGGACAGTGGACACCAAAACGTTCACACCTAATGTCTGCCTGGCGGGCAGGGCGAGATAGGCAGCGTGGCTCTGTCGTATCAGAGGGCCAAAGGGGCACCACTAGACTAGGCCCCCAGGACCTTTCCACTAGCTGCTGCTGCTGCTGCTGCTGCTGCTGCCATGCTGCCTCTGCGGGCATAGGTGCGCGTCTAATTTGGGATCCAGTGACATCATCGTCTTCTCCTAGTGTCGCCCTGTGCCCATCAGGGCTGTCGAGGCGGAACGCCAGGAATCCCGAGGCGGGAGCGGGCAGCACATCGGTGGGATTCGGGCAGGGAGCAGGCAGGTGATAATCTCTCTGCTCCGTTGGCCTATTCCTATCACAGAGTTCTAAATCCCCGAGGTACAGTAACAGCGACACCGGCCGGAAAGGCTGCTTTATCTGCAGGCTTAGGCCTCGGCGGTATTTTTTGGCCCCGCAAAGGACAGATTAGTTGTTTTGTGTCTGTGTGTGTGTGTGTGTGTGTGTGTGTGTGTGTGTGTGTGTGGGTGTGCGCGTGGCTCACCGCTGCGGATTTCAGTAGAATGGCGTCGTTGGGGTGGGTGGGGGCGGATGTTTACTCTTAAGGGTCCAACGGGAGGGGGGCCTGTGACGCTGAGTCCACTCTAGTGCCATCACCTCGGACAATAAGAGCCTGCTGGGCCAGTTGTTGGTGCAGTCTGGAGTTCATTTTCTCTTGCCGGGCTATTTTTAGCCCTCCGGCGCGGCATCGAGTAGCTTGCTACCTGCCTGGATGCCAGGGCTTTGGGCTGCTGGTGGCCCACACGTCACTTATCTGCAAGGCTTAAAACCTCCTTTCCCCCCCAGCCGTGACTGAGGAAGGACTTCTGTTGCGACAGGGAAGAGAGGGAGAGAATAATCACTGTTTTTGAATGTAGGCCAGGCTTTAACATCTAGTAGTGCAGTCAATGTGTTTAATACAGGACTAGTCGACCTATACTTTGTCCTTGCTCGTGAAAGCTTATTTAGCAAGTGAAATAATATTCCAATATAAGGCAGGCTTACAGCCAGTCATTTTTCACTCCATGGAAATGAAGCAATGCGGGGATTGTGCTCGCAGGCAGATAGCCTGTCATTTGTTGGAATAGAATTGGTTAGGCTAGTCCTATAAAACTGTCATCATGCTGGCTGTCTTTTTTCACGTGGTTAACATGCATTGTTAGTCACAGACGTTGGGTTACCCTCATCTCTTTCTCCTGCAGGTATGGGAACCCGCGCCTATTAATTCAGCATAACATTTTAGCGAATTCCCCGGCTTGGTAAACAAACGCTCCATACCGATTCATTGGAAATGCCTGGGCTGCAATCCCATGGTGCATTAGGGCTGTTTGAATGCCGTGAGTGCGCGGAGACACTTCTCAAAGGTACTGTTAATAGTGCTTTTCCTCTGCTGCAGGTTCTCCTGGGTCTACTGTCTACAGTACCAGGCTAGCAGCTTTCCTACACTGTGTAAACAGGGGTTTCTTTCTCATTTGTTGTGTGATTTCCTATTAGCAGATGATGCTTCAACAACACCAAGGCTTTCGGCCTTTTTGGCCTCACCGGCTCTATGTTAGGCCATGCTCACACACCAGAACTGTTAAGCTGCTGGAAACGGCCGACGCACTGGATCGCATGTTTCAATCGCTTCAGAGAACAAAGTCTACGCATGCATACCGAAATGTTTAGATATAAATTATACTACATACTGTCATCCGCTAACTTTTTCCATAGTCAAAATCTGTACCATTGGTATACTGCACACACATTTTACGTCAGGTTTAGAATGTTAAGGACGCATACCCTCACTTAAAAGTATTTGTGTTCTTTTAAAACTAAATGTTTTACTTCGTTGTAAACTTTATTATTATCATTAAAACAACAGGAAAAAAAGACGGCGGGGGAGTTAAAAAGAGTTTTTGTAGTGAACCCGGCCTTTTTGCGCTCAAAGATCCATAACTTAAAAGGAAGCCCCTCAATCCAAAATGCTGTGCTGAACTCAGAGCTCCCCTCGTGTGCCTCAGCGTCTGATCCAGAACTCTCCAGTCATCTCAAAGACATGGCAGGAGTCAATGGCCCACACACCACCAAACCTCCCGCTCGCTGCTCTCTGTGGATGTGGTTCACGGCTGCTTCTCGACGGGAGGCCGTTGGAGGAGTAATGACGCTGCCGTCCCTGCCAGTCGCGTAGTGGCGCCACACAGATGGCGAGGGAGGAGCGCGAGGGACCCGTACAGGAAGCCGATAGGCGCAGGCACTCTGTCATTGCGTTTACCCCCCTCTATAGGTGTAGGCTCTAATGATAAACGCTCGTGAGGCGCTCCCACATCACTCAAGTCCTTGTCGGGCTTTGCGCACTGCGAATCCCCAGTGTTTTTGCTGGCGGATGCTTTAGCTAAAGTGATGTAATCTTGTTACGCCCTGCCCACCACGAGGGCCCACATGTTTTTTCGACGTGAAGTCAGAGTGACTGTGCGCCAAGCACAACGACACGCCGTGGACAACAGCGGTGACGGGGGTGCCATCTCTCCCTGCGCCTCAGTGAAACAGTGGCTTACACGTGCAACACAGAGGAAGAGTAAAGATGATGCTCACAGTGCCTAAGGCAGCGCCCGCAGCTACCAGGCTGAGACACGCACACACACACACACACACACACACACACACACACACACACACACACACACACACACACACACACACACACACACACACACACACACACACACGCTGCCTGTCCGTGTTTAGCCATCCGGAGTGGAGCGGAGAGAAAGGCCGTCCACGTCTACCTGCATTACATTTAAGGAAAGCTACAGTGTGAGTGATTCTATTCTGGTCGAGGCAAGCGCACAGTCAATTCTGATTTGGTGAAACAGCTCTCTCTTTCTCATTCTTCCTTTCTTCCCTTCTATATACCCTCTGCCATCCCCTGTCCGTTCCTACTCCTCCCCCTCCTTTTTCTGTAACCCTTTTCTTCTCCTTTTCCTCCTCCCTCTCTCCAGGTGGGGGGACCGCCGACGGCGGGCGCCTTCAAGGAGCGTCCGGCCAAGCCCACGGCCTTCCGCAAGTTCTACGAGCGCGGAGATTTCCCCATCGCCCTGGAGCACGACACCAAGGGCAACCGCATCGCGTGGAAGGTAGGGGAGGGGACGCCTGCCCTTCTGTCAGCCGCTTGACATTGACAATTGATCTGGCACAGGGGTGGTCAGGGCTGAGGCCCAGGCTTAGCTGGCCTAATGGGGAATGGACTGTAATCACAATCATGGTCGTAATCACCGTGGTCGAGGTAAAACGCCATTCCAGCGGAGGGTTAAAGGTCGCTCAATGCTAAGACCAACCACTGTGAGTCTGGGAGGAGTGCCCGATAGGAGGCCCTGGTGCCTGCTCAATGGAGGATACTGTGTGATTGTCTTACACCAGCGTACACACACACACACACACACACACACACACACACACACACACACACACGCACACACACACACACACACAGTCTCTAGACAGAGAGTGACTTCACGGGCCTCTGCCTGCTTCATAGCTATAGAAAAAGGTGGTGACATGGGCTTCTGTGTGTGTGTGTGTGTGTCTGACTTTAATAAGCAGTTTGTGCTTCACAGTCAGAAAGTGTCTGTAGTGGCAGCGGCCTTCACACTGACTGACTGACTGACTGACTGTCTGTGTGACTGAATGTCTGACTTATTGAATTGCTTGGTGACTGGCTCTCTGACTGACGAAACGCCTGACTGACTGTGTGACTGACTGAAGGTCTGACTGACAGATAAACTGACCTTGTGACTGACTAATTTTCTGCCTGTCTGTCTGTCTGTCTGACTGACTGAAAGCCTGACTGCCTGTCTGTCTGACTGACTGTGGTTCTCGCTGACTGTCTGACTGACTGACTTGACGGTCTGACTGAGCCTGGCAGTTGGATTACACCGCCTAATCACTGTTCTGCCATGTTACAGCTTCCTCTACGCTCACACACACACACACACACACACACACACACACACACACACACACACACACACACACACACAAACACAGACGTAATGACATTTACAACCTAAGCAAGGATAAATGAATCAAAGCAAATGTGCCCTTTCCCCCCGTTTTGCGTTCTTCAAAGAGAGCCAGCACGGGAGCTTTCTCTCTCACTGGCTGTCGGCCTGTCTCCAGGTGAAAACATTGTAAAAGCATCTCTCTCTGTCCGTATGAATAATTAATGCGCAATGTTCAAATGAATCCTTGCCTTTAAAGAAAATAATGGCTTTCTTCTGTGCCATTCCAAAAATGCTTGCGGCGAATGGGAATTGGTGTGTGCGATGGTTGCTGGCATAACTAATGCAGCTGTTGTGTTCATGGATTTCTTGTTATTTTCTCATCCATCCGAATGTTGGTGATTTTTATAATTTCCCTTAACAGACTGATCTATTGGTCTCCCACTGTGCTTGTATGAAGGAGAATCCAATCTAAACGTGGAGGGTTTTGTACGACCTGTGAGCCATTTGTATGTGGTAGCTAGCCAGCATGCAATTCCTTTCATGCTTCCATCTGGATGAAAGCAGTCCAAACAGGGACAGGCAGTGCTGAGGGACTGTTGTGTTACTGTATCTTTGTGTGTGTGTGTGTGTGTGTGTGTGTGTGTGTGTGTGTGTGTGTGTGTGTGTGTGTGTGTGTGTGTGTGCGTGCGCGTGCAGACGGGAGGGGGTCCACTGGGAGAAAGTGACTACTGTGTGTTTCCACTAAGCTGCCCTGAGGGCACAGGTTCAAGATTGGGGCTCGGGATCAATCTCAGCCTGGGAGATTGTGGGCCACGCCGGATATAAAGGGCAAGCATGGTGAGGGAGCGAGGGAGGGAGGGAGGGAGGGAGAGAGAGAGAGAGAGAGAGAGAGAGAGAGAGAGAGAGAGAGAGAGATGAAAAGAAAAATAACGGTGCTGTTGATTTACCGAGTGCTGGGCAACTGAGTGTGAGCTTTATTTATTGTATTGTTGTGCCTTATTATGTGTATTCAGTACGGTCAGGAGCACATCTTCCCCGGTCCTACAAATATGGTGGACAGTGCAGTATGGTAAGGGTTGTCTGCCTCTTAAAGCGACCATGAAATATCCCACAACTTCGGGTGTCTCTGGAGTGTCTACTTCTATTTTTTTTTACTAACCTCCTATCAGGCTTTGCTCTACAGGTTGCGCGCCACCTCAATTCATTCACCTCAAAACACCATCGCACAATTTGACTAGCCCAGACTCGTCTACCTCCTTTCCTCCCTCTGCCCCGGTCATCCCCCTCTCCGTGCAGTAGAGAGCAGCAATGCATGGCTCTAGGCTCTCAGACTCCTCCTCCGTACACCCCGACCCCCCCTCTCCCGCCCAGCCACCCGCCTGCCGATTCCTCCTCCAGCAACCAGTCGGAATCTGCTGCAGTTCGCCGCCGTAGGAATGCAGTTTGCTTTCGTTAGAGCTATTTATCTGGCGGTCCTTTTTCCATGACTGAATACTCAGCTGTTTCCCCTACGCTGTGGTGGTGGCTGTTTGCATTGGTGTCATGGGCCGGCTGCTCGTGCATTAGAACTGGCTTCTGTTTACGCCTGAGTGTGTGCGCGTGTTGCCCAAAGTATTATCCGCCCACGCGGGAACGCGTGTGAACTAAATGTCAAGGGCGAGTTGAGAAAGGGGAGGTTGCATCCGAGAGGTAATTTGGCTCTCCAAAGGTAGAACACGGGGAACATGTGCTGCCCGTAGATAAGAGAGCATAGGGGGAGACCCTCCGTGTCCGTGCGGGGTCGGGTGTGTGAGTTCGTGCGTGTGTAGTGTTCGTGTGTGCGCGCGTGCGTGCGCGTGTGTGTTTGTGTGTGTGTGTGGGCCTAGTCCGTGACATGCAAGCCAGAGGCCTGGAACAGTGTTGGGCTCAGCTGCTCCACACGGTGAGAGAGAGAGAGAGAGAGAGAGAGAGAGAGAGAGAGAGAGAGAGAGACAGGGAGCGAGTTCCACAGGGACCTGGAAATCAGGAAACATGGCAGCCGCTTGGCTCTCACTTATAATGAATGAGCAGAGGCCTGCCTGTCCTCCCTGTAGGGACAGGTTACACTATACTCTCCCCGGCGCTCGGCGCGCGCAGACACACACACACACACACACACACACACACACACACACACACACACACACACACACACACACACACACACACACACACACACACACACACACACACACACACAGACGCGCCCACAACCTAAACACTGTTTATTTCATTACACTGATGGCTTATCTCCTTGATCCCGGCGCCGTTTCTAAACCCCCCCCCCCCCCCCCCCCAACACTTTGTCTGTTGTTTTCTGTCACTCTGTGCTCTCCTCTGTCTAAACCTCTCCTGTCCCTCTCTGTCCTCTGGGTCCTGTACTCTGCATGGCGCTCTGTGCTCTCCTCTGTCTAAACCTCTCCTGTTCCTCTCTGTCCTCTGGGTCCTGTACTCTGCATGCCAACCTTTATCCTGATACGGGCTCTGTCCTGCCCGGGGGACAGACGAGAGTTAAAAGGCATTTCATAAAAATATCAATGCAAACCGGATTTCCTCTCGCCCTCTACCACCAGCAGCCAGCCAACCAGCCTGCCAGCCAGCCAGCCAGCCAGCCAGCCAGCCAGCCAGCCAGCCGTCTCTGGGAGCAGGAGCGCCCAGAGATGGGGGACAATCAATTAATCTGATCAAGCGCTTTAGGAAATGGAGAGCGTAAGCGCTCCTTGGGGGAAAGATATCCATCTCCTTGGGATGATTGAATTACGCGCTGAGAGAGAGAGAGAGAGAGAGAGAGAGAGAGAGAGAGTGGGCGTAGCGGGGTCGACCGGGGATTAAGGAGCATGTGTTGCAGGGGAGACTGCGAGACTGAGAGTGTGTGTGTGTGTGTGTGTGTGTGTGTGTGTGTCAATTTTTTTTGTGTGCGTGTGTGTGTCTCTTGGGGAGAATGAATAAGGAGGGGTGAGGTCATTGCAGACACAGCTATGAAGAGAAACCTTTTTTTATCCCCCACTACCCCCCCCACCCCCCCACCCCACCCCCTCACCCCGACTCCCCCCTCCTCCCCCGTGTTTTTTGTCCCCATCTGTCTATTTCCATTTCAATCTGTCATACCTTTTGGCTGACAGCCCCCTCTCCCCCAGCCTGACAGATATATTATGTAGCACGTGCACATCATTTGGCTTTGGAGTCAAATTGAACCCTGGCGCTGCCCTTTACAATTTGTCTTCTATTTGCTAGGGAAATGCAACATGTATATGGATGAGAGCGAA
Source organism: Galaxias olidus (assembly GCA_026901105.3). Taxonomy (NCBI): domain Eukaryota; kingdom Metazoa; phylum Chordata; class Actinopteri; order Galaxiiformes; family Galaxiidae; genus Galaxias; species Galaxias olidus. Next base: position 589,203 of record JAPMUY010007730.1, on the reverse strand, counting down.
AGAGAGAGAGACAGAGAGAGCAAGAGAGAGAGAGAGAGAGGGAGAGAGAGAGGGAGAGAGAGAGAGAGTGTGGGGGAGGTATATTAGGCTTGGCTGAGCCTGTTCATTGGCAGAGGCGGTGTGTTGCGCTGAGGTCCTCCTTTGTCTCTTATTTAAATGGCACCCCATGCATATTTTATTGTGGTTTGCAGCAGCCACATGTGGTTCCTCTCAGACCCCAGACACAGCCCGCCTCCACACCTCTCTACCGCACCACAGCAGCTCGTAGCCGCCTCGAGGTGCTCTTCAATAGGCCACCGGCACACTCTCTTTCACACTCTATCCAGTGTCACTCTGTCGTGGTAAATGTGGTAAATCTCCCTCAGCGCACGTTGAGGCTCCGCCTCCGCCTCCGATTGGAGCGACTCCCGCTCGTTCCTTGTGAGGGGACCACGTGAATAGATGTGGGGAGGCCGGGGTTAAGCTGGAGTGGGCTCTCTGTCTACCTGCCCCAGAACTGGCCTCCTCCTTGGTCTGAGTGTGAGAGTGTGTGTGTGTGTGTGAGTAGGGGGTTATCCACGTCATCAGGAAGGAGATAAAAGACAATGGGAGGAGGGAATATGAAGATGGGGCCCCCCCGAGGGGGGTCACTGTCGAGAGACGTTCAGAACAGCACCTGGGCTTTAGCACGGGGAAGTTAGCACAGAGATGAGAGGAGAAAGGGATTGAGGGGAGGGATAAGAAAGGCCTTTAAAAATAACACAGGCAGGCGGGCCGAGCGTCGAGGCTGGCTGTGTGCTGCCCGCCGGCCTGTCTCCCGGAACGGGGAAGAAGTGTCGAGGGCCTGCTGTGATGCCGCTCCGCCCGCTGGATGGATGTACGGATGCAGAGGGCGGAGGGAGTGGAGGGAGAGGAGGAGCCCAGCAGAGAGAGAGCTGCTCAGCGGGGTAAGTCTAGCGCCGCCCCGCCGCCCTCGGCCGTTCACCACAGACAGGCTCCCTGCGTAGCCGGGGCATATCTGGGGATGACGGGCCGGCCCGCAGGTCTCCTACTGCCCGAGAGGCAAGAACACAACAATAGCAGCCCCCAAGAAAAGGTGGATTTCTCCAGAGAAGAAAGAGGTTTGGCTCTGCGCAGGCTTTTAGCCTGGAGGTCCTGAAGTGCAGGAGACACCCCCTCACATGGGTCGATTCCAGCGCCGTGGGTTACCTCACTCCCATCCATGCTAATGGAGGCTCCGCCTGCCACAGAGACAAAGAAACAGCTGTCTATGACGCTTCGACTGTTTACCCCGAAGCAACAAGAATATAACACGACGCTATCTGCAACAACACTCCCCTCCCCGGGCCGTCCGCCTGAGGCCCCTGGCGCCGGGGCCATTTGGCTGTCCAGCCCTTCCCTGAAAACAGCGGGCCAGGGCTAATATTGACACGTTCCGACGTGGCTTGGACGTGGACGAGCGGGCCTGGTGGGGGGGGGGGGGGGGGGGGGGGGGGGGGGGGGGTGGGGGGGGGGGGGGAGGTGGGGGGGGGGACTGTGCTCGTTGGAATGCTACGCGGTGACTTAATGGGGCCCCTCTGTCTCTCTCTGTTTCCTCCCCGCCCCGTCCCTGAGCTCATCCGCGTGGACTCCCCAGTGATCTCAGGCCCCCCAGGTCCCCCCGGCTCCCGGGGCCCGTCCTCGGCCCCGCACAGCTGGCTCCCTCGTGTGCAGATGGCAGCAAAACAAACACACCGCGCGCGTTCTCTCACGGGGGAACAGAGGAGGACTGTGACTGCCTACGGGGAAGGGGGGAAACAGAGAGAAACTTATAAAGGACAGACAGAACGAGAGACGACTAGAGAAAGGCCAACGAATGGGGGCGAGGCGGAGCTTGTGGGAGGGAGACAGGGGACAGACAGGGAGGGGCCAGACTCGTCTGCCAAGGCCACAAATCAGGTCCCTGAGTGCGGCCCTGGCACTGTCAACCCTCCCATCTCCAGAATAAGCCAGAGATCTATTGATTGGCAGGCGTATTTGCTAGCGGGCTGCGGATCCAAATGGAGCCTTTAATTAACTAAATGGACCAACTGCAGCTGTGAGCTGGAAGGCGGCGGGGAAGATAGATGGATGGAGAAAGAGAATAACAGCGATAGACAGGAAGAGAGCGAGGAAGAGGCTGGGTAACTGTACCATAGACCCCTGCAATCGGTCCAGATTTACTGGAAAGGGACCGATAGTGAGAGAAGAAGAGAAGGGAAAATAGAAATAGAGAGAGAGAGAGAGAGAGAGAGAGAGAGAGAGAGAGAGAGAGAGAGAGAGAGACTCGGGCAGGCTGAATGGAGACGGGGAGCGAGGTTGAGCGCCGAGGTCATATCTGCACCACCGTATTGTCTGTCCCCTGTGCCCTACACCCGCCTAACCCCTCGCTCCACCTCTCACTCCCTTATCATCGCTAGCGGGGACCTCGCTGGACCCATTCACCCCCGCCCCCCCCCCCCCCCCCCCCCACGCCGCCGATGGAGTCTGCAGTCGCCGGCGCGAGGGAACGTCCCTGCCAGCTAGACCTCCCTTTCTTCTCCGGGCAGCGCTATCGCCTTCGCCTCCCGCTCTCCCTCCCAACCCCTGCACCACTCTCATTCCTGTCCACTCATCCATTCTATCAAAGGTTAATTGGTTTGGAAATGATGCGATTCATTCTGGACGTTAATGCTGTTATCGGGCTTTCGTTATAAAAAAAAAAAAGAAATAGAGAAAGAAAAACTACCCCACAATCACACTTAAGCCTAATTTAAAATAAAAAGGGGGAAAAAAGAAATCCAATTTAATCTACTTTGTCTTTTTTTTCCTCTTGGCCCAGGCCTGTCCCCACGCGTCTTTCCCTTTAAATTATGGCAGAATTTCATTACCTTGAAAGCTTTTCTCCCTCCTCCCTCTGCTTCCCCCCGCATCTCCCCTCCCGCCCTCCAATACTTTGAATGGATCGACGGCCCTAATGTCTTTCTTGTAACCTCAAGGTCGGAATATTTGGATCCGTGGAAGCGCTCAAGGGTCCCTGTGATTAATGCTCTGTACAAAGTACCTTGGAATTATGCTGCGGCTGATGGCTGTGCGGAGCGTTCAGGCTCAGAGGCGCTCACACACACGCACACGCCCACACACACACACACACACACGCGCGCGCGCGCGCACACACACAAACACGCGCACACACACACACACCCTCACTCACTATTTTAGTGGTTGTCTATAGAGGTGCCCGCCGGTACCCTTGTTGTGGATCACGGGAGGCTTTCATATTCTAAGTGAGTTACCCAGAGGCTCTCTCTGTCTCCCCTCGCTGCCCCGTTCCATTTCCCTCCCTGAAGAGCTTTTATGCTCCCTTCCCCCTTCATTGTGTCACATCTTTACTTACCAGGGCTTTGTGGGCCGGGCGCAGGGATACGGCTTCCTACACACAGTGGCTCAAAGGAGATGAAATGACAACCCCGGGTTCATGCACCGTCCTCCCAGTAGAATGACGCCCCCAAGTAGGCCTGTACTGTCAGGTCCCCGTTATTGCAACTGACTGGGGCTCAGCATGACCAAGAGAAAGGAAACGTTTAAAACGGTCGGTCATTCCATCTACCAGGGAACATTGGTGTGGTGGATCATGTTGAGTCCAGGTGCACTGTGCTTTCAGCACCCAGCTGCCAGGGCTGGTCACTCGGACAGGTAAGCACTGGCGAGCGGCCACAGTGGAGGTCCTGAGAGTGTGGGTCTGTGGGTCCTGGCTCTCTGTGCCCTATTGATCCCACACTCACAGAGGATGCTGCAGGTCGGGTTCCTGGGAGGCTGCAGATGCTATCTTGCGGCTCTGTTAATTATTTATGTCCTCCTTGGCCCTGTTTTGATCAATGGTTAATTTTGTTTTCGAGCAGACTCAAACCTTTGTAAGTTTGCTATTACAAATGAGTCTGACAAGACAAAAGCTGTAACCCCCCCACCCCAGGAGAAGGCAGACCAAGGGAGCACTTTGGTCTAAGTATAATGCTGTTTTCATCTTTTCTAGTCTCAAAAATCTGTTTTCTTTTCAAACATTTTCTTTATGATGAAATGTTACTGTATACGGTACAATTTGTTTTACCTTGGCCAAGTGGTTGCCTAGATCTTAATCTTAGGATCTTATCATATCTGCTCCACCCGTATTGTCTGTTCCCCGTGCTTGAGGCTTGGGTTGGCACGTAATATCCCGGTCGAAGGCGGAGAGGACGAGAAAAGGCCTGCAGGACACATGGAACTCCACCTCGCTCCCCTTGTCTTCTCCCTCAACAGCCGGTCAATAGTTCCACATGGCAGCTCTTCACGGAGACCGGAAGGCTGCTGGCCATTGTCTTGATTGAAGTGCCATTTACTGGGGTGCTGAGATTACCCAGCACGTCTTTCAGGGTCTGTCTCCGGAGGGCAGAGGAGGGAAGCAGGCCTCTGGCGGGGTCTCTGAGCGTGCCGGGGCTGGGAACACCAGGAAGGGATGAGTCGGACCTCGGTTGGTGGGTTGTTTGTGTGCGGGTGTGAGTGTCCAACGTGATTGAGTGACAGGAACTGATTAGGTCTCTTTCGGGGTCGGTAGCAGCTCTGTCTCAGTAATCCGTCTGGCCGCTGCCCCGCTCTGGGGGACAAGCCGCAAAGTAAGCGGATTTAGATCCTAATACTACAGATCCCATAACGCATTGTGATGGGAGATCCATCTTAATGTTCTGGCTCCCGTGTCCTCGGTATTAGCAGCACGGAGGCCTTTGTTCCCTGACAAAATGTGTCGATGACTAATCTGCCTCGGTGTTCGACCACCACACCTTGTATTGGCTCTAGCCATCCTTATCTCTCCTGCTTCCAGCCTGTCACCGATAAGAAGGAGGGAGGGAGGAAGGGAGGGGAAGACAGGGGACTGGGGAAAAACAAACAGATCGACGGAGAGAAAGGTAAAGAGTAGTGTCTGTGTGTCTGTGTGTGTGTGTGTGTGTGTGAGTGTGTGTGTGTGTGTGTGTGTGTGTGAAATGGATGTGTTTCCCCTTCCCGTCAGCTTTGCTGATGATTTGGTTACGACATCACCTTTCCATTGGCAACACATTGAGATATTCCGGAGGACGAATTCCTTTGGCTCAAAGCCCCTGACTCTGTCTGTCTGAATGTAGCTATGAACGGAGAGCGGAGCAGCAGGCCTTTGCTCCAGACTAGCACAGGCTGCGTGGGAATGGGGTTTTTGCGACATAAAGGCAATGTGTATTGAGATGGCCGGCTAATGCCTGATGGTGGCAGAGGGCGGCCAGCCGTGACTCTCACCTCAATCTGGGCCTGCCCTGAGCACGCACTATTGCCGAATCTGACTTATTACACGAGCGCCGGCCAGCCTGACCTGGCAGTGCAAAGACGCCGGCTGCAATCTGGCCGTCTTTGTCAGCTCCGAGCGAGCAGGCCCCCAGAAACGCTGAGCGGGTGGATTTTCCTCTCCTCCCTCACTCCATCTCTCGCGCCCTCTACCTCCCTCCTTCCCTCCCAGCAAATTCAAAGATCAGCAATTTTTTTTATTTTTATCCGGGGCTGTTCCCTGGTTCACAGCTCCTTGGCCCAGAGACCCCCACAGCAGCGTGGACCTCTGGGGAGCTGGGAGCAGGGCAGGGCCTCGTCGGACAGGCTGAGGGAGAGCGGGCGGAACGCGCCGTCCATTCCTCACCGCCAGCAATTAGCAGGGGCCTTCACCGGACAGGCAGCTCCCCGTAACACACTCAACGGTCTGACACCGCGCGTAGGGGGAGAAGAAGAATGAAGGCAAGAATGGAGGAAAAGAAGCAGAGGAGAGAACGGAGGAAAAAAAAGAGTGGGATAAGAAACCCCCTCCCCCCATACACACACACAAGGACATGATTAAGTGGTCTTTTGAATGCACGAGCGGGCAGCAATTCTGCGGCTCTTTAGTCTCGGGAGGGCCCGTCTCAATTACCCTAATGAGCCAGAGTGACTGGCTGTCTGGGAAGGCTACAGCACTCAGGGCGCCCTGGCAGGCCATGAGAGGGGGGCTGGGGTTTGTGTGTACGGTGTGTTAACAAGATAGAGACCAACAGGCAGGATAGAGAGACACACAGACAGAGAGGAGAGAGAGAGAGAGATAGGGAGAGAGAGAGAGAGAGAGAGAGAGAGAGAGAGAGAGAGAGAGAGAGAGAGAGAGAGAGAGAGAGAGAGAGAGAGAGAGAATGATATATATATAGAGAGAGAGAGATAAAAAAAGAGATATATTGTGGGGGTCCCTCCGAGGTTAAACAGAGCGTGCCCCTCTCCTGATGACGTGGAGTTAGCTGTTGGACTGATCATGGAGCGCGGCCCCCCTGCTGTTCAGCGCCGTAGCTCATGCGGCCTGTCAGGGATTAACAGTTAACCCCGGGCCGCCTCCGGCCTGCCCTTCACTCACCCTCTGCTTAGCTTCAATACAGCCGCCTTCCGGGTCACGCTCAGGTCACCATAAAGGCCCAGTTTATTTCGAGACCCAGCTCGTAAAAATCGTTGTTGTTAGTTTATGAGCAGAGAAAAGCCCTGGTTCTAGTTTGAGGCTATACGAGTCGTAGCGTACGGGGTTAGTAGTTCAAACTGTCAGGGTTGCTCTCCGTGGATGCACAGATCTAGTTGTTTTTTTCTCCTGACACAAGGTAATGAGACCGGCAGCAGTATTACACCTCACTGACAAATGCGCTTAACACGCCGTGCACACACACACACACGCACGCACGCACGCACGCACGCACGCACACACACACTTTTACACACACACACACACACACACACACACACACACACACACACACACACGCGCACGCGCAGAAAGTTATTGTGGCAGCTATCTAGCAGTCGCCTATCATCACCATTACCTTGGTGTTCCCATGCAGCGTTCCCCTTCACATGACATTCCATTAGCATGGAGGCAACCAGCTACTCGACACCTCTGGGCTTCCCAGCCTCACCTGTTCCCTCAGGGACGGGGGGAGACATGTCAGAGGACAAGCCCAGGGCTTTACCTATCTCCACTAAGTCCTTATTAGTCACACATTCTCCCCGCTTGCTTCCTTCACACTGCCTATAGGATACCCCGCGCTTTAGGGGAGATATACGTCCCTCCGCTGCCAGGCCTAGCTCTAATCTCACAGGGCCGCGGTGCGCCGTGCTCCTGCCCTTTCACCAGAGCCGCGGTATCTGGAGAAAAATAGCGGGTGCCTATTTCATATCAAGTGGCATCAGTTGTTGTTATTCCTAGGGCTTGATTTCTGAGCTATTGATTTATCTCGAGGGCCGGACCCGGCCATCCGTTGTTTGTTCGGCTTCCATTTTCCTCGCCGTGTTCTTTCGGGATTGCTTGACAGAGTGTTTCTGAAGGGCCGAAACCCCGGCGCTGATAGCCATGTCACCTTTTATTTTCGACTGCCACAAAACAACAGGCATCATATGTCATTTTCTCTCGTTTCATTTGTCATTTTCTCCCGGCGTAATATATCAGCCCTAGTCCCCGGAAAGGCGGCAGACGAGGGAGTCAGACAGAATTTGGTGCTGTAGTGCGCCCTGCCCTCCCTCCCTCCCCGCCCCCCCCTCCATCATCCATAAGGAATGGCACCCATTTAGACGGTCTTAATGACCTCTTCCTAATGGCTCTTTGTCATTGAAGTTATTTATGACAAAGGTTCATTTCAATCTGTCTGCTGGGGAGGGAAAGGAAATGGCTCTTTTGAAAGTCTGCCCAAGACGTTGCCTCCTACCAGAGGGCTCCTCCGCTTTCAAAAAAAAAAAAGAAAGAAAAAAAGTACTTTCTGTCTGCGGGGCTTAAAGAAATGAGGTTATTGCCGGTAAGTTTGGGCTGTGCATTGTGATGCAGCGGGCGGAGGTTGGCTTTGCGTGGGGAAATGTCAATAGCGGAGAGTGGTGCATCTCCCCTGTCAGTGCTGACGGAGGAGCCTCGGCTGGCCACCGCGCCATTCATCTTCCTGACGGAGTTTTCTAATAACCGTAATGGCTCTGGCCATAAATTACCCCGGGGCCTGTCACAGAGAACATAGTGCAGCATTTAAATCTAACAAGGGCCCTGCCCCTGCCCTGTTTCCATGGGCTTCTCGATATTTGTTCTTGCTAACTTACTTACCCCCCCCCACCACACACCTTCTCCTAAAGAGCACTTGAGGTAATCGTGAGTAGTAGCCAGGCCTTACTCCTATCTCATCCCCCGAATGGGCTGAACATCTGCGACTGTAGGGTTTCTTATGGCAGGGTATCTTCTCAAAATGGAGCCTCCTGCTGCACGGCCTGACTGTGTCGTTAACATGCTCCGCCACTTTGCTGGAGTAGTGCTCACACTCCGGTGGAGGGCAGGTGGGTGAGGGGTCTCTTGTCACATTCCATTTGACCCGCGTCCATGGCTGGCCTGTGTTTTTTCCACCCCACTCCCCCCAACACCTCCCTCCTGTTTGGACTCCCCCACGTGAGAGGAGCGAGCTGGGCAAGTGGAGCAGCAGGAGGTGATTTGTCCCCCGTCCCTCCAGTAGCCTCAGTGTGCTGGGGGCCAGCCCGTGGAGCCATGCCACCCTGCCATTTGTCAGACGGGGAACCATTTCCCAGGGCATCTGTCTCCGCCCGTGGCAGAGGGCTAGAGAAAACGAGGGGGTGGCGGGGGCTTAAAAATGAGGTCTGGTAGTAGCAGCTCCCTGCTGCTAGCGAAGAGGGGGGCCCGCACTCACACTCATCGCACCCATCTGGCACATATCACACCGTCACACGTTCAGACTTATTGACACACGTGACGAACGCGGTGGCCAGAGGTCGGCCATGGCTGGTGCATGCGAGGCCCGCTGCTGGGATGGTGGAGGTTGCCGAGGTTACCGGGCGTCCTAGGAGTCGCACCACTGTGCTGAAATCCAACCTGCCTCCGAGGGAACACAGGCCCCGCCGCGACAGGGTAGACATTCCACTCGTTTTCAGGTTATGATCTCACCTCCAGTCACCGAGGCGAGGCGGAGCCACGATAGCTTCCTCGGTGTGATTGACGACCTGAGAGCGAGCTGGGAAGTGGAGGACACCAGCCCTGCAGGCAGCCATGTTACTTTAAGTACTTCTCAGTGCTTCCCCTTGTCCTTGCTATTTGACTTCAAGTTGGTAGGTATTTGTAATGATTGACTAACGGTTCTGTCTCTGTGTTTTTTTATTTTGTGGGCACGGTTTTTGAAGGTACGGTTTGGTGTGTCATAATGCGCACGCCAAGTTGTTTTTGTGTGACTCGTTTTGAAACGAGTTTTTCCTCCGGCTGTCAAGCTAATCAGCCTTTGTCTCTCCGGTCTCCTCCATAGTTAGGCAACATGAAACAGAGAAACCCTGTTGTGTCAGATGGCTGCCATACAGCATGAGACGCATACAAACTCTGCCTCTGACTACTCCGCCGCTCACACATGCACACACTACACACACACACACACACACACACACACACACACACACACACACACACACACACACACGCACGCACGCTCCCATATCACTGTTTACTGGAACCAATTATTTTTTCAATCCAAAGCTGCAGCTGATCTCCGCCCTGCCAGACTGAGGCAGACCCGGTGAACACCTTTGAGGTAGAGAGTGCAGGGTGGCTCCAGCCGCACACTTTGAGTTTGGGAAAGAAAAGGGGGCTGAAAGTAAATTTGTAAATAGATCACAAATTGGCATGCCTTCTAGTCGTGTTTTGGTGCGAGGCAGGCGGGTGGAGAGAGGCTGGCGCCTGGCGGAGGAAGGCAGCTGCTTCCTTTTTCTTCCCTCGCCGCGGCAAAGGGCTCCGTTTCAAAGGAGCCAAATGTGTCGCCTTTCAGCTCGTCAAAACGGAGTCACTGGAGTTCGCCTGAAGGCTCAGATACGATTGGCCAGGTGTTGGGGATATCAATGGATGCCAAACAAAAGCACCATTTTACGCGTGCCATGTTTAATAGAAAGCCAAAGGAGCAAGGAATGAATATTTCCCTTTGTGTCGCGACTTCCCATTTTCTATTTAGTTGAATCACCCCTCGTGTCATGGCAATTTGCTCCGGGTACGAATGTAACGGCAACGTGGGTTAGTCACGACAAGTGTGTGAAAGAGGCAGAGCCAAGTCCTCTCTAATTTAGAATCAAACTGCGACTTGGCACGGCTTCAAAACAGAATGAGTTTGAAGTAGGCTTAATCATCGACAGCCTTGGCCTATTCAAATAAGCCCCTCAAGAAAACATTGACTACTTGGAAATTGCAAAAGCCATTTTCTGTCGAGCACTTTTTTTTTGTAAATCATTTCTAGTTTGACTGTGTTGGACAAAGCCAGATGCGGCCTGAGGGTGGTAACCAGAGGGCGGCCTGCCTTGCCAACGTTGCTCTCGCACGCTGCACCGTCCACGACCCCCAGCCAGAGTGATCAATAAGTCGCAGCAATGAAGTGGCACATCGATTACGCCCATGACAGGGCATTCACAGGTTTAATCTCTATAATGAGGGTAACCTTTTTCTTTCAGGCATCCTATCTTGGAGCTTATGCGATGGAGCTCTCCAGGGCCACGAGGGACCAAGAAGAGGACGGGGGAGAAGGGGAGGAGGGGGATAAAGACCAGAGTATAAAGGAACGAGCAGAAAGAGTGGAAGTAATGGAGGCCAAGAAAATAGAGGAGAAGAGAAACTCTAGGGCTAGGCTTTCAACAATAGCCTGTGTTGGAGTTGTCATGTGTGTCTGCGACTTGTCAGTAGCTAGCCTAGCTGCTAGGATTGCCGTGCAGGGAAGGAAGGGCTGTCACCATCGTCCTCTCCCATTCCTATGCAGCATGGACTGGCACCGCGTGATTAATGTGTGCCATGGGTAGACTCAGGCCCTGGTAGTCTCTTTAGCACACATACAGTGTGTCTTCTCCGTGCTCATCTATCTCCGCCCCGCTCTTCCATGAATCCCAAGGTGGGGGGATGCTCGTGCTACGTTATTGCGCCATGCACAGCATCGCTATCCAAGGTTGACTTTGAGAGTTCTATTCTCTTCTAGCAAACTTTACCACCCTCTGTCCCGCTCTCCACTTCATCTTCCCCCTCCCTCCCTCCTCCTCTTCCTGGACACGCTGCTGTATGCGTTGCGTCTTAGAGATACACGCCAATTAGCTTCCAGGCTTATCAATGTAACACAGGTGCCCCCCGGTCAGGGCCCTCCGGGAGGAGGAAGTGGAGGGGAGGAGGAGGAGGAGGGGGAGGAGGTTTGCTCTGCCGCTGTGAATCTGTTCCTTTTTCCAAACGCAGCCGGGGCTCTTAGCGAGCGATTAGGCCCCGGAAAGCTGTTGCGGCGGGAGCCGTGGCATTGAAAGAGCTGCCTCCCCCGGCGGGGGCTGCTGACGCGCCTCCGGGGCACAGGGAGTTCTGAGCGGCCTGTCAGGGGAATAATGGGCCTCTGCTCTCTGGATGTATTTTTATGCTGACAGGCCGTCCTCTCCCCGGAGTGACAGAGTCCCTCTCACCACGGGGCCAACAGCTTGTCCCCCCCCCCCCCCCCCCCCCCCATGCATACAGACCCACACACAATGCAGGGACACGCGTGCACACTCTGATACACACACACACACACACACACACACAGACACACGTGTACCTGCACTCACACACGTGCACACGCAGACACGCAGAGACTTGTATTCTCTAACGATTAACCTGGCCCTAACCTCTGGTGTGCTGCGGGGGCCAGTGCAGAGTTAAATGCTGCCGCGTCAGCTCATGGCTGCCCCCTCTCTGCCGTCCCCTCCCTCTCCCTCTCATCTCGTCGCCTCCCAAGGACGGAGAGGACCCACCACGCCACAGGACTCCATTTATCACCGCCGGAACAATTACGGACGACATTTCATTGTCAGAAGATTTCCAGCCAATTCTTCCACCCATCTCCTCTTACTTTTTTTCACTCACTCTCCCTCCCTCCCTCTCTCTCTCCCCCCCCCCCTCTCTCTGTCTCTCTCTCTCACGACTTCTCTCAACTGTCTCTCCGTACTGTCTCTCGTTTTCTCCTCTCTCTCTGTCTGTCTCTTTGATTCCCACTCCTCCACCCCTCTCCCATTTCCTCCCAGTGTTCCCGTCTCTCCTTGTTCTGTGTCAGGAGCTCCAACTCTTTGCATGGTCGTGCGCCGAGCTTTCTGAGCTCCATTGCAGGTCAGCCTTTCATTAGCCCGGGCCCGTCACTTAGATTACCGTACCGAGTCAGCCCGCTGTACAGAGAGCCTCCTCTAAAGTGTCCTTTTCTCCAGCAAACGCCGGGATCTGCTCTTTTTTCTTTTTTTCCCCCGTCCGAAAGGATAGCCGTGGAAAATTGCCTCTCGTATCTCTAACCCCTGGCGCCTCATTGAAGCCTTTCAACGCGGCTCGGCGGGAAGAGGAAAGGGGAAAAGGTGGTCCGCCGCCTCCCCGATCTCCCCCGTTTGATCACGCGCGTTTGATCAGGCACGCAGCCGGCTAGAGCACTGCGGACCGGAGCCTAGCCCAGGGGCCAATTTGCAATGCTAACGAGGGGGGGGGGGGGTGAGCCATGTAGCACTTTGCTATCTCCTCAGAACCCCACCACCGTCGTCCCCAATCAGAGCAGACTGCACGTGTCGGTGTGTGCAGACAGGGCTACTTCGGCATGTCAGTGCCTCGGCAACTTTTCTCGGAGAAGAGCGTTGAGGTGGTGGGGGTGGGGAGAAAGGTCACAGTCATGACTCACTTGACACAGCGAGCTCCGTCTCCACTCTCTTACAGCAGGACCGGCTGCCGGATAGATGTGCCCTGTGAAAGGTCAGCCCGAAGCCCTCGCTCTCCCCAAAGTCCGCGGGGGGTCGGCCGTGTGGAGAAGTTTGACTCGGCGGACGGACAGCGCCTTCAGCAACTTCCTCTGACTTCTTCTATGTGCTGCTGCTGTCAGAACTATAAGACAGTGACTTAAAGGTTAAGTTCAGGGCGATTTTGGTGTGTCAAGTTAAAGTTTCAGTAAGCTTAGAAAGGTATGAAAAGAATTGTCCAACTAAGGTGAATCGAAGCCATTTCCATGGTTTGTTTAATTGGGAACCAAAAAACAAAACAAAACACGAAGCTTTTCCACTGTGTTATCATGACTTGCTATCATGTCGTGACTAGCGAGAATGACTTTGCAGTAAAATGGCAGCCTGCTGACTGCACCATTTTGACAGTGCATTCCTCCGTGGAAACACCCACGGGGTAAATTAGCCTCCGCCAAATACCTTGTGGCCATCCCCATGGTGGGGCCGGTCTGGGACCCGGAATTGACTGGACCATACTGTACCTAGCTGCGTCTGTGTCTCTGCCCGTTACTGTGTGTGTGTGTGTGTGTGTGTGTGTGTGTGTGTGCGTGCGTGTGTGTGTGACGGTAGCTCCGAGACGCCTGGAGGCTGTGCCTTAGGCTGCTTGGGAGGCCCTGTCATGTCCTTGAAGGCCTCCACTCTCTGGGTTCAGCACTTACTGACCCCGGCACCAGTGGACACGGCCCGTGGCTGGTCTCAGCACAGCTTCATCCAGCGTGTAGGCCTACAGACAGTCACGCACTCACACGCATACCAACTCCTCACAAATCACAGTCATGGAGCAGAAGGTGGACAGGTTGTTGCTGCGCGGGCGGGCCTGCTGAGGTTTCTAGGTTGATTGGAAGGAACAGGCCCTACACGCTGGGACAGTGTCCGAGGAGCAGGTGATCCAGGGCTCCGGGCCGGAAGCCCCCTGACGTGTAGGGGACAGGGCTGCCTGGCTGGAGGGGTCAGCGGCCTACACTTCATCATGGGAGGCCTCTAATGAAAGCCAACGAGACATTGCATTGAAGCCGGGGGGAAAAAACTGTGTGCAGATAGGGGCTTGACCGGACTGATGGCGGATGTCTGGGGAGGAGATGTTTTGGGAATAGAAGGGTTTGGGGGCAAGAGGAGAAAGGGAAACTTTAGTCGGAGAGCGAATGTACTAGGGAAGGGTAGGCACTCCCACAGTGTGTGGACCTCTGGCCCTGCAGCGGTGGCTCAGGGGACCAGCTGGGACTGACGTTTATTAGCACTTTGTGGAATGAGCCCGGAATGTTCTGCTCTAATTACACGGCTTTCATAACCTTGGCAGTTTACGAGGGGTTGCTTGTGCGCCGGTTTGTTTTTAAGGCGCCGGTCTTTGCAGATCTTTTTCGACTTTCCAAGCGAAGATTAAATCCGAGAACAGGCGCCAAACAAACAAATTATTCAGAAGACTTTAATATCTCTGGAAGAGAAATAAGCGTGATTTAGAATCGCTAAATAGATGCTCCTCACAATCAAGTTTGCATCTTTGATGTGATGTGTTCCGCCGAGTAGGTCGGCTTTCAAATGTAAATTTCCTCTGCAAACCTAAATCATTTGGCACATTTTACTAGGAGTGGATCTTTGACAACAATAAATCGCAAGGCTGCCGCATCCATTAGCAAATTGGCTCTTCGGAGGAAGGCGGATGGAACAAACACACACGCTGACACCCCCACCCATCTACACACGCACGCACACACACACTCACACAACCACAAGCACATACACAGTAAATCACACACGCACACACACGCACGCACGCACACACCCACACACACACACACACTCACAGAAACACACGCACATACACAGTAAATCACACACATGCACATACACACACACAAGCAGCAGTCTTTCATAATCAACCGTAGCGGCTACAGTAGCCAGGCACTGCGGCACACAGGGACACCCGTAAAGAGGCTGCCACCTACATCCGTCAGCACAATGGGCCCATTGATTAGGTGGCAGTCTGGGACAGTGGGTGGGAGGCCGGGCCTCAGAGCCATGCACGCGGGCCAGCCAGCTCCACGTCCAGCGTTGACCCCCCCTTGTTCTCCTCCGTGCCCCCTCTCACTCATAACTGTCTGGCTGTGTGTGGGGGGATGCCCGTGCAGGATCTTTCCATGGGGCTGTTGCCTTTCACGCCTCGTGGTTTTCAGCCAGCGCAAGGATGCTGCTCCAGCTCTCCCCCTCGTCCTCAGTGCTCTCTCTCTCTCTCTCTCTCTCTCTCTCTCTCTCTCTCTCTCTCTCTCTCTCTCTCTCTCTCTCTCTCTGTCTTGCTCCCTCTGTTTTTAATTTTCCATTACTCAGATGCAGACACGCTCCCCACTCTATCTGTTTTCCTTGGAAGGCTATTGGGATGAGAGCAGGCCACAGTACATCCAGCCCTTTCAGAAACATGGAAGACCTATTAGGCTGATTCCGGCCCTTTCATGAGCTCAAGGAGAGAGACAAGAGGCAGGAAAATGGGGCCAATTAGGGCCCTGCAGCTACACTTTCTTCTGATGCTGCTGGTTTGGGCCAGAGCACAGCTGTACACGCGTGCGTGTGTGTGCATGCATGTGTGTGCTGTGTGTGTGTGTGTGTGTGTGTGTCTGTGAGCTGTTTGCGTGTTTTTGTGTGTGTGTGTGTGTTTGTGCATGTGTGTGTCTGTGTGTGTGTGTCTGTGTACTGTGTTTGCATGTTTGCATGTTTGTGTGTGTGTGTGTGTGTGTGTGTGTGTGTGTGTGCACGTGTGTGTGCAGCCCCAGCACTGGGGGGGTGTGCGATGAGAGAAGAAGGAAGAGCCCCAGAAATCCATTATGTCTATTCTGGTGTCCAACGCCACAGATCGCGGCTGAAAAATTAACAATGGAAATACCTGCAGGGCCTCTGCAGCTCACAGGTCTGGCTCCAGACGCACCTCTCTCCACCTTTCTCCAGTGATTAGCCATGATAGAGGGTGTGAACATGACGGGGGCTAATTTAAGTAACCCGTGGGGCTGGCCAGAGTTCCCCTTCCTATTAAAGCCAGGCTCCTGCACAGGGGTGAGTCTCATTTATTCCAGCTTATCCTTAAGGATCTCCAGCGATCTGAGGGACCCATTTTGCACACGGCAATCAAAGTGATCACATAATGCGCCGCGTATGAAACCCCCGCGCAGTGAATGGAGAGAGGACAGAGCAGCAGGACAAAACCGTCTGTCCCTGATGAAAACCCTTTGAGGTTGACCCTGTGGTTTTATTTTGGTCCAGACGCTCCGTTCTGGTTTATTGTAGCCCTGCCAATTAGAAGAGGCTGACCTGACATCACCCAGAGTGAACCGGCGGATACTGTCTTAGTGTCTGAGACTGCTCCTGCTACACTGCATCTTCTCTGAATTCAAAGATTTCACCACTAGTTAACTTTTTTAGTTTTCGTTTTTTTTTTAAAGAGCTTGAATCTCGTTCTCGCTAATTAACTGACAGAAAAATAAACACAGTGGCCATTAGCCGTGGCAGCTGCAGCAGCTCCCCTGACTGGGCCACTGGGCTAAGGGCTCCATGCTGATCGGGCCGCCGTGGACCACAGCCCCGGCCTCCTCCTCAAAGTCACCCTTTTCCCCCAGCTCTCCTTCACCCCCCGGGGCCTGTCTGTGCCTAATCCCCCTCTGACGGTGTGGGGGGCCGTTTCCCCGGCTGTGCCCCCCCCCCCCCCCCCCGTCGATTCGCCGTCGCGGGTCTCGGGGGGGGAGGTGGTTGGGGGGGTTTGTGGCCCCCCGCCGGGGGGGCCCTCACACGGTGGCCGTGAAGCACCAAGCCCGGGGGGGGGGGGGGGGGGGGGGCGTGGAGACGCGGCCTCGTCTCCAGACAAATGGCTAAACCCTGCCGGCTGGTGCTCGGTGGCCACCTCTGGAAACACTTTGAGCTTTATGTGGCGTGGAGTCTCTTTCTCTTGACTAAACCTGTCTGAAGATAGCACGGCGGCGGGCCATAAATCCTCTCACTCAGGGAAGTCAAGTAGTCGGGTTCATATTTGCGCACTCCATCAGCACCTGCACTTTTTCTCTTTTTATAACCCTGAAACTCATATTGTCGTATATAGGCAGAGAGAGCGCACACCCACCAGCCTCTCTGTAGAAGGAGCATCGCTGAAGTGTGAACTCCGTAAACAACTATTGTCCCCGGGAGACAATGTCACAGACATAATCATAGGCAACTGTCAAAGGCCCCCTTTTGGTGTGCTCGGCAAAACACAAAACAAAACCAGGAGTATAATTAAGCTAGCAGGCGTTTGGGAAGAGAAAAGTTCAATGTAGAAATGGGGAGAGAAAAGAAAAGTTAGCGAAGTTGCGCGTCGTTGACCTAGTTGAAGAAAGAAAAGACTTTACCTGTGGGCGGTGAGCGCAGCGGTGGGCTTTGTGAGTGGCCAGATGCCAGCTCCAGACAGCCAGTAGTTAGACGTGCCAATCTGGTGGCCCTGTGCTGCCTACCAGCCGGCCTGGGGTCCTCGGGGCGGCCCGCTAGGCCTCCGCTCTGGCAGAAGGGCTAATTAAACAAGGGCTAAATTAACAAGACAATTCACAGCCGCGCCTAGCCTCGTCTCGCCTGCACTACACCCTACCCACCGCCTTCTTCCATCAAACCCAATCAGGAGACTTGCACACACACACACACACACACACACACACACACACACACATACACACACACACACACACGCACACACACACGCACACACAAACTACTTCTCCTTATACTCCCCCACCCCACCCCACCCCCCTCCCCCCGTCTTTCTAGGACTGCTTGCTGTGGGAACATGTGTTTGCCTCAAGGGACTTTATGGCAATTATTTTCTCTCTCTGTTCATTTTGTTTCTCGCTTATATGTTTATTTAATTGGCATTCTGCGTGCTGTAATTCCATTAGTGGCTGGAAAGGTCGGTGTCATAGGGGAATGCTTTTTGGCACTTAAGGTGCTGGAAAAGACGGCGGAAAGTCTTGTGGACGCACACTGCTCATATAAAACGGTGCAAGGTAGATGATTGAATTCGAGCCCTTCCAGCTAGAACATTTTTGAACCCTTCTAAAAACTAAATTATGGTAAATTGTTAGTGAACTTGTGTTTGAGTCACAGTTGCCTGTGCTTAAATAAGCCAGCCTCGCTCCAGTTTGATGTGAAGACACCTGGGATGTGCGCTGAAATGGCAGATTCACAGGTTTCTGCTGTTAAGGGGAAAGTGCCGTTTTTTAACATGACAAGCTAACAAACGCCTGCTGAACAGCACTATGCAGTAAATTGACTTTACTTTACTTTACTTGTACTTATCCAAGCCACTTTATTCAGAGTAGGAGCGACTAACTAAAGTTGCTTTAAATAATTACCATGATTTAACAAGTAAACAGGCTCGAAAATAAACAGGCTTTCAGCTTTTGCCTTTATAGCTGTGCAAGCTACTGTCGCTGTACTAAACATATTCCTCACTTTAATGACTCTGGATAGGACTGGAGATGTGGTTGGCACTGCCACGCGCCGTACGCGAGGGAACAGGTGGTTCTAACAGGAAACAGAGGAGGGCTCTCGCAGCGAGAGCTGGGATCAGGCTCCTAGTGCATGAGAATCCCCGAGTCATTGTGGAGAGAAAGAGCACGTCCTGTGGAGGGCCAGCCTTATTACACTGGAGGATTAGACCAGGTTTCATCATGTAAACCGTATCTCATGTTACCTGCTACACCACAGATTGCAACCCACTGGGGATGTGCAGCAAAGAGCCCACGAGCCACTATTTGCCCCTGATAGTAGAAGACTATACGGTAAGCTTGTCGCTTATCTGCAAGGTGTGTTTGTGAAAGCTTTGATATTGCCTTTTTTTTTCACCACATGCAGTTTTCTGCAGGATAGGCTATTTCATTTATTTTTTTGCTTAAGTGAATACTGTTCCTTATCTGCACAATATTCAGAAGGTGAGAAAAACGACACTCAGCTATATTGGCTGTGTGCACACCGCAGAGTGTATTTGTGTTCGTCTCTGCTGCCCGGTCGCCATGCCTACTTTTTCCCTCTGTCAGTCTTTTTCTCCCCCTTCCATCACGGGCCTCTGTCTCTGCGGATAGTGCTGATTATGGTTAATTATGTTGATGAATGGCAGTGCTGAGGGTACCCCATCAGCATTTCATCATCTCTCTTTTCTCTGTCCGCCATATCAGCCGAGGCGACACACACACACGAAACACACACACACACACACACACACACACAGACAGAAGGGCGGTCGTCTGCCACTGTGACGTCATCCCAGACGGAGGCCTACTGAGTCTGCTTAACGGAGATCTGTCTCTACGTTCAGGCAGTGGGACGTTTGGGTGCGCGGTGGTTCCGTTCTGACGGCCGCGCTGTGCTCCCAGTGCAGGTGGACTGGTCCCACTGTGGATGGTGCTCTCATGAAGCCTGTTCCAGCTGCACCCTAGAGAACCTAACTACCACGCCCGTGGACATGGCCCCCTTTATAATGCAAAGGCCGGGCCTGGGGTTCGACAAAAAGGAATCATTCACTCGAGGTCAAAACCTCTGGGCCACAAACCCTCTGCTCGTCTCCTCAACCCCTCCCCCTTCCCCCTTCCCCCTTCCCCCTTCCGGAGGACGCCAGACAAATGGAGAGAAGTCTTTGAGCTTCAAAAAGGTGTCTGTATGCTGTGGACGGAGTGGTCTCGTGACGTCGCGGTGGAGTGTGCACTTTAGCATTCAGCCAGGGATCACAAGCCGTCCCCAAACCGCCTCTCTTTTAATTGGTTTAGATGGCTATCACGACTAAAGCTGGGCTTAAGCTATGCAATTAGTAGAGCGCTCTTATTGAATTTGTGAGCGCGCCAGGAATACCGATATGAATTCATAAACAACCCATAAATAAAACCCCTGGCTCCTATGACTGATATGCATTGTACATTCCACCAGATATTTGTTTGCAAAATCGGGAGAAGAGGGAGAGAGAGAGAGAGTCAGTGAGAGAAAATTGCCCGAAATTCAATATGCTCTCCAATTATCATGTGTAATAGCCTGTAAAATCCTAATATCTTTTCAGCCACTTGGAAAGGCACAAGAAATGGCCTGGCCACTTAGCCCAGTTTCTCTGGCCTCTTCCTGCCGATGACGGACTGCCCTGTCTGGGGAGCTGAAAGAACTAATATAAGTAATATTTCATTCAAAAGCCCATCTGTGTATCCTCATTCTTTCTGATTAACCAACTCTCCCCCACCCCCCCTTCATCTATCCAATTTGCCCCTAACCCCTTGTTGTGTTTACCTCATTTGAACCCCCCCCCCCCCCCCCATTCTCCATCTCTCTATCAATATCACTGTCTCTGTGAGTTCATGGAATAGCTTTGAATATCCTTACCCGATATCTCCATATTCTACTTTTGCCCCGGTGAAAATTATATGTGCAGTAGATTCCAAGAAATTAAATGTTTAACAGTCTGCACCCACACTTTTTTGAAGATGTGCCACAGCAGGCTACGTATCTGCTTGATGTAAAGTAATGCACGGCATTCATGAAAATTATATGATTCCTGTGAATACGCATGTGCCCATTACTTTGATAAGGCTGGACCCAAGCCTGACCCAGTCCTCAAAATCACAGAGTGGATTTCAAGAGTGCAAGTGTCTCCTTTGACTGGATTGCATACGTGTGACCCTACAAACATTTCAGCAGAGAGTGTTAGTAACTTTGAGAAAGAATTCCACAGTCTGCCAGTGTTGGTTCTGTTTGTCCCTGAAGGGCATCCATCTAGGAAGGCTGAGCCGCACTGTGAGGGGGAGGTTATCGTGCCTGCGTTGAGAGGAGAGAGCAGGTTTCCCCCTCCTAGCTGCTCTCCAGCCCCCTCTCTCCCTGCTGCCCGCTGGACTTCTGCACCGCCATAGATAAGAGGAGAGAGAGGGAGAGTGAGGAAGGAATCAGAGGTTCAAACACTAGGCCGCTCTTCCTCCTCACGTTGTTGTCTCTTTTCTGCTTGAAGTGGAACAGCGACGCGTTCTCTCTCCCTATCTTTTCTTTTTTTTTGCCGCTGAAAGAGACAGTACGTGAACGTATTATGTGTGCGCTTCTATGCGCACGCGCGTGTGTTGTGTCTGTGTTGGCGCATCGGTGTGTGTGTGGTTGGCATTGTTGCGGCGTAGGGACCAAGCTGTTTGCACCTGCAGCTTTTTCAATAAATCTGTCAGAGGCAAACTCGTCTTCATCGTCATGGCCGCTCGCTGTGCGGACTGACAATA
Source organism: Galaxias olidus (assembly GCA_026901105.3). Classification (NCBI taxonomy): domain Eukaryota; kingdom Metazoa; phylum Chordata; class Actinopteri; order Galaxiiformes; family Galaxiidae; genus Galaxias; species Galaxias olidus. The sequence goes on along the minus strand of JAPMUY010007730.1, from coordinate 568,171 downwards.
GCTGTCAAACCTCCCCCCAGCTCACAGACAACACCACAACAGCAACAGCAGCGGCGGCAGCAGCAGTAGCAGCTCTGTTTGGGCTTGTGTGTGTCTCCTTCTCCCTTTCACACTCAATGGGCAATATGTTCAGTGGAACCCCTTGAGACAGTCATGTTTACATACTTTGTAAGATAATATGCTGGCAAAGGCATTGTGAATAATTGATAATTTTATCACGACATGAACCGTTTTTTTTTATATATATTTTTCTTGCCCTTTGTGTGAGGTCTGTCTCTTTAGCCTGTTCAGACGTAAATAAAGGACGTGGAGGTTTTAGTGGCCTTGAGGCCTTCTCGTCCTCCCCCATCAGGGCCCAATCTATCATTCCTAACCTTTTGAAATCTTTCCGTGTAACAACGTTGACGACCAGCTCGCGGTACTCAATATGTCACCCGCTTTTGGGTACCCTGGGTTTACTACATCGTGACTGTGATCGTACGGCAAATGTGACCCAAAGTCCCAGAGATTACGAGCAAATACAGTGGGACAGCGTCATGCAGAGGGCGGCGTTGTCTCTGGTTGCACTGTGTACGGCATTTCATCTCGGAGGTTATTGCGGTGAGATTGATAGTGGAACACTCACTCCCAGCAATTACTGTGTTGTTTACTCTGGGCGAGGCCTCGGAGGAGCCATTTGCCTGTCTCTCCAAATATCTCCTCGGCCTAGCAGGCCTCTCTCACAACCTCACAGCTATCCATCCATCCATCTATCCGTCCGCCCATCCGTTTGTCTGTCCATCAATCCATTCATCCGTCCACCCGTCCATCTTTCCATCCATTTCTACCTCTTAATAGTTTTTCACATTATCTCTCTCCGTCTCTCTCACTGGTGGAGGAAGAGATTGTCTTGTGAGAGAGTATTTCTTGGAGGAGCCAGTCCCCGTCATATTTATGAAGAGCAGGGCACCGGTGCCAGACTCCCCCATTCTGTGGCAGCCTGATAAGCTGTCTGACACGCCGGCTCTCTGTGCCTCCGACAGACTCGCACACATCAGTTGTGTTGCCTTTTATAACGACATCTGGTTCCCTGGTCTGTCTCCCCCCCCCCCCCCCCCCCCCCCCCCCCCCCCCCCTTGCCTCCAAAAGAAAGGCCTTGCCTCATGCACGGATGTGTGGGAGTGGGCGAGGGAGAACCTTTGTGTCTTCACTTTCCGGGGTCAAATGGTTTTTAACAGCAACCATGCATCCTACCGTTCCTCCTCGAGATCACAAAAGCTTCCCTGTGTGGTTGACCCTGACCTTGATAATAGTAATGATAATATTTGTATGGTTAACCTTGACCTTGCGCTACCCTTCCCTTTTGGTGTGGTACACGAGGCAAGGCCTTTCCGAGACTGTCGAGGAGAGTTCGTACCGGACTCTATTCATTGCGTCGCCACTTAGAGGCTTTATGCTCTGACTCTATATAGTTGTGTGTGTGTCTGTGTGTGTGTGTGTGTGTGTGTGTGTGTACTTGTGTGTGTGTGTGTGTGTGTGTGTGTGTGTGTGTGTGTGTGTGTGTGTGTGTGCAATCCTGCATGTGTGCGATGAACGGTAGGTTCACGGAAGGCACAGATAACAAACTCCCAATAAAAGATGTCCCAAATCGGATGATTGGTATTTTTTTTTTTTTCTTGAAGCTGACATAACTGCAGTTATTGCCTCTCATAATTACAGTGAGGGATGTCTGCCGAAATTGTTCCCAGGTTCTTCTATCTGATGGAGTCGGGCGGCTGAAGCCCCCCACAATGAAATAATCCTCGGCTTTCTCCTCAATTATTCATCCGATTATTAAGGGACGAGGGCTTTTATTGAGACATGAATCTTTCAGCACTGGCAGGGCCTCTGTATGTGTGTGCCGAGCGGGGAGTGTGGCGCTGCATCTTCTCTGACATTTGGAAAGGCGGCCGATCATTCCAGCCGTGCACAGACCTGAATAGCCTCCATTAGTCAGCGCACGGGGAACCGTCCTCCCTGTTTAAAGTGTCCGCGGTCACCAAGCCCTTTGGGTCGAGGGAGGGATCAGCCATCAGGCAGACGGTGGCTGCCATCCACACCAGGTCAGGGGCTGGCAAAGGTCTACGGGTTGGCCAGGACCGGTCCAGGCTGTTCCTGGTCCATGGGGGTGTGAGGGTGAGGTGGGCCCTGGGTGGGCCCTCAGCACACAGCACCGACCTGAAACCCTGTCACCCGTGTGGTTTGACCCTGTCGTCACGAAGTCCCTATTTCCCCATCGCCACATCCATCTTGGCCAGCTAGCCTTGTTTTTCAGGCCATGTCGCTGTCTCTTAAACATAGAGTGAGGCCTTCCAACTGTACAGAGCCTTTTGCTCTCTTCCTCTCTTCCCCCTCACATGCGCTCGCGGCCAATAAACCCTTATTTTGAGGTCATTTGGGGCTTCCCTCCTCTTCTGTGCTCTCTCTCTACCATGATGCCCTGCTCTCCCACCAGTCCTGCGGCTCCCAGCGATACTCTACTGCCACCATCTCTAATTAGGCTTAGAGGAAAGACCGGATCAACTCTCTCGGCCCCACTCCACTATTTTCTAGCTGGTTTTTATCTCTTTTTTTGTCTTGCCTCCCTTTTCCCTTACCGGAGTAAGAATCAGGGAATAGCGTAATGAGCCCTAATCAGCCTGCCCGGGTGAACCGAGGGACAGACCCCTCAGCCACTACAAAGACTATCTGAGGTTTAGGGTTTCCCCCCCTCTCGTCTCGTCTGCCTCACACCTCTCCCGTCCCTCCATCCCTCTCCTCCGCTCTCCCTCTGCTTCTCTCCGTTCCTCTGTGTACTGTAGCTGTCCGACTGGGCTGCTCCACTCCACCCAGGCCAGTTGTCTTTGATCCATGGTCCAGAGCAGAGGATGAGAGTGATCTGCTGGCACGGCGAGGCCCTCCCTTTGGGACGTCCTGCTGGTGGACTGACTGGGCCTGGCCTGCTGACAGGACAAATTGGACTCGCACTTTGCGTTCAGGTTGTGTTGCGTTCCTGTTGTGTTGTTCTGGACTCTGGACTTTACCCAGTGAGTTGGTCGCAAAATGAGGGTCTTGTATAAAAAAAAAATAATACAAAATTTGTGGGCCATTGATTTGCCTGAGCAAGGTCCAGCCTTTCTGGTGCAGGAGCCTTGCTGTTTTACTTTCTGGCCAGACCAAACATTCATCTTTGGCTCTATTGTTGTGCTCCCGTGGGGGAACAAACTAAAGAAGAGAAATCAATAGGACTCATTCATCAACCTCCCGTTGAAAATCTGCGTATTTGTGTGAGCGGCTGGGTGGGGGGGTTGGGATGCGCCAGAAAAGCCAAATGCATCAAAACTGTGCCGAGCGCAACACTGCGGCTGTCGCTTCCAGCGCGCTGACAAAGCAGTTCTGTCCTCTTTATCTGGCCTCGCATCTAACATGCACACGCGCTCGCGCTCGCACGCGCCCCTGTCTGCGTGCTGGTCACAAACAGCCGGTGATGGATTGGCTCGCCCCGTTCGGAACAGAGGGGGAGAACACGTGCCCTCGGGGACCCCTTGCGTGTGGAAGTGCTTTGAAGTGTTCGCATTTAATTCATCTGTGTGATGAACGAGCGGGCGAGCCGCGGCCGCTGCCTGCGAGCAGAAACCTGTGCGAGGGCCGCGCTCGGCGGCGGGCAGAGAAACAAATGCAGCGCGGCCCCGATAAGCTGCTTTGGCTGCGTGGCTGCTGCCTGTTGTTGGTGTTGTTGTTGTGCTGCCGGGGCCGAGCCCCCGCGGTCTGATCGCTATCCACTCCATCAATCACTCTCATCAATGGCCGCCTGCCTCTCCGACGCAGACACCCTTGACTCGGGGGGGGGGGGGGGGGGGTGCTGAGTGGCAGGAACGGCTGGCGACGGTGTTTCGCACTCTCTGCCCCTACACCAGGGCTGTCTGTAGGGGGGCTGGGAGGGGGGGACTGAGGTAGGAATCCCTGGAGGTGAGGTGCTCCCGGCTCCGTGGTGGAGGCGCTGCGGGAAGCGTAGAGGATGCCGCAGCATGAGAGAGCCAGGTGGTCTGGCCCTTGGTTAGAGAAACACACACTGGCGTGCCTGCAGTGTGTATCGCCGTTAAAGAGTGGCAGGTGGGGCGCCGACGGTGTGCTCGACAGGGCCCTGACCAAAGAGACGGACACTCTTTATGTTTCCTGCTTGTCATCCCCGCGCCATTGTTTTCTGTGCCCCCCGTCACATTCTTTCTTCCTTCCTACCTCCTCTCTTCCTCTCGTCTCAACCTGAGGGCTGGGCTCCAACGCTCTGGCCTAGTTCCAGCTCAGCGGCACGGGCTCCCAGAGTGGTGCCTCCTCGCTCACAGACACGCACTTACAAACAGTTACCCCCCCCCCCCCCACCCCGACACACGCACACACACACTCCGGCACACAATGCAGAGCTCTTATCTGGGCTTCATTTCACTGTCTCGCCTTGAAAAGTGGAGCAGGCTCCGTGGAGTCTTCTGTTTGCTCCAGTCCTATAGCTCACCTTTTCTTTCGTCTCGCACTCCATCCCAACCTCTGAGGCCTGCCTCAACCCCTTCCTCTTTCAGTGTTTTCATCCCCTCTTCTGCATGAAGAAAGACCGGTGGAGACCATTAGTCGGCTTACTGGCTAGAGGAGGGCACCTGACGACTTCTTCAATGAGCGGTTTTCCAACTGGTTGCCCGCGAGCATTGTCCTCACAGTGCCAAGAGTAAGACGGTCAGTCCAGTGGACTAAAGTGGCCTGCCATCCATCCATCGTACATTGTGTGTACCTCCGTCTTCGTACCCCCTATAGGGCCCGGGAGGCCCTTTCAAAGTCCCTGTTGTCCCCTCTGTTCGTCCGCTGCTGCCTTTCCGGCTTGGCCTGCATGCCTGTCTTCCTAAGTGAGCGTTAGGCTCGGCAGCGTGCGAGAGTCGCCGCATTCCTGGAGGTGCAGCCACAGCATTGAAACGTCGGGCCGGATTAGCTCGTCTCAGCGTGGCCACGGTGACAGCAGAGTGAATGGCCCGTGACGCGGCGTCGATGTGTCCTCTCCTCTTATAGCCGGAGAGCCCGAGAGGACCGTGACACTGGGAGACTTCAGCGCGGGCTTAGCGGGACCTCCTGAATCTGTTGCACTGGCTAACTGGGGTGCAGAAGACCAACACTAGCAGCGTTGCTAGCACGCTGGCCGCACCGCTGGTTTCCCTGGCGGGGGCCGAGACCTCCAGAGGGTGCTTATGGACCATGGTCCTCGGGAAAATAAGGAAACCTTATTATCTTTCAATGGATTCAAAGTATACTTCTGATGATCCTTTCATAAAACCCCATCCACTGTGATAGATTTTGAAGGTTGCAAATGTAGGCTACCATTTCCCTGCAACCACACTCAGGCTTTTATGAAATCCAATAAGACAAAAGGATTGTTGATAATGGTGCCTGGCCGTCACCTGACATACAGTATTTGAGGTTCCGTAGGAATGAGAAGGCTGGGAAGGTTCGGACCTCGGAAGAGAAAACAGGCAACATATCAGGGATTGGCATTTGGCTAAACCCCCCCCCCCCCCTGTTGGTCATCCACATGATCTGTCCCACCCCCCGCTCTGCCAGCTGAAGGAAAATAATGAGGTTGTCGACTAGCAATTACCTGAGGAGCATGTGGAGACAGGACCCCTCTCCACCTTTCTCTCTCTCTCTCTCTCTCTATCTCTCTCTCTCTCTCTCTCTCTCTCTCTCTCTCCCTCGTTGCGTTTCTTGGTCCCCTCTGACTGCTGTTCCTCGCGGGCTGGCTGTGGCCCCCGTGGCCCCGGCTCCTTATTTCCACACGGCACAGACCACGACCAACATGCAGCCCCCCCAGCTCACCCAACCGTCCTCCTGTTGAACCGAGCCTGTCTCCCCCTTCTCTCCCCCACACACACACGTGACACACGCACGCAGGCTGAAGAAGGCAGAAGCGCAGGCAGGGCCTGCTTCCTCTCGCCTCCTCCACACTGTCTAATTGGTGGACTATGTGACGCGGGGGTTTTAATGAGGAAAGTCGGGGCTTAGACCACTGTTCTGCACTGGTCGCCGTTAGCCACTGTTAGCTCAGCTGTACAACTATTACTACCGCCGCTGGGTGCAGGGGTCGTGCAGGCCTGTGCCTGCGGCCCCGGGGCCAAGGGCTGCCTGTGGTGGCTGGTCTCTGCTCAGCTGTGGTCCGCTCGCCTCAGACCTCCAGAGGGATTCTCTGTGACACCCAGAGACAAACAGACCTGGGCCGGATAATCGATATCGGATGCAAGCGGTACCGGTGAGCTCGGCTTGTGGTGATTAAGAATCCCTCGGATGTGCGTGTTTGCGTGTGTGTGTGTGTGTGTGTGTGTGTGTGTGTGTTGATTGTCCCATCTCTCCGTGCTAACTGGGATTGTCAGCTAGTCTCAGGGTGCTTGTTTATTTGATTTTGATCAAGTGAATCCGTGGTCTGAGAGCAACAGCACAACCATTACATTACATTACATTACCTCTACAACCCAACCCTAACCCGATGACAGGGGAGTTACCCCACTCTGTAACCAAACCAGACCCCACACCTTAACATACACTGCAGAGACTATGGAAGAGCTGTGTGTTTTCTGAAGACTACATGTGTCAGGCCTACATTTCTCCAGCCTTACAGGGCTCACTGTCACCATTATGGTACACCTCAAAGGAGCAGGGAGAGGGTGGTGTCAGGACAGGGCGTAATGGAGGGGTGAGTCTACCTCTATGGCCCCTAGCCGCGCTTCTCTGCTGACTCCCTGAACCATTCAGTGAGGAACAAGTGTCCTTCTCTCCCTTAGAGAGAGAGAGAGAGACGCAGACACACACACACACACACACACACACACACACACATACACTCCTCGCTCTTGTTTCCCCCAGCCCTCTATCACAGCTCATGTTTGCTTTTGTTCTCGTCTCCAGGCTGCCTGACTCACAATGATGATCTTGACCAAGCACAGGGAAAGGTCAAGGTTAGCCGGCAAATTGCCTCAAAGCAATCAGCCTTGTCTCGCTGTGCTAACAGTGGGAGCTTTCTCTCTCCTTCACTCTCTCTGTCTCCGTCTCGCTCCATCCTTCCCTCTCTCTTGCCATTTCTCTATTTACCCATGAGACGCGTGCGTGCGTGTTTGCGCGCACGCGCATGTGTGTGTGTGTTTGTGTGCGTCAGGAGAGGCTGGCGGGATGGGCTCTGTGCTCCTTTGAAGTCTGGTCTCTAACGGGGGCCTTGGCTAGGGCTGAGGACTTGAAAGCACCAGAGGCCCGGTGACATTCAGCGCAGACCACCATGACCCAGCGGGACTAGTTTGATGTGGGCCCCTGTGAGCGCGCGCGTGTGTGTGTGTGGGTGTGTGCACAATCGCATAGGGGGATGATCTGAGGATAGTCTCAGCTGCCTCCGGGAGGCCCGGCTGTTGGGGGCTGGTTGCCGAGCTGTTCCACTGGGATTGGCTTTCCTGACATGAAACAGGATCCCCCTTCACCCCTCGACCAACAATAGAGCCCAGGGGGACACGCCACTCCACTGCACCTCATAACCTCGCAGCGTCTCGACTAAACACGCACACACACACACACACACACACACACACACACACACACACACACACACACACACACACACACACACACACACACACACACACACACACACACACACGTACAGGGATATCGGCTTATTCTTAAAGTATGTATTGGTTGCACCAGCCCCATATGCACTGTTGGTGTGCCTCACTGCTCTCTATACTCTCCCTAATAGCAGCTATTAGTTGGCCTCCAAAACAAAATGCGAGAGCCTCATTAAAGCAAGTTGATGAATGAACGTCTTTATATGTGGTAGGGCACTCAGTGTGTGTGTGTGTGTGTGTGTGTGTGTGTGTGACTGTTTAGGGGGTGCAAATGGTGTAAACAGGTGTTAACGTGTCAGCCCACAGGATGCCACATGTCCCTGTGTCTTGACGTCCCTAACAGCTGTCCCCGTCGCTAGTGTGTGTGTGTGTGTGTGTGTGTGTGTGTGTGTGTGTCTGTGTGTGTGTGTGTGTGTGTGTGTGTGTGTGTGTTTGCGTGTGGGTCTGTGTGTGTGTGTGTGTGTGTGTGTGTGTGTGTGTGTGTGTGTGTGTGTGTGTGTGTGTGTGTGTGTGTGTGTGTGTGTGAAGACATAGGGACTGGATACGATGTTAATCCAAGGACAAACACAGAGAAAGGGCAGGGTGTAGGAATCCAATGGATGCCTGGGCGGACCTGAACACACGGAATCTTCTTCTGTTTGCTAATCTTATTGCCTTCTCCACTAACCATGTACTGTGTGTGTGTATGTGTGTTGTTGTTGTTGTTGTCCCAAGGTGGAGATTGAGAAGTTGGACTACCACCACTACCTGCCACTGTTCTACGACGGCCTGTGCGAGACCGGCCACCCGTACGAGTTCTTTGCCTGCCAGGGGGTCCACGACATGCTGGAGCACGGGGGCACCAAGATCCTACCCGTCATCCCCCAGCTCATCATCCCCATCAAGAGTGAGTCCGCCCGGGCCGTCGCTCCCCCCCCCCCCCCCCCCCGGTGGTCCTAATGTTGTGCTCTCAGTGTGTGTCCTCCCTCTAGAATCACATTGCATCATGGTGGCTTGGCTTGTGAACGTCAGCGCAGTTGGCACAGCACAGCACATGGCTCATGTTTAAGGGTCTGCACTATTACTGCGGCCTCAAGTCCATTTGAAAATAAGAAGGAGATATTTATTGATCGGTTTCCCCTCCTGTTTTTTTTTTTTTACCTGGACCACACAACCAATATTGCAGTAAAATACAAAGCCTTTATCGAGGTATGGATAGAATCTGACTGATATTTATTCCGTGACAGACTTAAATGGAACGACTATCAACGACGAGTATAGCGACCCAACACAACCAATAGAGCAGTGCCCAGACACGGCTGCACTGTGAGGCTGTTGTCTAATAAATGGAACTCCACTCCCCATAGTGCACCTGGGCTTGACCAGACCAGGTCCCACCTCACTAGCACCCCACTGATTGGCACCCTGACTACCTTCGCCATAGTGACAACCGCCAATAAGTGTGAGAAGCCCTAATATGGCCGTGGAGTCTCCCGGCTCCTATTATTACCGCTGGGCCCGGGGAGCCAAGTGTCCTTGTTTTTGTCCTACCCGGAAAACCCGGAGCCCCTCTGACGCCAGCCCTGTTAATCTGCCATGAATGTGGCGACATGCTACATATAACCGTGTCGCGGTGTTGGGACTCCACACACACTCACACACACACACACACACCGCTCTGCCCGGTGGGGAGAGGGGGCGTGCGTAAAGGTCATGTCCTAGGGCGAAGCACCCGCAAGCTTGCTACAAAAATAGACGTCAGAATTTAGACCCAGATGAAACGGAGCAGCCAAGGATCCTGGGGTCGTAAACAAAGAGCGGGAGACACAAGCATGTTGTTCTACACACACACACACACACACACACACACACACACACACACACACACACACACACACACACACACACACACACACACACACACACACATACAGTGTGAAGCAGTGGAGCCTGAAGGTCAGCGTGTGGGTCCAGTAACTGGCTCCTGCTCTGGTATGGACAGGGCTCTACCCTTTTAAAGTGGACGCTGCCCTTCTCATTTTAATATGATGATGATGATGATGATGATGATGATGATGATGATGATGTACACTGGACGGGGGAAGCCAAAATGCTCATTCCAATCAAATGGAATGCAGCGTGGCTATTTGAGGATTCAGAAAATAAAATGTAGGGGGTGAAAACACTTTCCCAGTATGGCACCACAGCTGGGGTTTCAGTATCAAAGGAGAGGGCTTTTAAATGGCGCCCAGTCAGGGAATGTGTTCAAGGGCAGTTGGTCGGGGTTGTGTGTGTGTGTGTGTGTGTGTGTGTGCGCGCGCGCGCGCGTGTGAGCAGAGGGGCGTTACTGCCAACACCAGCAAGGGTTTGATGGGGACATGGACTCATGTTGATAGCGTAACCCTGAAATGCAGCCCACACTGGGAGGGGGAGCACAGTGTAATCCTAGTCACAGACACAACCCAATAAAACAATGTCTGGGTGGGAACGGCAAAGAGGTAAATACCAACTGTGAAGTGCATCGCTATGAGCCGTGAAATTGTCCAATTCGTATTCCAATTCTTCTACATATTCCCATCGTTTGACATATTGAACAACTAGCCGGGGTTTATGAGAAATCTGATTGCCGTCCAGCGATGCAGTCAGCTTTCCAACCAATTAGATGGATATTGATGCTTGTTCGTAGATGTATTGACCAGTGAACATGAATGATCATCTAACTTAGAGTAAGGCCCAGTGTGTTTAATGGGTTCTGTGTTTTCTGCCCTTACTCAAAGGCTTGACAAACACACACACACACACACACACACACACACACACACACACACACACACACACACACACACACACACACACACACACACACACACACACACACACACACACACACACACAGACATGATACAGACTCTCTCAGATAGTAGTTTGTAATTCCAATACCCTCAGCATTTCTTGTCATTTTCCTTTTGGAGGTCAGTCTAAAGGGGATGGCTGTGCTCCTTATGAAAACCACACACCTAGCGCAGATAATGGAATTTTAAATGGCCTGCTCCTTATTAGGTGCTGGGTGTATTAAAATCAAGCCCGTTTCTTCATCCACAAGGCAAAGCCGCCGGTGCGTGTCTCTGTTGCAGATTAATTACGTTTCTATGGAACTGGAGGGGAAGAGGGATGGCGGGAGGGAGGGAAAAAGAAAATGTAAAAAATACGTCGCAATCTAAAATGGCAGTCCCCCCCCCCCCACCCGTCTGACGTTAATGCACCTCGCGTCTGTCTGTCTCGCGGCGTCTTATCTGCCTGGCAGAGTCACGTTGAACCCTCGTACATGTCGACGACGCCCGCAGGTCATCCAACGTGAATATGCAACGGCAAGGGGGACTCGTCTGGCGTCAGACTCCTGATTGGCTGAGAGAGTGCTCTCACTCCAGCACCCTCACCTCCGCCACTTGCCTACTGAGCGAGGAAAAGGTTATTTGAGAGTGAAAATGGGTGTTTGGGTGGTCTGCGGTATATTGAAACACGGAAAAGGGTAGCTGAAGGAAAGCGAGAACGTGGCCCTGGAACAGAATAGCTCGTACTTGTTGCATATATGATTCTGCAGATTTTCATAATCGCAAGAGACCCGTAATCTTTTATCTAATCCATAACTCTCTTTCTATTTTTAGAAGGGGAAATCACGGTAAATCGGCAGCCGCGTGAGTCGCCTTGAATTTCTTACCTTCTTTAAAGAGGCAGCAGGATTCTGGGCCATGCCTTCATGGAGCTTTGGCAGATTGGCGTAACATTTGTTCTGCCGCACACTGAAATTAGACTTTCATTATGAGGAGATCCTCAGTTCCGCTTCGACACGGGAACATCTCCTCCTCATCCGGAAAGTATATTTAGACGCAGAACCAAGGCCATTTCCCCCTGAACTCCCCGACAGCATGTCGTCCCACCAGTGTCATTTCATCGCAAATCCTAGACAAGGTCACCGTTGTTGTTTTTCTTTCTTTCCGTATTTTTCTAACTGAACGTGGAATAGGCCCGGCATGAACAGGCGATTGCTTTTTTCATCTGGCTGGGTGCTGGTTTGTAGCACCTTACTACACCCCACTCAGCTCTCCCGCTCTCTCTCTCTCTCTCTCTCTCTCTCTCCCTCTCTCCCTCTCTCCCTCTCTCTCTCTCTCTCTCTCTCTCTCTCTCTCTCTCTCTCTCTCTCTCTCTCTCTCTCTCTCTCTCTCTCTCTCTCTCTCTCTCTCCCTCTCTCTCTCTCTCTCTCTCTCTCTCTCTCTCTGTTAGCCCTTCTCTTTTTGTGCCGAGGCGAGCGCGTCGATGAATAATTGAACAGTCCCGCGGTCCAAATGTGACAGCAGGGAAAATTGTTTGCGCTGGCTGGTAATTAGAAATTCATTGTTTGTTATGTAGGTCTGAAATTCCTGTCATTCCACATTCCACCTTATCTGCCTGATGGCAGATATGGCTCGGCGTGGCTGTGGGCTTGAGGGAACAAAAGGCGGATGGGAGACACGCGATAGCCGTGTTCACTCAGTGTGATCTGACGCCACACGCATGCACAGGAATACTCACTCCAGCCCCTACACGGAGCCAAGGTGCACTGAACGCGTGCACCCTCCCACACAGAAACACACCTGCACCGAATGTGGTCCGTGCTGAGCAGCGATCAATAGGAAATAGGATCGAGAACACGTGGGAATGTGCGGTGTGGTTTCGTAACGTCGCCTACCTTGGCATGTAGGCTGTTCTACCGCTGAGGCTGCGGGCGAGGCAGCAGACTGCCCCCAGAGAGCTCTACCTGTCAGCGCACACTCATATGCATGCTGCTGCTACTGCTCTCTCTCTCTCTCTGTGAGTCTCCCTATGGCCAAACCTTTATTTATTTTCTCCCTCCTCCTCGTCACAGCCACAGGCTCTCTCTCTCGGCGGTGCATTTCTTCACATCCCGGCTGTCTCCGGCGCGCTCTTCCCTCCTCTCGTAGACCGGCTCGCTCTCTGTCTAGCCTGTTCAGCCCGTTCTCCAGCCGCAGTCAGCAGCGACGGACAGAGAGCCAGCCGCATGGCGTCATGGCGGACTCGGCTCTGTGGAAATCCCCCCCGGTCCACGTGTCCAACGCGTGGCCCCTCTGCCGAAATGGAGGACACAAGCTTCTTCTAAATACTGATAGAGGATTTAGGAATGATTTTCCATGGTGGCTGTTCTGGATGATAGTTGTACAGTCTATGTTGTGATTTGTCTGCCAGATGAGCAGGTGTACATGGAAACACACAAACAGAAATATGGGAACGAAAGAAAAACAGAACATTTTCACCAACTCACACATACATATTATATATATATATATATATACGTATATATAAAGATATATGTCCATCCTTGGTTATTAGTAACATATGTTTTTAAACTGCCCCCTCCACCGTCACTGTCTCGTTCAACTCTCTCTCTCTCTCTCTCTCTCTCTCTCTCTCTCTCTCTCTCTCTCTCTCTCTCTCTCTCTCTCTCTCTCTCTCTCTCTCTCTCTCTCTCTCTCTCTCTCTCTCTCTTTCTCTCTCTCTCTCTCTCTCTCTCTCTCTCTCTCTCTCTCTCTCTCTCTCTCTCTCTCTCTCTCTCCAGGGTCACTCTCTCTGTCTCGCTCTCTCTCTCTCTGTTTCTGAGTCTTTGTTCTTTTTATCAGTGGGAGATGGAGTAAAGTGTAGCTGTCGGCCAAATTGCTCAGTGATTGGCTCTCACTTACTCTTTTTTTCCCTGGTGCATTTGAAATCTCTGATTGCAGCCAGACAGTCTAAATCAAAGCCAAGAAAAGAAATGATTTTGCACAAAAAGGTGTGTGTGTGTGTGTGTGTGTGTGTGTGTGTGTGTGTGTGTGTGTGTGTGTGTGTGTGTGTGCGTGCGTGCGCGTGCGCGTGTGCGTGCGTGTGTGTGTTTGTGTTTGGGATTCTGTGGATTCTGTTTGCAGCAATGTCTGTCTGGGTCTGAGTGCAGAAATGTGTTTAATTGAATTTATTCCTAACATTATTTCACTGAGTCTCCCCCAGAGTGCTATATATAAATAATGTTTTTTATTTCCCAACTCTCCCATTTCCTGATAGCAGACCAGATACAGTAATACCAGTAACTTTCTTTGGCATGAAATACATGCTATACAAAATTAACATTAAAACAAGATTGCTAAACCCCGAACAATACCTTTGAGTTCGCTTTGAGTCTCGAGAAAAGCGCTAAAAACGAAAAAAAATGAATTATTAGTATTATTATTACACCGGCAAGACAACAGACCCCTAGCGCTTCCTGAACCCTGACCTCTGACCCTCACGCCTGTCCCGCAGACGCCCTGAACACGAGGAACCGGCAGGTGATCTGCACCACGCTGAAAGTGCTGCAGCACCTGGTGGTGTCCGGAGACATGGTGGGGGAAGCCCTGGTGCCTTACTACCGGCAGATCCTGCCCATCCTCAACATCTTCAAGAACATGAACAGTGAGTACTCGCCTGGCCGTGCGTGCTGGTGTGTATGTGTGTGTGTGCGTGTGTGTGTGTGTGTGTGTGTGTGTGTGTGGGCGTGAATGACGTGAGCGCAGAGGCTATGCCATCGTGCCTCCACATTCTCTTTGCCGGCGAGCTGTTAAGAGCTGGTGTGTGTGAAGGACAATAGGCAGCGCCGTGGGCACGCTCACGTGCCGGAGGTGATCACCACGCTGACACGCCTGCCTCGACCCTGAGCCTTTTGTGCACTAACCAAAGACGGGCCTGAGTGACAGCCACCTCCATTAACCAGCCACGCGGCAAGGAAAGCGGGCCGAGTGTGTGGTTGTATAGGTATGAGTGTGTGTGTGTGGTTGCATAGGTATGAGTGTGTGTGTGTGTGTGTGTGGAAGACCCCCAGAAGATAGCGTCCTGTTAAGCGTCCGTCGTGTTAGTTAGCTGCTGCTGTATAGATGTCCCTGAAAGCCTTTCCCCCTCCCTTCCTTCCTCCTCCGCCAACGAACGGGCTCTCGACGCGTCGCCGCCATTCTCTCCCTGTGGCGCCGTCAGTCAGCCGTCCATTGTGGCGGCCGTGCCACGGAGGAGTCTGTGTCCTCCCTCCCTCACCTCCCTCCCCTGGCCGTCAGCGGCGGAACGCGCCAGCCGATAGGACAGGCCTCTTTGTCACAGCAGTGCTTAGCTCGCCCCGGCGCCACGCCGCCCCATTCAGAGCCCCGTCCACGGCGACGCCGCGAATCAATCTCCCCCCAAACACGGCCTTAAACAGGGAGGAACATAAGGCTTTAGTGTCTTAATCAATATCCAATTTGAATCTCTTGTCTCTTTAATTTGGCTACATTATCTGTGGCTATTTTTTCCCAGGGTGGGAAGCCAAAAAAAAAAAAAAAAGGAGAGAGGAAGAGATAGGGAGGAGAGACAAAGGAAAGGGGGAAGAAAAGCCTGTCTTATTAGCGCCGGCCCTTATGTAAATCTCCTCTGTAAATTAGCTGTCAAATCAATCCCCGGCCGGCGCTCCGCGGCGCGTGTTCCTGCGGCTCAGCGCTGGGCCAGAGGACGCCCACCAGGAGGAGCCTGTCAGCCCGGCTGGCTGTCTGTCTCAGCGCCCCGGCGGTTAGCCCTGCTGGGCGAGCCCTGCCTGCCGCGGCCCTGTCCCGGGGAGCCCTGCACTATCCACACACACACACACACACTCACACACACACACACACACACACACACACACACACACACACACACACACCCCGAGGGAGTCCTGCAAGGAGGCAAAGCCACCCTGTCTCATTGGGACGGCAGCTGTTTGAAAAGCCCCAACCTGGCAACCCATGAAAGCGAGCCGTCCCCTGCATCACCTACAGGCCGCTGCTCACTAGACAGCCGGCTCCATGTGGGGCGGGCCCCTGTGGGTTGCCATTGTTTACAGCTCCGTTTAATGGCACATTATTCAATATGACACATTTACAGCCACATGAAGTCATTTAGACGCAGCCATCCGATGTGACAATTACACCTTCAGCTCTGTCCTACGCATGTTCCCAAACAACTGTCTGTTACAAAGAGCCGTGGTCCAGAAGACAG
>JAPMUY010007730.1:535000-547500 GCA_026901105.3 Galaxias olidus | reverse complement strand
TGGGCCGCACTGTGGGCAGCCAGGCAGGCAGGGAGCTGCAGCTCTCTCTCTCTCTCTCTCTATCTCTCTCTCTCACTATCCCTCTTTCTCTCGCTCTCTCTCCCTTTCTCTTGCTCTCCCTTTTTCTCACACTCTCTTTTTCTCTTTCTCACCCCGTCTCCTTTTCTTTCTGCCTTGTCCCTCCCAGGCAGTGGTGTAAGCTGGGTGGTGAGGCGGGCGGATACTGCCCCTGTTCTCTCTCTCTCTCTCTCTCTCTCTCTCTCTCTCTCTCTCGCTGTGTGTGTGTGACCGCAAGTCCTTCGTCTTTCAGTAGGGGAGGAGGAGGAGGACGATGGAGGGGGAGGGAGTGTTTGGAGAGTAGCTCCTCTTTTTTGGTTCCCCTAATCCACAAGGCACTCAATTACCTAATTGGATGAGTTATGAGGCCGTTCTCTCAATGAGATTAGCACACTCTGTAACTGATGAGTTTGAGGCACTTCCCAACGATTGGCTGGATTGTCTTGAAGCTCCGAGGGGCCCCGACGTGTTCAACACAAGGACCGAGTTTTCAGGAATTACACCGTGGAGACGTTATTCATGTGTGAGCAGGCGAGAGTTCTCCATAGTAACATGACTTAAAAGTGGTGTGTCTATGGCCACAACTGTTCTTTTGTCTATGCAAGGTTGTTTAGGTGTGCGTTTAGTCTGCTGTGTGTGGTCCTGGACAATAATACTCTATGTTCAGTGTTTTCATGGGCTATAGGAGAGCGTAGGCTGTGTGTGAATGTGTGTGCTTGCATTTGTGTGTGTGCGCGAGTGTGCGTGCGTGCACGCGCATGTGTGTACCTGGCAGAGAGCTCTCTGGCTGCTTCCCAGCACATCACTGTGTTTGACATCTCTGCAGGCACCCAGCGACGCAGCGCCTGTGAGAGTGCACGCGTTTGTCCAGCCCCATTTACATCAGCACACACACCTCGCTGCCTGTCGCCGCTCATACACTCATACTGCACACCTAGCCTGGGCCAGCGCCCACACACATAACAGCACACACACACAGCAGGCGGCGCGGTCAGTCACAATATATGCGAGCAGTGGGAAAAAAAATACATGCTAATAGAAAATGTCTTGTACGTTAAAAAAAGAGTACATGAACCTTCTCCACGCGCACGCACACACACACACACACACACACACACACACACACACACACACACACACACACACACACACACACACACACACACACACACACACACACACACACACACACACACACACACACACACACACACACACACACACACACACACGCACAGCTCCCTGGCCTGTTAGTAGTCCCCCCACGCCCCCTCCTTGGTATGCAGAGCCTCAGTCTGCGTGAGTGAAGTGACTCCACAGTCATTACCATCCCGCCGTGTCAGTCAGCATGTCCCCAGGCCTCTCCCTCCGTCCGCCAGCCTCTGTCCGCTGCCCCGCTACCCTTATCTCCCAAACAGCCAGAGCCTCGGGGGCCAGCCCCCCCACTGCCTGCCTCCATCAGCGGCCCCGGCCCCGGCCCCGGCCCTGGCCCACGTCCCCCGGCCCGCTGCCCAGTCCTGGGCCTGCCTTCTGGAGGACGTAACCCTATCTCCTCCCCTGGTCAGGCAGGAATGCTCCCCCAGACCCAGGAACAGCCCCCTTAGGTCAGCTGCAGCCTGCTCTCATTCAACCAGACAACAGTGGGAGCCTTCTGCTGTCTCAGGGTCACACTTGATCTCCTACAGGCCTGGACACACACACACACACACACACACACACACACACACACACACACACACACACACACACACACGTATGCTTGTCTCCGTCAGCCCAACCTGAGATGGCATCCATGCTATCCTGTGTTCCTGTGTGGGGTGGATCAGGAATGCATAGTTGTGTGTCTGTGTGTGTGTGTGTGTGTGTGTGTGTGTGTGTGTGTGTGTGTGTGAGTGTGAGTGTGTTGAAACACGATCCATTGGAGCAGATGTTGCCATATTGTGTTAGCCAGCCCAAGGCAAAGAGGCAGCGAGGCAGGGACATGGATAGACAGGGTGGGCTGGGGCCAGGGAGGAGGGGATGAGGAGGAGGAGGAGGAGGAGGAGGAGGGAGGAGGAAGGGGGCTGTGTTTGTCTTCCACCAGCCAGCCAGGCACGCAGTCTTTCAGACCAGCCAGCCACCCTTGGGGGCCTGGAGGCCAAAGAGTAGTGGATTTTCCACTCGGCTAAACCACTCCGTCGTCGTCTCCCTGTCCCTTCCGCTCGGCAGCAACACGATGCATGGCAGCCGGGCTCTCCTCTCCTCCTCCCTCCTTCTCCTCCCTCCTCCTCCCCCCTTCTCCCCCATCACGTGGCCACGTACAGCTGGCCTGCCCGTGCACTCTGCCAGTGTGAGGAGAGGAGACTGTGAGTGTGACGGGAACCGTCTGACACACCGCGCGTGTTTCTCAGCAAGGTATTTCCCAGAACAGCATGCAGTGTAGGAGGCAGTGTGTGTGTGTGTGTGTGTGTGTGTGTGTGTGTGTGTGTGTGTGTGTGTGTGTGTGTGTGTGTGTGTCTGTGTGTGTGTGTTGTGGTGCGTTTGTCTGCTGGCGCTCTCAGTAGGGGGGTTCTCACTGAGTCTTTCAGCAGTACATTGTGTCATGTCTTTAACAGTTCAAACCCAGTCAAAAACCACCCTGGGCTGTCTCTCCTGCACACACACACACACACATTCACACACACACACACACACACACACACACACACACACACACACACACACACACACACACACACACACGCGCGCACGCACTCAACTTCTTGTCCCGTATAGCGGAGGCGAACAAAAACATGTGGAAATGTTCCACCTTGGTGTCAGAAGAAGGCTGTGCTTTGCTTGGGTCTGGCGGTCCTCTGGTGTAGAATGTAGACGCTCTGTGCTATGTTCCCTCCAGGGCTGTCCCACTGCGGCCCGTCTCATTTCACATAGCGCCGCCGAATATGACGTGGCCTAGACATTCACGTCTCTTCCCTTCTAAACCCAAGAGGATGAGAAGTGACCTTAGAGAGAAAACAACTGGGTCCCCGGGGGTGACTCTTACGGAGGGCGGAGGGACTCCACCCGGGTCAGCGGTGCCCCAACCCCCTTTACTGGTCCCCCTGTAATTACATCTGACACCCTAACCTGCAGTGCCATGGCTGCCACGTTAGCTCTCCTCTTCCTCCTCCTCCTCCTCCTCCTCCTCCTCCTCCTCCTCCTCCAGTCGTTTGTTCTCCCTCCCTCCCTTCACAGCCTTTTTTTTTCTCTCACGCCCCCGAGTCCAACCCTCCATTTTCCTCAGCTGGGTGTTTATGGCCCCTTGGTCTCGTCCCAGGGTCGACGTGGACGCCATGGCAGTGCTGCCGACACACATGCCCTGTGCCTGCTGAATAATGCCCAGGGAATAGAAACGGGAACTGCTCCTGCATTGTCCTGACCTCCCAGCCTCCGCTCTCCAGGGACACTTAACACCCTCTCTGCAGAGACAGTCACACACACACCTCCTCCTCCTCCAGTCCTCCTCTCCTTCCCTCACCTCCCCTAAGCTCCCTGCCCATCAAATATTAAGGCGGCAGGGAGGGAGATCCTCAGAACATCTTCTCTCGCTCGCTCACTTCGACTCGGGGGTCTGTCTCCGCCGTTTGCGTTCCCCCTCCCCTTCCCCCTTCTTCTCTTTTTCTCCTGATCCAGCCTCTTCCTCTCCACCGGCTCCCTCTACGGAATCGAAGGCGGGCCCGCGCCTGAACCACCCCCGTTTCCATGTACCCCCGAGTGGCGTGGTTGTGGAGCATGCTGAAATCTCAACCGTGGGTGAGGAGGACCCTTCAGAAACCCTCCCCCGCCCCGCGGAGTATCACGGGTAACGTACGGCTAAGCCCGTCCTAGGTGTTGGAAACTGGGTGTAAGCCACGAACAACAGGCCCTGAGCCTGAGACAGGCCTGATCCGGGAGGGATTTTGAGGTTTCCTGGGAGGGAGCAGGAGAGGCCCTGGCTACGTCCCCGGATATCAGAGGAGTGGCGGCGATCGATAGGCATTTCACCCTTGACAGCTCGTCTTTGGGATTGTGTGGAGGTGAGCGGATGTGATGGGTCAATGTGTGTGTGTGTGTGTGTGTGTTTGTGTGTGTCCGTCAGCCCTGTAGGCTCCTCCACGGTTTTCCGTGTCCCCCACTGTCCTGCTACTCCTGGCCGAAGGAAAAGTCACTGTCCTCTCAGATACTGACAACCTAGGGAGAGATGCTGGACAAACTTGAACTGTAGTGTTTTTTCTCCTTCCCTTTGTTGCATACAAACACGTTGTCTGACGTTGACTATTCCTCCGCGTTTCCCTCACACACATTTTAGCTTGCCGCGTCGACGCGCTCCGTTTTCACTGTGGGCTGAGAACAGGCCTGCACTGCGGCACATGGGCCGGACTGAGCGGCGCGTAGCCTCCGGCCATCCCTCCTCATCCCTCCTCATCCCTCCTCATCCCTCGCCCTCTGACACGTGAGGACGTGCGGCAGAACGGCCCCTCCTCGATGGATGACCCCGGCTGCGGCGTTATGTCTGGCTGCACACCGCCGAGAAAGCTCGTCTAATAGGCCGGGGCCCTCTCCCTGCTGGAAGAGAGACAAATGAAGGGTCACACCGCGCTCCATATGTGTGGACGGACGGAGCAGAGGGCCCACATCTGTATCGGTGGGTCTCTCCCTGAATTGATTCCAGTCCGCCGCGAGGGAGGGAGGCAGGCTAGCATTACGGCGTGGTAGCCCGGCTCCTTAGCTGTTGATGAAACGTCGGGTCTAATCTACTTGGCTAGATCGCCAGGGAAGGGAATGATGGGGCTGTGTAAATGAATCTGCTAGTGGAATGTGCAGAAACAAAATTCTGCACTTTTAGTGTCGATAAACGTTTTGTGAAAACTTTAGGCTTCGGAGAGGGATGTCTTTGTCCAAGGAGCTTATGTTGGCACCCAACCTAAGCATTTCGCTATTCATTTGTCATAAAGTGCTACTGAATGCTAGATTTGAAACAAACACACTCAAATCAAATCACTGAAGTCAAGTTCAACGAATGCTTTTTATTTAACTTAAATTTAATAAATGAATTACACTGTCCATCCATCCATTATCTATACCACTTATCCTTGACAGGGTCGCGGGGGGGCTGGTGCCTATCCCAGCCGACACAGGGCGAAAGGCGGGGTACACCCTGGACAGGTCGCCAGTCTATCACAGGGCCGACACATAGGGACAGACAACAGCTCACACTCTAGGGCAATTTAGAGTTACCAATTAACCTGCATGTTTGTGGATTGTGGGAGGAAACCGGAGTACCCGGAGGAAACCCACACTAACACGGGGAGAAAATGTAAACTCCACACAGAAAGGCCCTTGGGCCAGATGGGGATTGAGCCCAGGACCATTCTTGCTGTGAGGCAACAGTGCTAACCACTGAGCCACCGTTCTTCATATTACTTCAGATTACACTGTAATTACCTGAATACTAAAACATTCATCCATCCATCCATCCATTAACTTTACCGTAATTACCTGAATACTAAAACATTCATTTGGGAACAAAAACATCAGCACTATGTGGACATTTGAAAGTTCCATACAGCACATATGCAACGTGTAATGTGACTGTGCAACCCTTAAATGTAGGTTTGTGAATATTGATGTAGCAGATCTACAGATCAGCACAGCTAAAACGCACAGCTTTAAACAGTCATAGTAGGAAAATGAGAGGAATCATGCTGGCAAGGATTGAAATCTGGCTCCCCTCTAAATGCAGTATGCCGTGTTTACTGGTGTGTGTTTGCGCGTGCGTGTGTGTGTGTGTGTGTGTGTGTGTTGCTAGGTGTCTTGTCTGGGTAGGCTAGTGTTTGCATTGCACACAGCAGCCGTCACCGCAGGGTGGGCTGTTATTAAAGAGTGGTAATGAGTGAGAGCCATCAGGAGGCAGCGCGGCGCTATTGATTCCCTATAAGGAGCACTCAATGGAGACGTGCTGTGATCCATAGCTAATGCTGAGCACCGGGACCCCCGGCCAGGGCTACCTTCAGCTCGGATCCACGCACACACACACACACACACACACACACACACAGACAGCTGCCAATATAAACTCGACCCGGGGAAACGACCTGAAAGGACTGACAAGCTGTATTGGTCCGTAACGACACCCCCTGCCGCAATACTCTCTGTGAAAAAGGAAGGGAGAAACGAGGCAACAGGCAGGTCCAGGTTTCAGTGTGATCACTTTAAAACTCCATGTTGGGGTCTTTACAGGAAGTCTTCCCAAAACCCTACTGTTCAAAACTGTCAGGTTGGGAAAGCGTTATGGCGGGATTTATCTGCGTCATAACTCTTCGGATTGTAGATCTCTACACCGGCTACACAGCGTCCGTCCAGAGTCTCCGGTTGTGTAATCTACTAAATCATAGTCCAGACTCCTCTCTGTATTTCCCCAGCCCTCAAAACAGACACCGTCTCCTCCCCCGCCCCTCTACCGTCCTCCATCAACAGCTCAATGTGTACTGCATGTGTGGGAGCAGCCAGCGTGGCCGGACCAGGGAAGGTTAGGCAGAGGTTAGACAGGCTCCGGCTGTAAATCCAGGGACGGCCAGCAGATCCCAGAGCACTCTGCAGCACAGCCAGTCCAGGACGGCGGGCAGCAGCTTTCACACATGCATGGGACGGAAGGCATGTGTGTTGCTGCCACAGCCGCACATAGCGGCCCCTCAGGGTAGGGCTGAGTGTGTGTGTGTGTGTGTGTGTGTGTGTGTGTGTGTGTGTGTGTGTGTGTGTGTGTGTGTGGGGGGGGGGGGGGGGGGGTAATTCACCCCATCACCAGTGATCCATGTAAGCCCACGACCACACACACACACACGCGGCTCAAACAGTTCATTTCAATGCAAATAAGAGCCGCTCTTCTGGGGGAAGAGGCAAGCAGATTGCATTTTCTTGGCCCTATCATACACTGGATCTAGATTACATAGGGCAGTCCAGGACGCTGTGGCACTTACACATACGCAGGACAGCTGGCGGTATGTATTGACCCCCCCCCCCCCCCCAGCCCTTTTGCGGTTTGTCCACCTGTGGATAGAGAAGTATATGCTTGTCATGCTCTGAGCACGTTATCAGAATAAAGATGGGTGTTTGGTAAGTGTAGCTTGCCTATCCAATTGATTTATCCGTGCCACGTCCTAGACATACGACCGTTTGCCGGCGAAAGCCGAGCAGGATGAGCTTGTGTAAGCTGAATCTGGAATGGCCTCCTGGGACGAGCCCCGTCCCACCTCACAGCAGAGATAACAGCGAATTAGAGGCGTCCTTTATCAGCCAGTCATTAAGACAGCGCCCCTCCTGCTCGGTACAGGCCTGGACCAGGCAGCCGGCGTGGGCGTGAAATTGACCCAAATACATCCAAACCAGTTAACTCTTTCCACTCCCTCCTCTTTAATCGAGTCCTCATCAAAAGGACCGCCTGCCATTGCACCATCGCCGCTCCTACATTGATCCCATGTGGGACTCATACTGTTGGGTCAGCACATGGTGTCTTTGAGCCTGTCTGAGTGTGCCTGGGGGTGCAGGATATTGTCTGTGTGAGAGTGTGTGTGTGTGTGTCTGTGTGTGTGTGTGCGTGTGTGTGTGTGTGTGTGTGTGTGTGTGTGTGTGTGTGTGTGTGTGTGTGTGTGTGTGTGTGTGTGTGCGTGCGTTGCGGGACGGTGCTTTGAGGTGAGGGCAGCGTGGTTCCTGGGAGGCAGGAGGAGGCCCTGAGCAGACTGACGCGTAGTGACACGGCTCCCTGTCCGCCTGCTTAGCTCCATGTCCTCCCCGCCGCGGCCCACATTACAGCTCCGATGTGGACACTTAGCCGGCCTGCTAGCTGAAGCTGACGAGAGACGACACACGCAAAGGATCCCGACTCTCCCTCTCCTGGGGGGAGGGGAGGGGAGGGGAGGGGGGGGGGGACCCCGCGGGCACCCAGTCTGGCCCCGACATCTCAACTTCCTCTTTTCCCGGACCCAGAGCATTTTTGGGGGTGGGAACCGGGGGGAAGGGCTGTGGAAGCTGGGACTTGCCTGGCCCTCGGGGGAGCCGACAGCTGCCATCTAACCCAGAAAACAGCCTGGAAATGAACTGCTCCCCATCACAGGGATTAGATGGGAGCTATGGAAGGAGATTGGGCTGGATAGAGAAATAAAAGCAGAGAAAGAGAGCTACTCAAGGAAAAAAGCCCAAAGCATTTC
Organism: Galaxias olidus; assembly: GCA_026901105.3. Lineage (NCBI taxonomy): Eukaryota > Metazoa > Chordata > Actinopteri > Galaxiiformes > Galaxiidae > Galaxias > Galaxias olidus. The sequence goes on along the minus strand of JAPMUY010007730.1, from coordinate 539,242 downwards.
CTCCCCTGGTAACCCTCCTTGTCCTGCAGCAACACCTCTGATCTGGAGAGGGACGGACATCACCTAATGTTCCACTTTTACTGCGCACACAGAAAAGATGCAACAATGTCTGCCATGCGTCCAGAAATAGAAAAGCTTTCCCCTGGAGTAGCAAGGTACTCTCGGCCATTTTGAGGCTAATTCAACACATAACTCAAGGGCACTGCTTCTCAAAGTGTTCATATTGATAGAAAGGGGAAGTCAATAATGTAAACAAGGTCTCTGCACCGCCCGCCTGAAAAATGCAAAGAGCTGCCATGGAGGACAAACTGGTTTTCACATTCCGGAGAGGATTTTGAAAGAGACTCACAGAGTAAGGTGGAGAGCAGGGAAGAGAGAGAGATGGACTGAGACAGAGAAAGAGTAAGAGACGTTTTTCCCCTGTGGCGGCAGATGGATAAAGCATCAGCTTAAAAAATAAAAAGTGTGAAGAACTTCTGCTTGTGTGTGTGTGTGTGTGTGTGTGTGTGTGTGTGTGTGTGTGTGTGTGTGTGTGTGTGTGTGTGTGTGTGTATGTGTGTGCTGTGTGTGTGTGTGTGACTTTGTGTGTGTGTGTGTGCGTGCTCGTTTTGTCGGGCAGGCCCACTGCAACGGTGGTTGAAAGCGTTTTCCGAGATCAAAGTGCCAAAACACTCCCGAGGCCCGGGCACCAAGCAGCTAGCCTGCCTCCTCCTGCTTCTCTTCTTCTTCTTTTCTCCTCACCACCTCCAGACAGACAGACAGACCGCCAGCCAGCTAGCCAGCTAGCCTTCTTCTCTTCTTCTCCCCTCCTCACCACCCCCAGAAAGACAGCCATCCTGTTCTCCGTTGCCTAGAGGTCTCTCCCACGACACAGGAGTCTGCCAGCTCTCCCGACATACCACCAGGAGCCCCAGATAGACCAAATACAAGCCAGCCCAACCTCCCAGCCCCCGACAGTGGGGGAGATAGGAGAAATGCTATTAGCGCAGCGGCATCCACTTGGCCTCCCCCTAGCTGTACTGTGACAGAAATAATTGAGGTAGGGAGGTGGCGGGAGGTTAATGAAGCACTCCCAACACACAGCTGACCTTTCCCCAGCCCAGCGCAAATCATCGCGGCACACTTTTTTTTTGGACACTTTTAAATGAAAGCCTTTAAATAATTTATCTAACTTTGGTTCCCGCAAGGCCCTTCATTAGAGATTGGCTGTGACATTTCTCCTCCCTCCCTCCTGCCTGCCTGCCTTCCTGACTTCCGCACGCCTACACCCGCGTGCGCGCACACACACACACACACACACACACACACACACACAGAGAGCGGCACTACATGCCATCTAAGAATATCAGTCGATTTCTCCGGGCTTCATCGGTCTTCTCTTCCTCCTTCACTCCTCCGACATTAGCCACATTAAAGATTGAGGATCCCTCTGGTAGCTCTCTACACACGCTAGGGGAAGATGGCGGTGGCCGCAGACCACAGTCTGGGCTCAGGGGAAATGGAGCTTTGTCAATATCGAACTCGCCCCAAAAACAGCACTGACTATTACGATGTCGACTAATTATGATCCATAGCGTAGCATTGATGCAAATTGCGTGGCATTGCGTGCTGATGATAGTACCTGTTATTGTTTTGTTTTCTGCTATTGGAGAGTGCAGGGCAAATCAACTAAACATAGCTTGTGCTGATTTATGATTCGATTCTTGTTGTCTAGCTGTGTCATCCCCCCCGTCCCTCAGACAGGAGGAGCGACAGGCCCCATCTGTATGCCTCTGTCGCCTCACCTTATCTCCAGGAGCCCTGGCACATAATATTGACTCTTGTTTCATGCCCGCTTGAAGGTGATGAAGATGGATTCGCTGTGTAAATTATTCACCAGCCACATTAGCCGTAGAGCCGGCTTTTTGGACGGCGTGTCGAGGCACCTTGTTACGGCTTCCCCAGCACAGGGAGGAAATCAAAGCTATTCATTAGCAACATCCTCCTCTGAGGACACACACACACACACACACACACACACACACACACACAGCAACAGGACATGAGAGACACATTATTTCTGTAGGTGGTATGAGGTAGTGATGGTGTTGGAGCGATCCAGGGTTGTTGTGAGAGGCGTGGGGGTATGTTTGGGAAATTATTTCTGATTTCATGTGAAACAGGCTTTCGTTGTTCTCCCTTTTGAAGATGAAATGGGAAGAGAAATCGGGGCGCCGCGCTCGCTGCCGTTTATTCAATCATGGAGACGTTAGCGGAACACAATGGGAGGAGGAGGAGGCCCGGGAGGAGGTGCGGTACGGAGGGCCTCATCCTGACACTTGAATTACCAGTGCACTGTTTTTTGACACGGCGAGAGGCCGATTGGCTGCGCCCATGCTCAGGATAAGCGGAGGTCTGACATTTAGCCTCACTCTCACACGACAAACCCGGCCAGGCCTCGTCGTTGGTTAGCGTACCGTGGCTGGCTGGCGGTGGCGGGCTCCGACGGGTAGCCGTGCCAGTTGGCGCCGTCAGAGGGAACCGTGAATGTTTTATTCACATCATTACTCAAGTGTTTTCACCCTCCTAGTAAATATACCCCCCCCCCCCCCCCCCCTTACAGCTTCTCACCACTCTTTTATTTCTCTCACTTTCACTCCTTTTCCCTTTGTTTTGTCTCTCTCTCTCTCTCTCTCTCTCTTTCGCTGTCTCTTTTTCTCTCTCTCCACTTCTCTCCGCTCACTAACTGGTACATTCTTTATTACTTAGAAACCAGCTTGGATTTATGTGTGTGTCCTGGGCCGGAGGCAGGCAGGCTTTTTGCCTGCGTGAGGGATGAGCGGAGTAGGATAGCTCCCCAGGGTCAGGCTGCCAGACAGGCTGGCACAGGGCAGGGAGGAGCGGATGACGCAGACGGAGAGAAGGCGGTTCGGCGCAGGCACGAGAGCAGGGCAGAGGAGGAGAAGGGAAGCCAGTGGAGGGAAGGGAGAGCTCCCACTGGCTGGGCTGGCTGTCCGTCACCCTGTCAGAGCAAAGGCGGGGAGAGATAATTTGGAGGGAGCGCTTCATTAACTCTCAGGGTCTAGCTTCTGTGACGCTGTCTGTGTCTGGGTGTTAGCCTTGAGATGCTGCTCCTCCCACCTTCCTTTCGTCTCAGGCACGCTGGACAAGAGCTGGTCATAGAAACAGAATTCAGTATTCAGCAGTTTGTTTTTTGCACTCTTTCTATTTTGTAGTTTTTAATTTTTCTTACTCGAGTCTCGTGGGAAATGAATGCTCGTGCGGATGAGGAGGTTTCACATGAACCACATAACCACATATAGTTGAAACTGCAAGAAAACCCTGACGTATTTCATACCATATCAAAGCTGTGGAGCTGTTTGGAGTGCTTTGATTTAGAAACATTTAAACCACTTTCAATAACTGAATGGGTCACTTGTAGTACCAAAACAAGCATGAGCACACAAGAAGTTTGAATCATTTCCTACAAATCTGACCTCCAACAATTCTTGAGTGCCTTAATGATCACCTTTTTATGATTCAGCTGTGGGTCCTATTGGTGGGCTCCAATGTGGTTAGGCTGTATTCAGATTCTACAGCACATCCAAGAAACACATTTTCTTCACGGCTCTGCCTCTTAAGATCCAAAGATTTGAGTGGGGACCTTTGGATTTCTTTGTTTAACTTCATGTAGCCTCCCATGCACGTACACTCACCCACAGAAGAGCCTTGGTAACTGATTGGATGTGAGTTTGGAGAACAGAGAGAAACAGATGGAAATGTGCGGCAGGACACGGAACACAGGAAATGGATTTACACCGCCCACCCCCTGCTGCTTTACCCATAATCCCACACTCCTTATCCGTTCTCCCTCCATAACACACTACAAAGTGGCAACGGAAAAGTGCCTTCCGCTTGATGGCTGTCCAGAGTTTTACAGTCATCTTTCTGTACATTTAGGACTGCGCTGTATGAAAACAGTCTTCTGCGAAACCCGAGAAAAGGAGAAAACAAAGAACGCCGTTCAGCCAATCAAAGGTGAAGTTGGACGACCGGGTCGGTTTTCGGCTCCTGATCAGGACCCTGGTGGTACAGCTGATCTATACACCCTCTCTCAGCCTGTCAGCTACGGTGGTCCCTGAAACACCGTCAGAGATAGTACGCCGTGAGAGACGGTGGACGCTCAGCCAACAGGATGCCCGAGGAAGAGGAGGGTGAGGAGAAGGAGTTGTTTTCTGCTTTAAATAAGTCCGACCCAGGCCT
>JAPMUY010007730.1:525000-530000 GCA_026901105.3 Galaxias olidus | reverse complement strand
ATAGGCTCTGCCTCTGCTGGTGTGAGCAGTGTGACTCTCTAAGCCCAAAGACTCTCCACGCTCTCCACGGCTAAGCCCAGGACGGACGTACACACCTGGCGGGACACACACTACGCATGGAAGCAGCTCCAGGAACCATGGCGAGATGCAATTTATGTGCTACGCAGCTCTCTCAACTCTCTCTCTCTCTCACTCTCTCTCTCTCTCTCTCTCTCTCTCTCTCTCTCTCTCTCTCTCTCTCTCTCTTTCTCTATACCTCTCTCTATCTCCTGACAAAGAAAGCTTTGTGTGTACGCAAAGGCAAATGGGAGTGAAAGAGGTTACAGATTATAATTATTTTAACAGTAAATTAATATTACGGTCCAGAGAATAGCAGTTTGTGTGTGTGTGTGTGTGTGTGTGAATGTGACACTACACCATACTACAGTAAAAGGCCAGCCAGGGAGAATCTCTGAGCTGGAGAGATAAAGGAGAAAGATGAAGAGTAGCCGGAGATAAAATTGTACGAGAGAGCGAGAGGTACGTGATTTATGGAGCAGGGCCTGGAGTTGCTCCAGTGATTCACCCCTGACAGGCTGACGGACACAGCGGCCCCACCAGGGAGCAGTTAGCCTGGACAGTGGGCACACACACCCTACGAGCAGGGTCTCTACTCTCCTCTGCTCTGCTCTGGTCCAGGGGGGTGGGGGCTGGCATCTCAGCATGCTAACTTGATCTTTTGTAGACAGTAGCCAGAGATTGCGACCGACCAGTATTGTTAACAGTAGACTGTCGCGAGGAGGTGTTTTAATGGAGGGAGTGGAACATGCGGTCAGGAGGGAGACAAACGGATCACATGATGTGCCATGACACACCAAAACTGTGCTGAGCTTTTACTCCTAGATGTTAAATTCCACCAACGTCAGACATAAATTAGAGCTAGTCAGGATTGGAGTGAGATAGAGAGAGAGAGCGAGTGTGTGTGTGTGTGTGTGTGTGTGTGTGTGTGAGAGAGAGAGAGAGAGAGAGAGAGAGAGAGAGAGAGAGAGAGAGAGAGAGAGAGAGAGAGAGAGAGAGAGAGAGAGAAGATAAATGGATAATGTGAAAGAGCAAAGGAGTCAGGGGGGGATGTGTTTGATTTGAACTCCCAGACAGCCAGGCAGGCCAGTGCAGAGCCATTTAAGGTCGCAGTGTGAAGCCCCGGTCCTGTTGTGCTGCAGTCCAAAGTGTAATGAGAGCCCTCGCTCTCCACCTCCTCCTGTTCCTACGGTACCACCTCTCACTGCCCACCCGCTAGGCCTGGGGCGGGTGTGTGTGTGTGTGTGTGTGTGTGTGGGGCAAACACACCCACCCACACACAAACACAGGCACAGTCACACACACACACACACACACACACACACGCACACACGCACACACACACACACACACACACACACACACACACACACACACACACAGAGAGAGTGGGTGAGAGATCGTTAGATGGCAGACAGCCACGCTGCGTCGCGAGTCCCCTCTGGATCTGTGTGCGTTGGGGGGGGGGGGGGGGGGGGGGGGGGGGGGGGGTTGATCTACTCGAGGGGCCAGGGCGCTAGCTAGCGGACACGCTGTAAATGTCAGTGGCTGGGTGCGCCCACAGAGGCTCCCCTGCCACTCACCCTGTATCTGACGCTCCCTTCCTCTCTTTCTCTCCATCCCTCGCTCCCTCTTCTTTGTTGTTATTTTGTGGACTCTCCATCGCCTGCAGGATAATGGCACAGCAGAGTCTATAACAGGCCTGCCCTCTGCCTCTCTCCCATTTAGCCTTTTCTTTCCTTCTCTCCAGCATACCCCTCCATTCAATCTCTCTCTCTCTCTCTCTCTCTCTCTCTCTCTCTCTCTCTCTCTCTCTCTCTCTCTCTCTCTCTTCTCCCCTAGGTACAGCTATCCTCTGATTGCCCTGCTAGACTCAATCCCACCACAATAACAAGTACTCTGGCTTTTATTGCTTGGCTTCACATAAGCCATCGATAGCGTACGTCTAACCAGCTTTACCTTTTAACTCATAACCCCACTTCTCTGCCCAGGGCGTTGGACTTTTCTCTTTAAGCAGGGATTTGTAGTTTAATTTCATTCCCAGTGTCCATCGTCAATTTCATTTTGGACTCAGAGAAACACATTCCCTCCAATTTTACTTAACTGTCTGTCGACACACTTTCCCAGATGTATTGTGGTTAGGCACGCTGCCGGTCGCCGTGACATTAACCCTCTCACCACTGAAACCTTTCCTCTGGCCGACAGAACACGAGACGCTCTGTCCCGGAGCTCCAGACAGAGAAGCAGAGCGGGGCGGACGGGGTATTAAAAAGACGGTGGCCAGAGGTGGGTAGGGGGGGGATGGGTGGGGGGCAGTGGCTGCCTTTATTGGACTGTGAACATCGGTCCACAGCTGGCTCCAGGCCCTGGCTGCAGTGCTGCTGGACTCATATCAAACAGCCACCCGTTCTCTACTCCTCAGCCTGGTCCTCCATCTCTCTGCCTCACCTCGGTGCGGGTGCAGCTTTCAGCATCCAGCTTCCCCTCTCTCTCTCTTTCTCTCTCTCTGTCTCTATCCATCTCTCTCTCGCTCCATCTCTCTCTGTGCTTGGCTGGGCCGGGCCGATGGGAAGTCCCAGCCTCCTCCACACATTCCTAACCTTCCTCCTCTCCTCATTCAGCACGCAGATAGTATTTCACACCCCCGCCCCCCTCTCTCTCTCGTGGGCCATCGGGCTCCCCTTCCCCATTGCTAGATACACCGTGGTGCGGCAGACCTGGGTAAAGTTGTTTCAACGCTCCTCTCCGTGTAATCACGCTAGGAAACCGCCACGGGAGAGGGAAAGACAGAGGAGGAGAGCGGGAGAGAGAAGGAGAGGACAGGCAGTGCTTTGTTAATCAGTCTACCCTCCTTTGTACAGAGCTGGTGTGAGGCGGCGCGGCCCCTGCAGTAGTCTCCCCCCCCCCGATCCGAGCAGGGCGCCGCCGCGTGCTCCGTGCACTAGCCCACCGCTGGATGATTGCTCTGAGACCCAAACCGAGGGAGTGAGCCAATGTTCTTAATGAACCCTGTGTGACACATCTGGTACCACCCCGTCCCCTGTCACTCACCGCGCGCGCACACACACGCATGCACGCATGCACACACACACATGCGCGCACACACACACACACGCACACCTTACCTCACCCACAGTTCACACTTTCAAATGAGTGTTTAGATGGGCTCTGGTTACGTCACAAGCTCTGGTTCCCATCAGGCCCTCCAGCCCTGAGAGTGTGGGGCTGAGATTGAGGAGCTTGAAATACTGTGTGTGTGTGTGCGTGTGTGTGTGTGTGTGTGTGTGTGTGTGTTTGTGTGTGTGTGTGTGTGTGTGTGTGTGTGTGTGTGTGTGTGTGTGTGTGTGTGGGTGGGTGGATGTGGGTGTGCGTGTGTGATGCCCTCCAGTGCCGTGCTGTAATCAAGTTAGGCCAGCGGCACAGTAATCACAGCCAGGTAGTATCAGCCACTCGCTAGCTCCTCTCCCCCACTTTTCCACTCCCTCCATTCCAGCCTCCAGCCGACCTAATCTACTCTCCTCCGCCGCTCTCCTCTCTCCCCCCCCCCCCCCCCCCCCCAGCCCCCCCTCCTGGCCTTGGCTGCAGCCCCTTGTTGTGGGCCCTGTGCGTCGGCTTGTTTATTGGGTTTAGGTGCAACCTGAGCTCACCCATGGGGCCGGGCCGGGACACGGCCGACTAGATGGAGCGCTGTGCCTCCCACACAGACACACAGACAGGCACAGCGTTACCAGACCCCTCCCCCCCCGCTGCCTCGCCAACCAAGCCGGGGACGGGGAGAACCACCAGATTAGGCCTTTAATCAAGTCACCCAGACGGTAGCAAGCAGTCAAACTCCGGGTGTCGCCGTCCTGCAGTCAAACTCCGGGTGTAGCCATCCAGCAGTCAGACTCTGGGTTTTGCCGCCATGCAGTCAGACTCTGGGTGTAGCCGCCCTGCAGTCAGACTCTGGGTGTAGCCGCCCTGCAGTCAAACTCCAGGTGTAGCCATCCTGCAGTCAAACTCCGGGTGTTGCCATCCTGCAGTCAAACTCCGGGTGTAGCCGCCATGCAGTCAGACTCCGGGTGTAGCCATCCTGCAGTCAGACTCTGGGTGTAGCCGCGCTGCAGTCAAACTCCGGGTGTAGCCGCCCTGCTAGGAGGGAGCTCTGTGTTGCTGGTTAGGGCTCTCTCAGAGCTGCTGAGGGCACCAGGGATCAGGGTTAGACTATCAGACCCTGCCTCCCACACGGCCCCCCCGTGATCCCTGGGCGACGGGCTCTAGAGTCTGCTCCCCCATGATTCACAGGGTGGGTCCCTGTGGAGGGGGGGGGGGCTGAGTCGGTGTGTGAGCCACAGGGCAACACGGAGCATCTTCCTCCTCCTCCTCCAGAGTCGGCCGCTGAGCTCATTTCTCCACTGATGGACTCCTAACATGCTCCCAGCCGTTCACACAGAGGGGCCTGTGTGTGTGTGTGTGTGTGTGTGTGTGTGTGTGTGTGTGTGTGTGTGTGTGTGTGTGTGTGTGTGTGTGTGTGTGTGTGTGTGTGTGTGTCTGTGTGTGTGTGTGTGTGTGTGTGTGTGTGTGTGTGTGTGTGTGTGTGTGTGTGTGTGTGTGTGTGTCTGTGTGTGTGTGTGTGTGTGTGTGTGTGTGTGTGTGTGTGTGTGTGTGTGTGTGTGTGTGTGTGTGTGTGTGTGTGTGTGTGTGTGTGTGTGTGTGTGTGTGTGTGTGTGTGTGTGTGTGTGTGTGTGTGTGTGTGTGTGTGTGTGTGTGTGTGTGTGTGTGTGTGTGTGTGTGTGTGTGTGTGTGTGTGTGTGTGTGTGTGTGTGTGTGTGTGTGTGTGTGTGTGTGTCGTGCGTGTGTGTGTGTGTGTGTGTGTGTGTGTGTGTGTGTGTGTGTGTGTGTGTGTGTGTGTGTGTGTGTGTGTGTGTGTGTGTGTGCGCGCGTGTCCATCCCTCTCCTCCTCT
>JAPMUY010007730.1:515000-522500 GCA_026901105.3 Galaxias olidus | reverse complement strand
TGGGCTGGAATGCTAATGCATTGTGTGTGTTTGGGTGTGTGTGTATGTGTGTGTGTGTGTGTGTGTGTGTCCAGAGAGGAAAGACAAGGGGAATGAGGAGGAGGAGGGGTGTGGCTCATAGAGGAAGGTTGGAGTGATACTGTAATTGGCGGTGAAGGTGATGTCATGTCGTCCATCTCAGGGACTACTTCATTAGGCTAATGGAAGGGCTGGAACGATCAGCGCGCGGACGTGTTTGTGGTGTGTGTATGCGCAAGTGTGTGTGTGTGTGTGTGTGTGTGTGTGTGTGTGTGTGTCAGGATGGCTGGGAGCTACTGAGCACCTGCGAGGGCTAAAGTGGTTTCATTAGCTTAGCGGGTCACGCCGCCCCCACATCTGTGCACATGTGAATGTGTGTGTGTGTGTGTGTGTGTGTGTGTGTGTGTGTGTGTGTGTGTGTGTGTGTGTGTCTGTCTCCCCTATCTTGACTGATAGAGAACTCATGCAGCGGTTGCGGTGAGCCGAGGCAGCATATGGAAACCCGTAGCCAGAGCGTGCTAGCTGCTCCTTTGATGTCACCACTAAAACACTGTGGGCCGTGAGAGCTGGGATGGGACCACCTCGTGTGCACGTCTCGGGTTAAAACATCGTGAGGTTGTTCATCGGGTACATGTCTGCAAGGTCAGACCAGCTCACCCATACCGTGGTAGACGTGTAGATGGAAGGTGTGAGATGACGCTGCAGCAGGTCTGACTCACATGTTTTGGTCTTACCCAGGACTTAGCTACTATTGGTCTAGGGTATCGAAGACTCTCTCCGATGCCTTTGCTGTGGCCATTCAGCCGTGTGCCGCAATAGCAATATTTGATGTAACAGGAGAAACCCTATCGATAGCAAATAGATACAGTAATGCTGTGTAGCCTTTGCCTCTTTGCTAGGCCGCGGGAGAATCTTATTGGATTGGAAGTGTGCCAAGCCACCCAGAGTATCACGATGGCTAAGGGATTTGATGCTCTTTCTGAAATTAGAAAAGATAAAATATACTACCAGGGGATCAACTTTGAAATGTTACCCTGCCAGGGACCCTATTGTCTATTGTATTTCAGAATGGGCTTTGCTTGTTCACCCCTTTGCACGCACCGGCCCTGGCACCTTCTATTATTATTATTGTTTAACGTTTAGGATGTGTTTTAACAATTTGCCGTAGTAGAAGTAACTGAAGTGTCTCCATGTAATGTACAGTACCAGTCAAACGTTTGGACACCTTTTCCCATTCACCTGATTATCGGCCAAGCAGCCCCCCTAGATGTTCTGTTAGAGCTGTCTCTATTTTTCAACTGGACAGCTGGTATCACTATCAATCCTATACGTTGGTCGGTAACACAATCAGCCATTCGTATTCAACTTCGGTTAAATCCCCAAAAGATCTGTAGCCAGTGAGATAGCCTTTTGATGGATATGATGGATTGCCCAGACTTGCCCATTTAGTATATATTTTATGAGTGCTTTATCTCTGCTATTTATACATTTAATTGCCCCAACACAACAAATTAGCGCACCTTAAGAAATGACATGGTGTTAGCTTTCAAATAATACTAAACACGTGCATATTACACTTAAACTTCTCCAGTTATTGGTTGTTCAAACTTAGACGTGTATTGTTCGAGCCACATTTAAAAATAGAAGCCTATTGCTAAGAGGTTAGTACATTCACTGAAAATCAAGTGCACAATAAAGGAGCTGTGATGGTGTTGAAAAGTGGGTCTGAGCTAAATAAACATGTCACTTCACATTACGCTCTCCAGAGCAGTGAAGAGAGCTAAGATCTCGGAATGTTTCACACTTAAGATATTTCACACTCACACCCCCCCACCCCCCCCCCGCCACATTTTCACCCTTATCGTCTCTTTGTCTGTCTCCACCTGAAACCCAGCTGATTCTGTTTCAGCATGTGCTATGTTTTACGAGAGAAAACCCTCCGACTCCATTCCTGCGTTTACTGTCCATCCCTCTCTTTGTCCTCGAGTTAGCCCTTTTCTCGAACCCTCTGTTGATGTCGGTCTCGTGGGTACTTCTTCAATTCCGTTCAACCCCTTAAAGTGCTCCACACCTCCTTCTGTCTGTGCCTCTTCTCCTGATCTTTCACCTATGACCCTGCACATTGCCCTTCCTGTGTTCTGTTGCCGGGGGCGGTATCGGCAGCTGAGAGCCTTTTTGGCACATCTCACTGTGTCAAGGACTAGCCAGGTCTTTTTTCTTAACAGAATACCTCCGATTCCCTGCTCCCTCTGTTGTATTATTCAACTGCCCTTCCTTTTAAGGACAGTACATCTTAGTACATAGGGTGGGGGGGAGGGGGGGGGTGCACAGTAAACAGCAAGACATTACCATTTGCTTGTAGCAACTTCCGCGTAGCTATGCTGGAAGTGCCAATGAAGATGTGAAAACGAGCTGTTTAACGGCAGCGTTGTGCCATCGTGGCCACGCTCAGGACACCTGTTGACAGAGCAAAAGTACGCTCCTCCAAGCTGTCGCTCATGAATATTCATGCATCTGCTATTAGCTCCTCGGGCTCCTCCAGGTCGCCGCCCGGCAGGAGCTTGAATTAACAAATAGTCCCCATTTTATTATGTGTCATTTATGACATCTGCTAACTTGACGTCTTTCTAATGACTCTTGTCAAATGAATTGTGATGGCGGGGTTTAGCCGAGGTGTTCATGGGCATAGTGGTGCCATCACATCCAGCTGTTGTCAAACACCAGCTTTCTGCCTTCACCTCTGCCGTCTCATCTCCCACGTCTGCTAACAAGCATCTGGTTGGAAACTTGTCAAGAACAGGATTTCACCTGACAACAATTACCCCTAAATTTCATTTAGTTGTTTCCCATTTTAGATGTATGTATTTGTTCTTATTTTTTTGGGATTTTTTTATTTGTGAATTAAGTGCAATTGTAGTGTGGCCAATAAATTTCATTTAATTGTTTCCCATTTTAGATGTACTGTATGTATTTGTTCTTATTTTTTTATTTTTTTTTATTTGTGAATTAGGTGCAATTGTTGTGTGAAATGAAATTTACTATGATCAGAAGTAAGTAATTCTGTATTAATTTTTGTTTAGTGGGGCACCATCACTGTAAGGCAACCATGTCAATGCAACAGGTATTGAGCATACCACTAAAAACAAGCATCATGCTCTGGAAAGAACGCTTTTTTTCAAGACTGTTACCCCTACAATTTTGTAAATTTTGTAAATTCTGTGACTTTTCTTAACTTGCATGGGATTTCTATTTCTGCATTCCTGCATTTTGCAAATCTATTCATATTTACTACAACCATCCATAAAATCATAGGGCCCTAACTATGCACTGGGGCATATGGAATAGCATCACGTTTTTGACTACAAGTTCAAGGCTTTATTTATTACCAAATAAGATACACCATATTCAGCAAATCAAGCAGAATGTCGCAGGGTTCAGGTGCCTATGTGTGTGTTTGCCCACCATGTGAGTTAGTGTTTATTTGTGCTTGGTTTGGTTGTGTTGTTTAGGGTGTCGTCGTTGTTTTGTGCTTGTGTGTGATGTGACAGCCCTTAGCCGTATGTTATTGGGGCAGATCGATACTTTGCCTGCCCAGCAGCCCAGAGCTAACCTTGAGGTAAGCTGGTCTAATGGTAGCACGTAGAGGGCATTGACTCACACATGCCTGACAGCGTCGACTCTCCCTTTCACACCTTGAGAGAGAGAGAGAGAGAGAGAGAGAGAGAGAGAGAGAGAGAGAGAGAGAGAGAGAGAGAGAGAGAGAAGGATTCTGTACATTATGAATGAGTGAAGGTGTGTGTGTACAGTCTGTGACAAACAGGGTTATGTGAGGCTCATCGACCAGCAGGGAGTCCAGGCCGGTGGGCAGGCTAGGCTGGGCTGGGCTGGGCTGGGCTGGGCTGGGCTGGGCTGGGCTGGGCTGGGCTGGGCTGGGCTGGGCTGGGCTAGGCTGGGCTGGGCTGGGCTGGGCTGGGCTGGGCTGGGCTGGGCTGGGCTGAGCTGGGCTGGGCTGGGCTGGGCTGGGCTGGGCTGGGCTGGGCTGGGCTGGGCTGCCCTTGACCTGCCGCTGCCTCTGAATGCAGGGACACCTCGTCGGCACTTTGTCCCCCAGACGAAAACACCCCTCTTCAGCGGAGTAGCGCGCTCAGACTGTTTGTCACTAGCTGTTCTCCCCAAACACACTCGTCACACCCACACACTGTCACACGAACACACACACAGAGTGGCAGCTCAGGAGATGGTGGTAGTGTGTTGACAAGAGGCAGGCTCTGGCACATCAGCTGAAAGGTTCTCTCTCTACCCTTCCTCCATCTGTCTCTCTCTCTCTCTTTCTGTCTCTCTCTTTCTGTCTTTCTCTTTCTCTCTCTCTCTCTTTCTTTCTATCTCTCTCTCTCGCTCTCTCTCTCTAGCTATGTACGGGTTGTTTTGTTTTCACACGCAGTGTGGCACATTAGCATTAGCATTAGCATACATGCGCATGTGAAAGCGAGTGTAGGATCTAATTGACCGTCAGGAGGCAGATGTCCTCCGCGTGCAACGGCGATAGACACTGAGCACCCGTGCTCCACAGCCCTGCCCCAGCATGTGTAATAGACTCCTTTCGGAGGGGACGGGACGAGGGGAGGCCATTATCTGCATGGGCCGTAATTGAAACAATAATGGCGATAATAACGGCGGTGGGAAGCGCCCAGATCCATCACGGGAGATGAGCTGGAGCTCGGATGCCGGCGTCTGTCCCATGAGAGCAGGAGATTGCGTTGCTCTCGGTCATGGCCGCTGCATTAGGCTATGGGAATTAATTGAAAAGAAGAAGAAAATTCAACAAAACAAATAAACGAGGATCCTGATGAAAGAGAAAGCTACGATGTCCCCGCACTTCACTGTGCTTTTGTGGAAAGGAAACCCGGCCCCGCTTCATCCCGGCTCCCTTCTCCCGACCCGCCCCACCTTGTCTCTACTCGTTCATCCCTTCCGGGCTGGGCTGTGGGAACGACGTGGAGTCGGAGTGGCAGTGAATCAGCGGTTGCTAAGGGGAAGCTTCCTGCCAGATGAGTGGGCCCGACGTCTGCTGCCTGCCTGACAGGGCTGACTCCTGCTGGACCCACCGCCGGCTTCTCTGGCTGCAGGAGGCTCCGCTGGCAGCTCTCCACGGAAAATGAGATCACTGACCTACAGCGGAGGTTGGCCTTTATAATCAGCAGCGCTTCATAGAGAGCCCTGGGATGGCTCTGCAGCTGCTGTGTGCGTGTGTGTGTGTGTGTGCGCGCACGTGTGCATGTGTGCGCGTGTGTGTGCGCGCGAGTGTGCATGTGTGCGTGTGTGTGTGTGTGTGTGTGTGTGTGTGTGTGTGTGTGTGTGTGTGTGTGTGTGTGTGTGTGTGTGTGTGTGCACGTGTGCACGTGCGTGTGTTTTGAGGGTGAGGGCGGAGTGTGTGTGTGTGTGTGTGTGTGTGTGGGTGTGTGTGTGTGTGTGGATTTAGAAGGGGGTCGTGGGTTGTAAGTCATGATAAAGTGATGCAGGCCGTAAGCCTGTAGTTTTGAATGTACGGCTGAGGTATGTGTACGTGTGTGGCTGTTTGTGTTTTCACGTTTTAGACTGTGTTTGTTGTGCTGATATTTTCTCAAGCTGCTCCCCTAGCGTGTTGCTGGTCATGGCTAAATGACTTTACCCTCCCAGGGGTGTCTGTGTGTGTGTGTGTGTGTGTGTGTGTGTGTGTGTGTGTGTGTGTGTGTGTGTGTGTGTGTGTGTGTGTGTGTGTGTGTGTGTGTGTGTGTGTGTGAGTGTGAGAGAGAGAGGGTAGGCGTGTAGCGCCGAAAAGAAAAGAGTATTTTTATTGATCGCACACAAAGGCTGTGATGGGGAAGCAGCACAGTGGGAGCGGGCCCTGTGCCGACAGTTTCCACCATTGTGTGTTTGAGTGTGTGTTTGTAAGAAACAGCTGTCAGTCCAGGCCTCCGACCTTGCCATGTGCAATATACGGGAAAGTGTGTGTGTGTGTGTGTGTGTGTTAGTTTGGGGTGGGGGGGGTGTCTATGTGTTTCTATCGCTAGCATTACACCCCTCACGTCTCGCTCCAGAGATATCTGAAATGACACACACACACACACACACACACACAGTGCTTGCCTCGGACACCTTGCTTCCGGAGTGTGACTCTCTGTGTCCTAGCCTGCTTATGGGCGCCCTGCCTGGCACCCCACTGTGAGGCCCTTTTAATTAGAGTCCTGCTGTTAAACAGCCATCCCCCCTGCCTCTGCTCCACACCTCCGCACACACACACAGACACACACCTCCACATTCTCTCTGTTTCACGCCCACAGGCACACACATGCTCTCGTTCTCGGTCTACCCATCCATCTATCTGTCCATCTATCGCACTCTCTCTCTCTCTGTCTTTCTCACTCTTTTGGTCCCCCCCTCTGTGTGTCAGACAGCGTTACGTAAACCTAGCCCGGCCGGTGGCAGTCTCCCAGGGGACCGACAGGGGATCCAGACCCTGTTGGAGGGAATGGCCTCCAGATGTGTGAGCAGTTTGAGGTCAACTCTGTGTACCTCCCTTAACACAGGGCACCCTGCACAGGGGGTCAGCCATGACACACACACACACACACACACGCTGGAGCGACATCTTTGAAACGCCAATGGCGGATGATGTACAAGGCCCTGTCACAACCTGCACACTTTACACCTGTAGCCTTTCCTGGACTCCTACCCACGCCTTTTCAACTCGTGACAAGCAGCTTGTCTAGTTCATGGCCAAAAGCTTTCCAGGAAGTGACATGAATCTAACGTTGCTGTTTAGATAGGCTCTCCCGTCTGCGGTTGCCAGGGTCCCTAAGCCTCCTTTAGAAAGCACCACTACAGTCAGTTGATCCGAAAACAATGGCAGGGGGTGTTCTTATGTTGGATAAAGGCAGGAATGTTCCGCTAAACTTCCAAAAGCCGCCTCGGAGCATGCCACGAGGTTGGACGCCGGGATCTGCCCTCGTTAATGGACAGGGCTTGATATGGTTGCAGCATACAGACGTCAAAGCAGAGAGGAGGGGCGACGCAGCTGTTTCCCCCACTCACAGGAAGGCTTCACGCCGGCCCCTTAGGAGGAGCGGGCCCCGGAGCTGGGACAGGTGGAGCTCACACACGGAGCTGTCCGTCAGCTGGTTGCTCCCTCAGCCTAACTCCTAACTTGTTTCCCCTGTTTTTCTCCACTTTCCGCTTCACCTCCTCCCATCCCTGTCGAACTCTCTGCCCAGCGTCTTTGTGCTCTGCCCCCCCCCCCCCCTCCATCCCAGACGTTTAGTCTGAGAGGCAGAGGCCAGGGCACGTTCTCCTTCCTCCTCCGTGGGTCTGCGTCTGTCTGTCTGTATGTCTGCCTGGTGAGGTGGTGGAGTGGGTCTGCGTCTGTCTGTCTGCCTGGCTGGTCGAGGTGGTGGAGTGGGTCTGCGTCTGTCTGTCTGTCTGGCTGGTCGAGGTGGTGGAGTGGGT
>JAPMUY010007730.1:450000-510000 GCA_026901105.3 Galaxias olidus | reverse complement strand
GGCTTGCTTTGCAAAGGCTGTAGAACACTAGTTAATTGGGTTCTTACTCAGCTTAAAGGCACAATGAAAAGCCTCTTCCTGGACATAATAGTAGCATTAGTCAACCTACTTTGCTCATCTCTCTTTCTACACACACAACCTGCAACCCACGCGAGAAACACATTAATTGATTTTTGACACTCACAAGGACGCTCCACTGCTTCATAGTGTAGCTCGTGTGATCAAACACATCTCTTTACCAGCCAGCAAAAATAAATCAAGAGTTCAACTAGAGGACCGCCTTACAGCATGTATTTTAACTCTGACACAGCACATTATTAAATTCGAGCTTCACACACGTAGCCGGACGAGATAAAGCAGGGTTGAATATCAGGTCACTCGCGTTCCACGGCTTCTGTAACTGGGCTGGGTAAGGACAGGGCCTCGCCAATGCGGGTGGACACCACGGTGCAGGAAAAAATACAAGCGCTGCTCTGTTACAACTCACCAGCCGGATCACTCTGTCTGAATACGCCCCCTGGCACACGGCTACGATCTAGGGAGCTATATCAATAGCGGCCCGCTCTCCGGCCTCACCAGCTTCATTTCAGGGAGCCGCGGGCTGCTGGCTAGCTAGCCGGATAGCAGGAGCAGCACGGGGCGGCTCATAGTGAGCTGACCGGAGAACGAGGACCACTCCAGATTGACATGGGGGAAAGGATCCACTCATCATGCCCAGCGCCTATTTTCCACTGGACCTTCGGGGAGAGCAAAGGTAAAGGTAATGAGGTAATTCCCTTAGCCTTACTCGAAGGATATCTCGCACGCACTGGGTTTGTGTAGCTATTTGGGTCTGCACCCAGGAGGGCTTTTCCCTGAAATACTTCATCTCTGTAACACAGAAAAAGAACCCAGTGCAACTTATAGATAGATATCTGTACAAAGCTGCTCATCGTACTTGCCAACCCTCCCGATTTTCATTGCCACAATTCTCAATCAATATGACTTTTTTGTAGAGGACCCTCAGACCCTCGGCTATTGTTTCGAAATCCTCACGATTTTTGAGGTCTCAAGGTTGGCAAGTATGCTGCTCATTGTTCATTCCTTAGAGTTCAAGACATACCAGCACCATATAAATATCTTCCAACTTTCTCTTAGCTACGCATCGGAGCCCCTTGTTTGAAGCCCCCGATCGCACACACCATCATCCCAGCACTGAGACAGTACCACGTTAGATAGCTCTCGACGTGGGCTCCACGGGCTCCACTTCTCCACACTGAAGGACAGGCCTCTGGTTCCTCAAGCTCCATTACACCACTTCACAAGAGCTAACATGCGTTAAATGCTAAACAATGTCCTGTTTCGACCTCCCCCAAACAGCCACCAGTGCTCATTTAGAAAGGTGAGAGTCCACGGAAAAACGGATGCAACTGCAGGCAGCTGATCACAGGAGTGACACACACACACACACACACACACACACACACACACACACACGTACAAACACATCGACGGTAATGACTCGGGCTCTGCGTCCAAACAACAAAACAATACAGAGCAATGTGTGTTCATGCAAGAAAGAGAGTGAACTGTGAAATGAACAGTACGGGAGATGGACAATAAGCCTTGTTTGCAGAAGGCTGAATATTGGTGGCATGAAAGGCGCAGCGTGCCATGAAATGAGCTGAGCATTGTCTCTCCTCTCCACTGTGTGAGTGTCTCTCCTTCAGAGAGGTCAGATCCCAGCTTCAGCACCCGCTGTGTCTGCCATCACATCTATACTTTCATTATGTTCCCGGTAATGGAATAGATCCAAAGCATAAAAACATCCATACAATGCAAAAACAGCAGCCTGACCCTAATTTCAGGCGCTTATTAAAATATTTATCATTGGGCTGTATCAACCTGGCTGGCATAACAAAACCATGTGCACTTAGCCTTCTATTTGGTATTCTATCCTCCAAAGCAGGGAACAAAGGCTGCAACACAGTTTTTTGCATCCACTCAAAAAGTCATGTCTGGAGTCCAGAGGATTTTAGAGAGTCGCTGTGATTCTCTGCCTATTGTGAAAGATCTGCCCGCCGGCTTTGGGGAGGATAATATTGATTCAACACTTTTTTCAACCGTTTTGGAACATCTCTCTGTTTGGCCAGTTCGCAATATTCCAACCCCCCCCCCTCCCCCCCCACCCACCCCCTCTGCTGCCCAGATGTGTGTGAAGCAGATTAAGGAGATTTCTGCTCAGATAAAATTACCTCAGCTCTGGATCCAATGTGGGAAGTAGCTGATCCTATTTGCAGCGTAGTTCATTTCAGGTTTTTCCCACATCCTATGAAGTTGTGCCCAGTGAAAACGAGTTGTGTGGGATTGTTTTATGTGTGTGTGTGGTGGTCATACTTAAAATCATGCTGTTGCTTGTGCAGTACTACAGTGCTCTGCAGGCCACCAACTAACGCTACATTCCACAATAGCCTCCATTTATGCTACTACAACCCTAACATTTGATGCTCAATGTTTAGGTTACAAATTCCTACAGTCTACCCTACCTTTCACCATGCAACACACATACTAAAGGGACCGTTTCCTCCACGAGCTCCTGTCCCTGGAGGAGTGAAATAGCTCTATCTAATCTCCAACCTGTCGTGATCCTGACCCCCCACTGCAACAGGACACCCAGGGGTCACCCCCGAGCACCAAGGGGGTCCAGGTCACTCAGCAATGAGGGTTATTATTAGCCGGGACAGAATTGGCCTCCCCAACAGCTGCCCCTGCCCTGTAATAAACTACAAATGACACGCACACACGCATGTACTCTTCATTCACATAAATGGGCATGCAAAAACAAGATACACACAAAAATATAAAAATGTATAAAATTATGTAGTTTTATGAAAACTCAATAATAACAACTTGAGACACTCTCTTTCCCACACTCACAGGCTTAGCTAGCCCTGTTCCAACTCTGTCCGCTGGCACCGCGCATTGTGGAAGGTGACTTTCCCAAAGCCGGCTCAAAAGAACTCTAATGTGTCCTTCTGTGTCTCCGTCTCGCCACATCACAACGATGGCAGGCCAACAAAGGCTTTGGACTGCAATCGGACATGCAACATAGAATAGGCAAACACACCGTGCAAGCCAGTTTATGGAGAGGAAAGAAAAGAGGAGGAAAAAAGAGGATAAACGAAGAATGAGGGAAAGACAGGAACTAGAGGGAGAATATGGAGAACAAAAAGAAAGCGTGGTCAGAAAGTGTTGTCTACTTTACCATGTCGAAAAAAGGCACCAAAGCAGAGTGTCCAAAGACACTCAGACAGACAGTTCAGAATAACATGACAAATGGGTGAAAGGTTTGTGTGTGTGTGTGTGTGTGTGTGTGTGTGTGTGTGTGTGTGTGTGTGTGCGTGTGTGTGTGTGTGTGTGTTGGTGTGCCTTCGCCGCAGGATGGATGAATGAAGGAGCAAGGAATGTTGTGTCACCTGGTGGGAGAGAGCTGTCAGCTCTGGGATTTAGGAGTGGTCAGCTGCAGAAGGGGTGAGAGTGAAACAGCCTGAAAGGGAGGTGGCGGACAAAGAGAAAGACGGGAGAGCATAGCATTTTACCACTCGATTCTCTCTCTCTCTCTCTCTCTCTCTCTCTTTCTCTCTCAACCAGAAGTAAAAAAAAAAAAAAACTGATTTGATTTGAGCTGACAACTGGAGCTTTGCCACGCCACAGGGCTCACTCGTCTGTATAAACAAGCTCAACGTGAAGGCTCCTGTTTATATCTGTCTCCTCGTCTTGTAGGCTTGTAGTGTTTTCACGTGGATTATGCTATGCTCACATTGTCACGTGACGTACATGATTATGTGTGGGTTGAAAATGTTTCTGAATGTTGTGTGTTTAGTAATTCACAACACCAGTGCTGTTTTGCGCTAGTCTTGACTTGTGCTGTTGTTGTCTCCAACTTTCAAAGGCCTCTCTATAAACACAGGCTCATCCTCTACTCCACGCGCTCCACTCGTACGCTGTTCTCTCTGTTTTTCTCTCTCTTCCTTCTCCTCTCTTTGCCTGTCTCAAGCAGGCAGATTGTTAGCCGCAACAATGAAGCCCGCAAGGAGCGCCGCGCGACAGAAATTAATGTCCCACCGGGAACAATTTGTCTTCTTCATGTATGCCTGGCAGAGGCCACACTCAGCCAGGAGCCGCTAAGCACGTGCTGGATGGGCAGCACACAATGGAGATTTATCTCTCCGCTCCGTCGTCCACCTGGTGTCTGCTTCCGAGGCTTATTGTGAGACGGGGATAGTCACGTAAACTGTGGCTCCGCTTGCCTTGCACTGTGGCCTGTAAAACAACCCCTTTAATATGACAACAGGGTCTCTGTCCCAGCCGCCACGCGTCCTGCTTTTCCCCCGTTGCACCTACGGGATTGTGGTGGGCTTTCTTATCAGCCGCGGGCAGTGTGGAAAAAGTGTGAAGAGAATCAATTCCTCTCATCTTTGGGGCTGGGACGGTGTGATCAATGACAATCCTCCTTCTCTCCTTGCTTCTTACTGTTAGGCCTTATCACGGACAAACACTCTGGTCTCCCTCCACATTCGCCTACATCCCCACCCTGAACACACGCGCACACACACACACACACACACACACACACACACACACACACACACACACCCCCCAACCCTACTTATCTGCAGTATGGACAGGTATGGATCCACACTGTTAACAATCAACCAGGACAGTTGTAGCGTTGGCTGGACTCCTGTAAGCTGTATTGACACCAATGTGTTCTCCACAGGCCGCTGGAAGAAGGGGAGAGGTTGAAAGTGCTTTCTTACAGTTTGTCCTTTACACAGTGTTAAACTGAAGTGTGTGTGGGCATTGTGTGTGGGTGCGTGCGCTCCCGCTGTGAGGGATGTGCCGGTTGGAGGGAGATTTGTCCTATCAGAGCCTTCCATCAAAAGGGAAGCTGGCTGCAGCTGTACCCCTCCTAACCCTGCTCTCACTGGGGTGACAGCAAGCTGGACAGCGAGCATACCCTCCACCTTAGCAAACACATGGAGCGAGTATCCAGGTCCTCAAGGCCAGCTTCAACATCACCTCTGGCTTGACTCCAGCCAGGTACCCTCACCTCTTTGTGTGACCAGCACATACATAGGTATGCTACAGTTCAACAGGGCTCAGGTCAGCACTGAGGGGCCACTCTTCCAGGTCACTGACAGGGTTATCACCCCAGGCTCGGCAATAGAGGGCTGGCACACGGAGAGAGAGACGGGGTGCTGGTAGATAGCCTGGCCTGCGGTGGGGACAGGGTCCTGGGGCTGATTAAAGTGGCGTGGTGGGCTGGCCCGGAGGGGCGGAGAAGGCTCCATCCATCATGTGATATCGGTATCCTGCCTGCTGACTGTATTTTACAATCCTAATCCACAACATGGAGGGATGGAGGGACCGAGAGGAAGTGTGAGAGGGGGGGGGGGGGTCACATACTTTTCCATATGCTCTCACATTTTATCTGTAAAACAATACTTACGTGGGGAACGCATAGAAACATGCAGTTGTTGTTCTAAATGCAAGTTCATCTGAGTACTCAACATTATTCAGTTATGAGTATTGTTTTGGGCGTGAAGTTCACCAGCTATAAGCCTCTGAAACAGTCTGCTTATCTACTACATTATTTCCCTTTCCCCTGAATTTGTATGCTAATGACCCAGATTTAGCAAACACATTTTCCCAAAGTCCCAACACTGGTAAAACTCAACACAAAGGAAAGAGGGGAATATCAGGAAATGCTTTGTTTAGTGTTACTCATCGGAGCCTGTGGGCCTGGTGAACGGCTCAGACAGAGACGCAGTCTTATCACACACAGCCTTGCCTCACAGGAGACAGTCAGACAGCCATTCCGTCTTCTAGCTCCTCGCTCCGGCCCCCTGAGGCGGGCCGCAGCTCGGTACAAGGCCCCCACAGGGCCCCTGTTGTCTCCCGTACGCTGTCAGCTATTGAAAATCGTGGTAGACTTTGTCTCTCTCTAAGCACACCGCTAGCTAGGAAAAAGCCTCCCCCTTCAAAAGAGGCTAAACGCATGTTCATTAATTATCAGGAGCCCTGTTAATTGGATTAATTGTTGAATGGGAGGCCGTGTTATTAAAAATGATGAAAACACAGGGGCTGGGGGAGCAATGAGGGGATTAATATCTTGACTGTTCACTCCTTGGCTGTCAGGGACACACACGCACGCACATGCAAAAAGCATAAGACACAACTCTGAAAAATCTGCGCAAGGCAAGGTGCAAATTACCATTCAAGCTGATGGAGATAAGGACAAAACCTGTTTTCAAAGCCTGAAACAAATGCCAGGTCTTTTTGATGCCAGAGCTTTTTTCAATTTAATTCTATATTCAAAAGAAGGAGGGAAAATGAAAATATTGAGCAATGTGAACAATTTGACTATGTTGAAATGGGGGTTTCAGGTTCCACGCTCTTACCTATTTTGTTCTCTGTCGATATCACACATCATATTTCAATTCACATACTACAATTCATTAGGTAATTATTTATTTTTTTGGTTGCAACAATTTACAAAGAACATCTCAGCCTTTTTCCTTAGAGATCATAATATATTAAAGATGTTTACTCTGGAAGGAATGGCAAAAACTTGAACTGATAAGTGACAACAGTTTGTACTGAATGGATTTTGACAGTGATTATATAACCCAATAGATGTATTCATGTTCTACTCGTTTGACAACCTGGGTTGATTTGATATAGTTTTAACCTATCATAAACTCTCAGATCATCTACAAGACCGTACAAGTGATGATCTCTGCATTGACTTAAGTCTCTAAGAGCTGTTTATTGTCCTCTGAAATAGTAAATATCTCTGCAGCTCAACGTTTTACCGCTCTCTCCGACACACTTAAGCTGAAGGGTCATAGTGCAGCTGTTTGAGTATTCATATGCCCAGACCAGGGACTACTTTTACAAAGACTTACAGGGACGAATGCCAAATGGACAAATTAAATAAGGGTAAGGTCAATGCACAGATTTAGGTGGAGGCCCCACTTTGTCGACAGCTGTTCAAGTAGAGTAGGTCTTGGACCTCATAGTTTATCTACATTATAGTAATGTAAAGATTAGAAAGTAGCTTTTCTCGGCGGTGGGTCTCGGTAATATAAAATACTTCTTGGAAGAAACATTGTCATATAATCTCACATGAATACTTCCAGACATTATATCTGTAGAGAATATGTAATGAGTTGAAACAATAATAATTAAGTGTCCAATCAAGACTAAACATTCATATGACATATCTTGCATGCAGCCTATGAGTCTGGTTTGGTAATCTCATTCACCCTCATTATTTCATTTTTATCATCATCATGGATTATCCTGGATGAGGGAATCGAATGTACATCCGAATCTGTGAATACACCTATCTGTCCATTCCTGCAAACGGAACACAATTGGACATAAGCTCTGTAGATCATTTAACCAATAGCACCTCACCGCCCTGGTATTTCAGCAGCATGTGCTCATTGGTTATCATAACAGTCCAATCAAACCCCTTCTAACCAATAGGGGAAGAGAGGGACGGACGCTTTCAGTGGAATACTCTCTCGCGCCGACAGTGGTGGTATCGAACGTCCCTGAGCGCAAGCAGTGTAGACAGTATACGGCGCACGGCTGTTTGGGAGGAAATAACGGTTTCTTTTTTCCCCTCTCCACGCAAACAAGAATAAACAAATTCAATTATATTTTTGCTCATAGGGTCGTCTAACTGCAGATATCAAAACGTGGGGGGGATCGAGGGAATTGACCCGCAAGTTTTTTTCTTTTGCATTTTTTTAAATTTCATAAAAAAGGATTCTGTTGGTGGTTTGTTCACACTCTCGACGCAAAGATGATGGTCGGGGAGATTGAAGTGAAGGAGCGACCGAGGCCGAGTCCCGACTATTTGATGCAATTGTTAAACGAAAAGAAGCTTATGACCAGTTTGCCAAATCTCTGCGGCATCTTCACACATCTTGAGAGGCTTCTCGACGAAGGTAAGATGAGGTCTGGAAAGGGAATCTGTAGAGAAAGCGTGACCACAACGCGGTCCACCACGACTTCCATGGTGGACATGCTTACTGCAGAGAGGTGCTTCGCATAGGCACGCACCAAGAAACATAGTTACGGTTTCTTAAGTTTCCTAATCTTTACACAATCCCCCGTTGTAGGATAGATAGGTAAACATGTCGATATTTTCTTCATGGACTATATCGAAAGTGGAGGCTTAATTTAGGGCGAGTCCCTACTTATCAAGTATTTCTAGTGAACTGGGCTCTGTGTCTGAGTTTTCACTCTTGACTTTGTGACGATGAACGGAAAACTTTGTCTTTTTATAAACAAGTGTCAGAAAAAACAAACAAACATAAGTCTATATCGTTGCTGTCTACGGATGTGGCACATTTACTTAAACGAATTGGGATCATTGTTTGTTATAGTTGTTACGGCCTTCTAACACTGACAGGCACTAGAGCAATTTAGCTTAGCTACATTGTAACGCTGGCACGAGGAACCAAACTAGCCAGCCATACTGTGTTCGCGTTCCATCGAACTAATTTAGAACTGAACGGCTACATTTTAGCCAAAACTTAACTCTAGGATTTCCGTCACTTTAAAACGCAACATTTCAAAAATGTACGAAGCCTGCCGCAGTATTTCTCTGACTACTTTTCTAATATGTTGCTGAAGGTTTTTTTTTTTTTTTTTGCACGGTAGTCTGCTTGAATAGCACCACATCGGAATGTGCCCTGGCTGTTGGGTATCGGTGAGACAATGGGCAATGAGTTCTTAGAGAACAGGGTCTTTGCAAACCTATCTCACCATTGCGATCTAATTCGCTTTGGACAATGTGTAATGGTTATAGGATGAACCATGTTTTGTATTAAAATATTAATACCCAAAGACAGATTTTTACACCCGTTGAAACAGGACTGTAAAGCCTCTATACTCGGTCTTTGTCAAGTCTGCTTTGCAGTGCCACTCGTTTTGCTGTGACTCACCTATACAGCTCACTTTGAACCTTAAACAAGATATCTATTGACAACACTGTTTGTTGCTGTTTACAATATCGATATCATTAGTGGGCTTAGTCGAGAGTTGACTGGAGGTTTATGTAATTAAGAAGGTGACACTAGAGAGCGCCACTTCTCCCCTCGCTTGCTTGTCCCCGTCTTGACTGCGTGTGCTGCAAGCGCAGTATCAACAAACAAACCTTGTTAAATATTTGTTGTTTGTTATTTGCAGTATGCATATGAACATGGTCAGGACAGTACCACGGCTTACACTAGTCTATTTTATGTATTTTTTTCACGGTGGAATAGTCTTTTCACAAATCCTACTCAAGTTGTTAGACCGGTTTCCACAAACAGCCTGTTTCTTGAATTACAAAATATTTTGACGATAACATCATAGAGATTGTGGTGCTATCAGCAAGTCACCGGGGGGCATTTTTTGTAAACTGGTTAAAACAATTGTGTGTGTGTGTGCGTGTGTAACCTGAACATCTACAATCCAATGAGACCGTAAACAACCAGCAGGTTTGTTAAAGTTTCTCAAGCTACTTAAGTGGGCACGACCACTTAACCCAACTATTTAGTTGACGGAACCATAGTAAAGACTCCCCTAACGTTTTCCATGTAGCCAGTCCTTGTTGTATTTTATTTGTTAGTCTTTAGGACACAGAAGGGAATGGTTGTTTTTCTTTCCCTCCCTTCTCTCTTCCGTCTCCTGAACCCAACACTCACAATCGCATGATACTCTCACTCTGAAAAGCCCCGTTGTAATTTCTCTTACTATGTATGTAATGCATTAATATACCAGTGCAGGCAATGTCACTAGTTGCCTATTTTGTATGAACTAACTATTCTATGATGATACATTTTGCTACTGCCTTTTAGTACTTATGTTGAGAAGATTTTTGGAACAGTCTCTGGCAGACCTTTATGCTCCCTATAGACTTGGTTAAAGCAGAGACTATTCCGTAAAGCAAGCGTGCTTTCTTTCATCACTTTGTTTGAATATAACTTAGTGTGTGTGGGGGTTGGAACTGGGTAGCCGCAATGAAAACAAAATGAGAAACCCGTTACTGTCCAAAATGCCTGGTCGTTTAGATATGTTTTACATTGTGACCTTAGGAGATGTGGAAATAACAGGCAACAGTGTCAGTCAAATGATAAGATCCTAACAAGTTCACCGCGTCAAACCCTCTGTATCTACAAACCTCTTTAGTTTACTTGTGTTTCCACAGCAGCCACCCAAACTTTATTGCTCTGCCAAATGTTTTGTGTGTGTGTGTGATGAAACCCCAGTGTAGAGGAGGGTTCTGTCTGTGTGTGTGTGTGTGTGTGGGTGGGTGGGTGGGTTCGTTTGGTTTGCACACCCTTTGGACTGACGTTCCTATGCGGTATTTGGGCCATCCTCCCCCAGTCAGTCACCAATGCAAAACATCTACCTCAGGGTCTAAGGCACAACTCAAACGTTAGCTGGGCCATATGTTTTTCTCTGGTGTTTTTTTTAAGGGTTTTCCACACCCCAACAGTTAATGGTACTGTTAACATTTCGTTTGCAGTACTAAACAAGGCTTTTAGTTTTAGATCTAGTTGTAGAATTGAGCACATTTAAAACCAGAGGTTTGTTCTAATTTTAGTTGTGGATTTGAGGTCCCGCCGTATCTTTGTTGATAACGTAGCATGTTTCCACTATCCTGTGGCTGAGGTTTATGTGGTGGATTTGCCTGTCATTCAGGTTATGCAAACAGAGCAAAGGTAGTTGGGCCAATGTGGTCAGGGGAAACATCACGCCTCACTGGGACTTCGGTATGTCAAGAAGGTTCCCAGACAAAAGTCTGTTTATCTAACTTTTACTATTATGGTGCCAATCAGTCTGGCATGGGTCGGATCTTTCAGTTGAGATAGTTGTCCATAGTACCTTTTTTACTGTTCAGATTGGCGGAGAGAAAAATCCAATCAATCCAGGACCGGAGACTGTGGTTATTCAAAGAAAGACTTACGGAACGTGTTTTTAAAAATGCTCTCTAGTTGTTAAGTTGGAAAGGAAGTGTCCTGTCTCAAGGTCAACATGCTTTAACCGTGACACTGACTTGAAGTGAATGACAACTAGACTGGGCACATGTTAAAAATATTATAATAATTAATTCCAATTCCTTCTCCCTATTAGAAGACACGTTTTAAACGAATACCCACTGCCATGGTGCTTTGCAGTGATTTTAGACCCACACAATGTCCTTCCTTTGTCTAACTAAAGAGCAACTGGCAAAGCAAAGGCGTGGAGGACGGAAAGGAGGTTTAAGGACTCTCCTCTCCCAGTTGTCTCCCCCTCAGAGCCCTCTTGACAGCTGCACTCACATGAAGGCTATATAACATAAATTCCCCCGCTCACTCTCCGCTTTGACTTGTGTGTGTGTGTGCACGCAGCTGTTACCATGGTGAAAGAAAGCCGACACCATGAACATTACCCCCTGTGACCCTCATGTGTAACAACTGCTCCCAGTATCCTCTGCATTAAGAGTGTGTTTGTGTGTGCGTGTGCGTGTGCGTGGGCCAACCTTACACTGTGTGGCTAGTGTGTATTGAGCCACTCAAGGTCACTTTGGCAGAGTTGATAGGCTCTTTCTAAAATTCACTTGCGCTGCAGTTGTTCATCTCTCGGAGGTGACACCCGCCATGGTATTTCTTTTACAGCCCTCTCGCTTCACATGCCAACCTACAAACTGGTTTAAATTGATGTATTTTCTATTTGGCAGCGGGAGACAGCCGTATAACCTTTGGGTGGCTGTAACACAAGCGGTGGGTAAATAACTCGCCATAGGTGGAGATGGAGAGAGTCACCTTTTTAAAATGTGCCCTCTAGCAGCCACTGCACCACCAAATGTAAACTCCTGGATAGATCAAGACAAATATTTTTTTGCGAACTCAACAGGGACCTCGTTTGTCTAATTTGATGGACGGCTCGGCACAGCACGTTGGCAATGTTTCACAGTTGCCCGTCCTCGGAGCAGCGAGGTTTTACGCGCCGAGCTGTTTGTTACTTGGCCGTGATTTAACAGTAGGCTCTCCCCGGAGAGTTGTTCCTTTTTGGAGGAGGGACTGTCAGCCCCTGCTGCTTTGGCACCAGTCCCCCCGGGAGAGGCAGGCTCTACGTGAGGGCTCTGCTGAAGGAGGATGCGGGCACTGAGCCACGCTCTCGGCTATTCTCACGTCCAGCCCGCCCGTCGTCTTCGCTGGGGCTCGGGCCAAAGGACCCGCCTGTCTCTGTCGGCCCCTTGTCTGTTTGTGCCTTGTTGTTCCGTCCCCGCTCCGCCCGGTCGCTTTGAAGCAGCACTTCATTTCCAGCTGTTGGCTGACCCTCGGCGATCCTCCGCGCAGGGCTGGACCTGCGCTAACCTCTGACATGCAATCAATTTGCCCACTAACAAGATTGAGTGCCGCTTGCAAAGTAAGACACCGCCAGGGGCCTGGAGGGACCTCTGATGGAGAGACTAGAGGAGAGGAGTTTGGGGGGGGGGGGGCAAGGAGGTGTGGACTGGGTTATAGAGCAGACTGTAACGTAACGCATTCTGTGGTCCTCTCCACTCTGATCCTCTTTCTGTTCCCTCCCAACTCCCAAGGCACCGTTTATAAGAGTGAATTAATTAACAAGACTCATTTGTTAGCGGCTTTACAGAGACAATAACATAGTTAAGTAGAGTTTCTGGGTGTTTCTTTCTTCGTCTTTTTTCCTCTTTCTGGGTTGGCGTTTGAGGCTTGCAGGGTTGTGGTAGAGCTCTGTTCTGTGCTGTCTGCCTGGGAGCTTCTCACTGATGCTGCCCCACACGCTGGCTGCTTGTGTGAGCCTCTGCCCCATCTCTAACCTGAGTCCCCAGCCAGATGGCTTGGCCTCGCCCTGGGCCCTCTGCTGCCTGATAAAGCCATTCAGCGACAGCACCCTCCCGGCTCTTATCTCAGGCCTCAATCCTGTGAGTGCTGGGCCTCCTTATCGCTCCAGCCTCTGCCTGCCGCGCTGTCTGGTGGCCCTGGCCAGCTATCTGGCAGGCTGGCTGGCTGGCTGGCTGACTGTGGCACAACTAAGCTCTCCTCCTCCCCTCCCTTTTATTTCTGCCCTGCTCCTGGCTGCCACAATCACATTTTGCCGGTGCCTGTTTTTAATGAGATATGTTGCTAAACTGCTGCAGAAGTGTTGCGCTAATCACAGTTGTATCTGCGAATATGTGTGAAAGTTGCAGAAGCCCTGTATAAATGGTGTGTTTTTGTCTGTGTGTTTTAAGAAATGCATTCAAATATGGAGTTAAATGTTGAGAAACAAAAGGTTAAATGTCTGTAGTCAAGCGAACGGCTTGTTTTTTTATTTGTTTGTCCGCTGCAGATTGTCAAAATTGGCGTGACACAGTAAGGATGTCGTAACACTCATATCACAACAACTCCCCTCTTCCCAGTTATAGTTCATCTTCAGAGCCTGTGTTTCGCTCTGAGAGTCTTGACTTGACTGGCCTTTGGCCCAGGCTGCTCCCCTCTCAGCCATGTTCCAGTTTGTCTGCAGAAAGCAGCGACGCCCGTCCCTGACAGGAAAGGACTGTTGGGCCTAGCAGTTTGTTATTCTTCCTAGCGCTGGGAGGGAGGAATTAGAGCGACTACACGCCGTGGTACCGCCTATCTAGCTCCCCGTCCTCCTCTCAGCTGTTTGCTACTTCCCACAGAGGTGCGTCTGTCTGCCTACCACCTTCTCCGCTCCATTCTTTCTTCTGTGGCTCGTTTATATTCATTCGTGAGAGACCCGTCTGGGAGTTGTTTATTCATTACTCTCCTCCCCTCCCCCTGATCCTGCCGGTGCTATGCGTGCACGCACCAGCGCACGCACACATTCCTCGCCAGCGAGGAGTAGGGCCTCACCCACTTACATTCCTCAACTACTTGGAATAGTCCTCCCCCACTCTAACAACATTCCCCTTTTTTTTCTCTCTCTCTCTCTCTTTTTTTTTTTTTTTTTTTTTTGGTCTAACTTTCATATTTGTTTTTGCGCCAGTGTGTTTCAATTAGTTGTAGTTGCTACAGAAATATTTGTTGCTTATCCATTTCTGTTGTTTTTCTCTTTATTTAGTCGCCCCGCATACAAACAAGACAAACGGAAACGTTTACAAAATGTCCCCTTTTGTCTATTCACCCCTTCTCTCTCTTCCCCCCCCCCCCCCCTCACCCCCCAGCTATGTGTCTCACTATTGCATGTCCTTCCTGCTTTATAGTTCTTTTCTTTCAGAGGGAAATGGCAAGCGTTGGCAGCCAGCTCAGGAATTTCACTCAGAGCGCAACCCAAGCACTTAACCCCTAGCACTGCGTTTGTTTTCTCCAAACACACACTTGTACAGTGTGCTTTAGATCAACCTGAGCTGTGCTCCACTTTAGCATCAAGGCTGATCAGTCCAGCAAATGGTTTACGGACAGATTTTTTATTTACTACTTAATCCGGAGCAATCTGGCTTGGCCTAAGTATCTTAATTTGCAACGGCAAATGTATTATTTATGTTTTTCACAAATACCCACAACACGTCAATTGTGTTTTTCTCTCTTCTGTACAACATTTGTGATGAAAATCATAAAACTGCCTCGACTGTGAATTTCCCTTGCACTCATTTTAAAAGAGGTGCAGTAACTGTCGCTCTTCGTCATTCTGGCCCTAGAGGTTCAAACAGGCCCTTCTCTCTCCATAAATGCTCTAATAGATCTGCTGGCGTGAGGCTCGCCACCTTTCTCTGACTCTGCACAGGCGGGCCTATAAATCGTCTCTGAATAATTCACCTGTCCCTGATTGGCCTGTGTTGTTTCTGTGTGGCTTCGGAACGAGCGAACGGCCGGCCGGCTGCCCTGCCCCGACCTTCCCCGAGGGCCACGCAGAGCGAGGGTCTGCAGCCTCCTCCATAGCACTGGGTTAGTTTCAGAATAGAACGGCGAAGGCTCCGGTTCACATTTAGACCGTGTAGGTTTTGTATTTAAGATGCCGTTTGGGTCATGTTGACTGAAGAGCTTCGGCCTCTCCTTCCATGCATGCCATTGTGAGCACTGCCAGACCTGGCTCTCCATCCTCTCTTGCACACATACTCTTGGACCCTGCCAATGCCAGGTGATGCAGGCGACGACAAAGTGTGGCGAGGGGCGATTTGTGGAGGTGAACTGTTCTCCACGTTTTTACAGGTAGATGTGGTGCTGACTGCCGTGCACCAGCGTTTACCTTCTGAACGTTTTGGGGTGTGCTGTGGTCTCACTTTTTCAGTCTGCGGTGTGTTTTGTTTGCGCGACTCTTCTTAATGTCAGACAACATAAGGAAGAATATGCTAAAAACACACAGCTGACTTCTTGGAATTATACTCTTTGCAGTTTCTTAATAAAACTGTGTTGTGTCACGTTTGAGTTATTGTTGATCACTTACGAAATATTTGCTTATTGTTGGTTGTCATTGGTCTGTGTATTCTTAAGACTTAGCCTGTCTGCCTGTTGTGATCGGAGGGGTATTCAACAGGTTATAGGCATAATGGCTGAGACCGTCTGATTAAGCTCTAATTGGTGGAACAAAGAAGCTTTTTTTTAAACTCTCAAAGCAGGGCTCAAGCATCAAATCTATTCCTACTGGGAAAGAATGTGAGATCACTGTGTTC
Organism: Galaxias olidus; assembly: GCA_026901105.3. Lineage (NCBI taxonomy): Eukaryota > Metazoa > Chordata > Actinopteri > Galaxiiformes > Galaxiidae > Galaxias > Galaxias olidus. Next base: position 494,333 of record JAPMUY010007730.1, on the reverse strand, counting down.
TTTGAAAGGGTTAGTGGGCTTCTGGCCCGCTGAATTGATTGATTGTGTGCACTGAAAAAAAAGGGGGTAGACAGACACACCCACACCCACACACACACACACAGAAAGTGATAAAAAAGGGTTGGAAAAAAGTCCTGTATACTGTAAATGAGGTCATCTAGTTGGCTAAGAGGAGGTTCGCTGACCCCCTTCCAGCCTGCCCCCCCCCCCCCTCTCTCTCTCTCTCTCTCTCTCTCTCATATTTATATATATATGAATGTGTGTCAGTGTCTCTTGATCTTTTTCCAGCACACAATAGCATTCTGTGTTAATAACCTGGACCACTGTACCCCCCCCCATGCATAGTGTTGGCCTTCTGCATGCTATGGGCAGTCAAGAAGTGCGTTAATCTGATAAGTACTGCTCCCTACAGCATTCTCTTTATTTTTTGCCCCACACCATGATGCAAGTTCCCTTCAGAGGGTGCAAGTTGGGCCGTACAACATTGTGTCACCGTGGCGAACATCTGTTTACTGGAGAACAACCGTTGAGCCTAACCAGACTTCCTCCGCTCTTCCTCTGTGAATTTGTGTGGTAACGAAACGTGGCTGCCCCTAAAGATTATGAGCAAGTGCTGTCTTCTTATGCTAGATAAGGTTACAGCTTTCCTTATCTGTTTGGCTAGCCGTCAGATGTTGTCAAGAATCTGCTTCTCTAAATGACTGGAAACTGTAATAGTTATAAGAAAATATCATGTGTTTGTGAATAAGGATTAAGGCTTACTATTCGTGGGGGCATTTTAAGCATTGCATCTGTTTATGCAAACACACACACACACACACACACACACACACACACACACACACACACACAGAGAGAGAGTTCCTGCCGCGTTCAGCTGAGTCTATTATTCAAATCTCCTTAACAAAACGCAGTGAACGCGGTCAAACGGGGCCGCAAAAGCTCCAAGCCAAACAGGATCCTCACACGTTTCATCCTCGTCCGTCCCCCCCCCCCCCTCCAGACAGACAGTCTAAATGCTGTGTGTGAGGCCTCCTGCAGGGGGAGGGCGGTGGTGGTATGGAGCAGGGCCAGTCGGGGTGTGTAGTCACAGCGGGTGCCAGGTGTGGCCGTCAGCCAGGTGCCAAGGTGCCAGCTGTCGCGCCACATACAGCGCCACCATTTGTGACGGTCTGTCATATTGCGTCCGTCAGGGGGGTGCGTGTTTTTGTTTTTCCTTCCGCCTGACTATCCCCCCCCCCACCCCCCCGCTCCCTCTCGTCTTCTTCTCTTCCCTCCTCTGACGCCCTCTCTTCACCTCTCCCACTTCCCCCCTGCCAGGGAAGTTGTTTGTGTCTTAAGAGAGGTCATGCCGTTGTGTGACGGGCTGTTTTCTACTCCAGCCTTCTATTTATTGAGCGTGTGACACAGTCGATGAACCGAGCCGCAGTCCCCATCCCTCCTCTCTCGTCACCTCAGCACTCCATCCACCCCCCACCCAGATTGTTACTCCTGTCCTTCTCTCATTTGATCTGACAGATTTGTGTTTTATATTCGTTTGGCAGGAGAGAGGGATGTAAATGATGGAGCGTGGTGCGGCTCCAGAACACGCTGTCTGCTGAATCTATAAAACGCCATCTTCCCTCTCCCATGACAATCCGGGGATGACTCATTTTCCCTGGCTTCGCCTCTGTACACGTTCGTTTTGGCGACGGGACCCCGCCGCTCTTCTGCGCGACTGCACTCTCTTCTCTTGTCTCTTTCTCTTTTTTTTTTTCTCTCTCGCTGTTTATTCAACTGGTTCCCATATTTTCGTTCTCTGCTCATTTCCCCCCCTCTTTTTTTTTTATTCCTCTTTCTTTCCCTCGTTACATCTTTACGCTCCCTTTTTTCTGTCCATCATTTTCTCCACTGTACCTCTGCCTCTCTTGCTCGTCTCCTCTGCTGCGTGAGTGCCCTCTCGCGTGGCTTTGTTTCAGCCCGCGGGCTACATCCCCTCTCGCGTTTCATGTGAAGACCACTGGTGACATTAAAGACCTGGAACTGGGCCTGCCGCCTTGCATTAGCCATGGGTCACTGTCTCTGCAGGGCGGGCCCTATTGCTACGCTGCACAATGACATGACACAATTGCAGGCATTTGCATTTTCACAGACAGGCACACAAAGACGCCACTATGCAATCATAGACATAATCGCACAAACAAACAAAGTCATCTCTCGAGGGGAGATTTTTTGGCTCATTCTTGTCTCTCTCTCTCTCTCTGACATCTTGACCTACTTGTGGCAGCCTTACACCGCTGTTGAATTCTGCTTCCTAAATAAAACAGTGCCCTGCCGATCCTAAGAGGCTGCGCCTCAGAAATGGTGGCCCGCAGAGCCGCGATCGCGGCTGACAGACACAACAGCCATGACTGGAGACACATCGCAGTGTCTTTCCTTCACCGCGTCACAGGCTGGCGGCATCGCAGGCCGGGGGAGCGAGTCCTGACAGGCCCGTTGTTGAGGAATGAAGGAAATATCAGGTCTCGACCTTGGCCCGGCCTCATATCCACACACATATATATACGCACGTGTACACACACACGCACACTCTGGTGTGAGGTTACCAGTTTGCCTGCCTGTTCAGTGTGAACCTTTGTGCAAGTGTGTTTCCATGTGTTTTGTATTCCAGTGCACACCACTGAGCAGAAGCGGTGGTTGTTCACTCGCTGTCTCGTCTGCGACTGTCCTCCAGCCTCCGCATGTTGCGTGAACCGCTGCCATTTTAACTCGACCACAAGCCTTTTAACCCCCTTCTCACTCAGTCTTTCTACCCCCTCTCCCTCTGAAACCAGTGCTTCGCTGTGATCGCCTGACCACATTTCCAGATAGTGTGATGGGAAGGAATGTTGCTCTTCCACATATAACCCTAACCCACTCCCTGAACTCACAAACACAGATAGGTAGTAGATAAAGACAGTGAAGCAAAGCCCATATAATGAAGTTCTTGCGACACATATAGACTGCACTATTTATACCAGTTGTGCAAAATACGTGTCTGTAAGGAAACGAGTCATGGCACTCAATCTGCATTAAGAGCACTGTCGCTACCAACTCAGGTAGTCATGGCAATAGATGTGTACATTCCCTGGGCCCTGCCTAGTCCTCGCCTTGCCAATGGCCAGCATTACAGCGAGGACAGTGAAGAGCCAATAGACGGGGAGAGGAATCGTCAAGGGAACAATTTGTCTCGTGTGACTTTCCCAACTTCCTCCTCTCCCCCTATTGGCTGTGAATTGTGTGGCACAACAGGAAATGTGGAAGTGGCAATCTGGTCCAGTCACATTGACTGCCTTTCCTTCCTCCTTCTCTTCTCTGCCTTCCTCTCAAACGCCGTACCTTTCCTGCCATTGTCTGAGTATGAGTGGGGTCCGATGGTCTGCTGTTCTGTGCTCTTTGGCACACAGTCACACAGAATGCAGCTGTTGATATTGTCGTCCCCCCCCCGAAACACAAACTCTCTCACATACATGCACACACGCGCACACACCTAGCAATTGCCCTTACTTTTGACTTTGGACATATTTGTCTCTAACATGTTGTCAATGCAGAGCTGGTTAATGTGGCAATTTGATGAACTGCTTCCACCCGACTGACAGGATGATGATGATGTTGTCAATGAGATTTCCATGCTGACAGGAAGTGTATTTATCTGCCCTGCTCTGGTGCACACAGGAAAGACCCCCCCTCCACACGACCCTCGTAGTCTCTGTTAAGTGTTCCTGGCCAAACAATTGGTCACGGTCTTTTTTTGTTTTATTTGCACACAAACACTGTCTGCCATGTATCCCGCCATTCCATCCTGTTATTCCCTGTTTATGGTTACTTCATGTCCTAGTTCGCTCACAGCATGCATCCTGCACACTATTCTGCACTACTGCATCCCCTCCATTGTTTTACTGCGTGTATGCGTGGGAGTCTGCCTGGGGCCACTTTGATCGAAGGGCGAGGAATTTTGGGTTTGTGTGCGAGTTGCTTAGCTCACATGTTTTTGATCGCGTTCTGAACGTACTGGGTACATGGGCTGAGGGTTACTCTAGAGAATGGCATGACCCAGCCTCGCACAGCACAGCAGGGGACCTTGTTTGTATCTGGTTACTGACAGGTAGAGTCTGGGAAGGTCCTTCCCTCGAGAGAAGGAACAATAAACTGTTTGTGCCAGCAACAATTATTCCACCCGTTTGGAGGAAGTCCTTGCAGCATTTTTTTTAATACAACGCATCAACTCACTCGGTCACTCAATCATTCACTCCCAAAGTGGCTTACTCTACTATTCAGCATTGCACTTTGAGCTTTTCCGCTCTGTTGTAGCCTGTTATATTTCCGGGGATCCTCTTGTCTCCGCCAACTACTCCATATCCCGGCAAATGTCAGGAACCATTTTCAACTCATGAGGTCTCCCTTTTAAATCTACTCCCTCAAATAGCTTTTCACGATGCCTTCCAATTTAACGCTACATATCCTCTCCTGTTTCAATGGTAAAAAGCAGGCATAAAATAGCTTTCGTGATCACATAAAAATGGCTAGAATTTGTCTGTTTTTACTTAGGCTGCCTCAGATGAGACAATGGGATGCTAGCCTACTATATGGGCTGAGGGGAGTAGGAGAGGTCAATTACGACACTGCACTAGCGAACACACATCAATGTGGCACACCTTTCCTCTGGGTAAAGATGTTTCCGTCCTTAACGTTCGTTACGTTCTCAACGCAGACGTTTATCCTTGGTAATGACTGACTGACATGGACGTTAGCAGATTCATCCTGGGGTGCCCCACAATGTCTGTCGTTCTTTTGGTGCTTGCTTGTCGCGTATGTTTCCCCCCCAGGGGGTCATCCTAAAGTCCCCGCATGCAGAGAGTAATGAACACTGACCCCCCGCAGTACCCATTAAGACAGGGCCATTATGGCTCAGCATTGAGCCGGCCTCCCAGCCAGTTTCACCTCACTCTATGGCAGACCCGACTGCGTTAGGGAAACTGGCACTCCAATGGATCATTGAGCCGCTGGCGTGCCCCCCACCAGCACACAGCCTCATAAAGCAGTTCCACATCATCAAATGTGATGATCCCGCTTTCTAATTTTAGTCTACGGGCTTAATGGCTCTACGGATAGACTGTCTGATACTCTCTGTGTAGGCTAGCTGGAGAGGGTCAGCGGGGTGCTGGGAGTTGGGATGCACTAGGAAAAGAGGATATGTCAAACTCTGTGACAGGTAAACGGCCTGAGAATGTGGGGTTAAGAGAAGTTAGTTTCAAGGAATAGATATTTGGTTTGGCATGTAACCTCTCCTGTTGGCTCTCCAATATTAGCATATCCAGCATTTAATTATCAAATAATTATAGATGATCATTATTTATCATATTAATAATAGTTGACATAGAAATAGTGGCCAGAACCACTTACAGTGCTTTATTTACAACGTGCTGTTAATTGTGATTAGTTTTTGACTTTCTTTCTTTTTTTTTTATCCAACCAAACAGTCATGGCTTCTCCTGACACCTCCTGTCCCTGTTCCATTCTGACAGTCAGTCCAAACGTGCCGGAGCTCATTTCCTGCCGTGCTGATTGTCTTGTCTCCCAACAGGGGGGGGGGGGGGGGAAGAGGAGGAGGAGGAGGAGGGGAGAGAAACAGTGACCGTCTGTCTCTGGCTCTGCTGCAGACTTAAGGCCCATAGACTCCACCTCTCCGTGCCCCCCCTCCGTCTCTTTGCCTTGTCTAATCGGCACGCTAACGGACTATGACACATCTCGATCGCCGTGGTCGCGCCCACGCAGCACGCCACCGGTTCCAGCAGCCACGTGCTCGGCAGATTGGCAGCGCCGCAGCCCGACGCCCACAGGCGACATCAGCGTCAGTTTGAAATGCTAATGAAGGATAGGATAGAATGGTGATTGCCCGTTAGCTTTCCTCAGCGCAGCGAAATGTTCCCGCGTGGCATACATCTTTCCATTTCCACAGTAAAAGCACGGCAACGCTGACAACGCCAACAGGCCAAACGTTTCACCCAGACGGCTGTGGAGAAGAGAACACAATTCTATTTCTGTTCGTATGGGAGAAAGGGTTGCTTATTTCTTGTTCCCTCACTCAACATCAAGCTAAATGGTTGTACCGGTTTGGCTGTTTGCTGGTTGCTTCCTGATGTATTTAGTATTTTCTCTGAGGCGCTGCTACCCCTGTTTTATCTCTGTGTGTTGTGTCCCTCAGGAAAGCCTTCCTTGCAAACACACACCCTGCCTCATTAGGTGTTTGTGTGTATCTCAGGCAGTGTACTTTTTGGTGGTTTGTGTGTTGGTCAAAACAATGATTTTGTGCCTGGGTCAAATGTTTGTGTCCTTGCACTTATTTTATTTTGGGAAAACGGTCGAGACAGTCGACACTCCTTGTTTGTATGTGTTTGTGTGAATGTGTGCACGTGACTGTTCCTCAGTCGGTACAGCTCATTATTGACGATCAGAGAGCGGAACGTGCTGTTTTTAGTGGAGCCAACACACACGGTACCACACACACACATGCACACGCACACACATTCAGTGTCTTGCGGGAGCCAATACCAGACCCACACAAATTGGTGCAGGGTAAACTGTCTGCGTGTGTTCTACCATGTGTGTGTGTTTGTGTGTGTGTGCGCATGTGTGTTGGTGCACGTGTTTTGAGCCAAATCGACCCAACACATTTTGTTTGTAGGTGTACTTTCATCAGGTCTTTGCTCACTCTATTCCCAGAGGGGGGGAGGGGGGGTTGTGTGTGTGTGTGTGTGTGTGTGTGGGGCAGGATTCACAAACCTTGTTACGCCGGTCGTTTATTGAGTGGCCTATCTGCTCAAAGACCTGACGGCAGAGCTTTTTACCCTCACTGCCTTAACAGAATCCTCCCCTCACACGTAAATCTCTCCCCTCGGCCCACAAACTGCACCGTCATTCCTTTCTAACACAGTTTAGGCTGTCCAGGCTGTGTGGGGCATGCAATTATACAGGGGGGGGTGTGTGCGCTAGTGTGTGTGGGAGAGCGAGCATGCGTGTATGTCTCCCTGTCGTAGAGTGTATTGCTGTAGTGGAGCAGGTGGAAGCCTGTCTCTCTGCTCCCCTCTTCTGAAGAGATGTGAGCCATTCCGCTCTGTCGTGTGCTGTACGGGACAGCTCTGTGTGAACAGGGCCTATTAGCACTGCTCATTAGAGGGCAGTGTATGGGGAAAGTTCACTGAAGAGTTTATGCCGTTAACACCACAATCTGTTTATAGACTGGTACAGCCACGTGTGGAGAGAGGCAAAAGGTTCGGTTTGGAAAGGGAGGTTTTCAAGTGAGGAGTGAGTCGGCTGTGGGTTGTCGATAAGGGCCAGAAATGCATACGTTTCCGTGGCTGAATCACTGCCGCTACAGGGCTTTGAAGGCGGGCCCACCCCCCCACCCCCCCTTCACATGCCCAGGCTGCCAAAGCCGCGACTGTCAAAGTGGAGCGTTGCTTTGGATAAAGTCGTCTGCCGAGTGAATAAAGGGAAGGAATGCATTAAAGCCCAAATCCTTTCCTGCCGCGGCGTTTGGTTGGCCTTTGTGAAGGCTAAAGTGCGTGCTTTCAAAGTGGAAAGGCTTGTACGCAGCCTGGGTCTATGTCTCACTCCCTACCACACCCTCACACATGGGTGGGGGGTATTTCTGTGGTCTAAGTGGTCTTATCTCAACACCGTCCCCAGCTGCCACGCTATCTATCTTTATTAGCCCTCTCTCTCTCTCTCTCTCTCTCTCTCTCTCTCTCTCTCTCTCTCTCTCTCTCTCTCTCTCTCTCTCTCTCTCTCCTATGGCTGCCTCAGATCAGATCTCCACTCTCTTTTGGACCCGTGTGTGTTTGTGTATGTGGATCCGTAGATTGCGTCATAACTGCCGTCTCATTGCCTTGTCTTAGTTCCAGGTCGTGTGTGTGTGTTTGTGTTTGTGTTTGTGTGTGTGAGACGTGTTTAATTGGTGTTGTGGCCTAGCTGTTTCAGGTGCATTGTATTATGAGCCTAATGGCATCACAAGACTTCTGAAGCCGATTTACTCTGCCAAGCCGATCACCCTGATTGCTAACAGATCAAACACACACACACACACACACACCCGCACACACAGGGAGTTGGGGGGTGTTTCCAGGTTGATTCGACGTGAGGGCATAGCAGCTGAAGTGTCTCTGTATTTTTAGCTTCCTAATGGGCTGGTTCCCGTCCTCCAGGGGAGCCGGTTTAGACAGCTGATCTCTGCCCCACTACCTGATTACATAATGTCCTCCAGGAGATCCCTGTCCTACACTCACTCTGTGGTTTCATGCCACCACGGCTCCTATCAGGCCAAGGAAAACGTTCTTTATCGCTCACGGGCTCCTCTCCCTGCCTCCCTCCCTCCCTCCCTCTCTCTTAATGCATTCGTTTCTGAGTCTTCACCTCCCTCTGCTGCTTGCTTTCCCTACCTCACTACTAGCGCTACCAGTCGTTGATTATATTTTCAAAGACATTAAGGGTAAATAACTAAAAGGCATCTATTCCTGCGTGGCTTGTACAGGGAGGCGGGCGCTGTCAAGAGATCACACAACAAGATGAGAAGGAGCATGTCAAGAGCCGAGTCTATTTTTGTTCCCTATACCCTCTCCTCTTTCTCCCTCCAGAGGAGGCCTAGTTTTTCCAGCGGAGCACCCAGGGGTGTGGGTTCGTGTGTGGGTGAGAATGTGATCTCCCGCTGCGGAGTCTCGAGTCACACTGGAGGAATTGGTTGGCTGAGGGAGAGGTGCACTAGTGCCATGGAAGCGGAGTGGGCAGGGGTTGGTAAGAAGAGATTTCAGAACTATGTGAGCAGAACATTCCGCCTGCGTTCTCTCAGCTGCCTCTCTTGGGATACCAGGGATACTGTAAACAAGTCAACAGGCCAGGCTATTGATCTATTGAACTTTCCGCTAAGCTAAAGAGGACTTACAGTATTGACTACTGGTATCCCATCAAGCTTCCACGTTCTGGTTTCTCCCCATTCTTATCTTCTGGACTTTTCCCTACGTTTCCATTCCATTTCACTATAAAATAGACTCTTTGAGTCCCACTGTGTGTCTGAAACCCGAGGAGAGACAGACATCCTCTTCTTTTCCATAACGCGCGAGCGGACGGAAACTCTGCCACAGTGGACGGTGACATTTCCCCGGCTCTTCACATCTGACAAGGGAAAAGGGCAGAAAAGGAGACGAATATGGAAATTAGGAGAGGCTGTGTGGAAATGTAGCTCTCTCTCTCTCTCTATGTGCTCTGTCCCTTTTCACTGTGGGGGTGGTCATCTCACACTGCCGGCCACCCCTTCACCTCATGCCAGACAGGCGTCTGGGGCTAAAGTGCTGAACGCAGACGTTTGTCTTCTCCCCAATAGTAAACACTTTGTGTAGGTGTTCCACTACAACCTCCCCTGTGAATAGGCCAGCCTGCCTGCCAGGGTGTGTTTGGCTAGCATCAGATCGCTGAGTCAGGTGCTAGGTTGGCTGAGACAGGGCGATTAGGAGGGGGGGTGGGGGGGCAGCAGCAGCAGCAATCTGTTACTGCCCCTTCATAACTCTGCACTCGTTCCCCCCGCAGAGCTGACGCTTTCTCCACTCGTGCCTCCGACATCCGTGTCGTTCCTCTGGTCCCATAAGATTGAGTGCTGCTCTTTCTCTTCCCCCGCGCTCTCTCTCTCTTTTTCTCTCTTTCCTCTGAATCACACGGCTTCTTCCGTGCCAGGGTGGACAGAGACAAACGATTCCATCGGGAGCGAGAGGCAGGGGGTAATTTTTAGGTGAGCCGAGCGCTTCAGAAAGGACTTGGCGGGGGAATTTTCTCGGCGACAAAATTAGAGGTTGTCAAATGCCGCGTGTCTGCTGTGATGGCCCGGCACGGCCCTTTATGTTAATGTGACATTTTGGTGGGAGGAAATGGAATTGGGAGAAGGGTGGGGGTTGTTCAGAGCGGTGTGTGCGGGTGCGTCTTAATGAGTTTGTGTGCGTGTGCGTAGCATTTCTGCCCGAGAGAAATAGGAAAAGCTCTTGCGTTTTAACATAATATTTTCTGTTGATCAGAATTAAGGGAGACCGGTATCGTTCATTCTGGCCCCCTCTGACCAAGCCCTGTGTCAGCTGGAGTGGCTCTCGCTGATGTCACGCAACCCCCGGTCGACCCTGTTTTGAAAAGGCACACCAGGATGAGCTCATGGAGTTTGTGTGGGAGCTGCCTCGTGTTGCTCCGGAGCCATGCTCGAGGGCGGACAATGAGTTATCACGAGAAAACATGAAGTCAGTGTGGTTGTAAAAGGGCTCCCTCCCTCCATGTACACTGAGTGTGTTGTGACCCGGGTCAGAGGAGGGCTGAGCTCATGTTGCGGTGGAACGGGACTGAGCGTCGGGTCCCATGATCCGTCCAGTCTTCCCATGGATGGCTGCTCCCCGCAGGTGTCCCGCCCAGCTGGCGTCCAGAGGGAGGTGATGTCAAGAGACCTCCTCCTCTTCCTCCTCCTCCTCTAAATCAGCCTTCCACATGTTAGTCAGGGGATCCAGAGTACGCAGCCACGGTTATCTTTTTCAAATCAACAATTTCCCTTCTCCCGACCCAACTTCCCGTCATTATTTTCCCAAGTGCTTTCCGATCTTTCCGTGGTGTTCACGCTTGTCCGCCTGACTTGATTCAACCGTGAAAGTTTGGAGAGTTTTCACATTCTGTAAAAACAAAACAGGGTTGCCAAAATGCGCTGTGTATAATGGTTGTTTTGCACACCTGTTGTTGAGCTTTCCCCATCTCTGATACTATAGTTAGACTGGACCCATGCCCAGGGTGGATGGTGTGGTGTGGGGGCGTCAGGGCAGAGAGGTCAGGCCTGCGTCACTGCGGGGAAGGTATGGAGGGTGTAGGGTTCACGGCTCCGCCCCTTCTCTATTTAGGTGGTAGTGGAACCTCTAGCTGACAGGAGAGCGCCTGCTTCTGACACACAACACCCAGCTTCGCACACGCAAACCTCCTCCCTTTACCTCACCCGACCTGTGGTGGCCCCCAAACGCTTAGGTTTGGCCCCCTGCCCCCCAGCCACCATTTCTCAGTTCCTGCTCCTTCTTTTTCATGCAGTGTGTTTGTCCTGTGTTAACCCCCTGCTAAGCTCTTTGGCTGAAGCGTGGACCGTTAGGTGTGTGTGTGTGTGTGTGTGTGTGTGTCCTCTGTTAGAACTAGAGCCGTCATCCCTCCACGCTCAAACACACGCACTCACCAGCAGGATGAATGAAGGCCTTGTTTCTATGTCCCCCCCCCCCGTCCGTCCCCCCCTCCATAGGATTGCATTCCTCAGCTGTTTGTAGTGGGTGTGCGTCGAAGAATGAGAGACCAGGGGATTTGTATTCTTTACGGTTGGGCATGTGGTCCATAGGCTGCATGTGCGGGTGTGTGTGTGCGGGTGTGCGCGCGGATGTTTTTATATTTGTGTGTGGGAAGGAGGACAAGCCTGTCCCTGTGGTCCATTAGTTCTATCTGACAGGGGGATCAGAGCTGAAGGCGTGCCTCTGTCTGAACGATTGCCTCTCTTCTGCCTCCTCTTCTTCTCGTTTTTCCTCTGGCGGCCTCCTCAAACAGACCATAATAGTAGAGCAGTCACTAGAGAGCAGTGGGCAGCTCCTTGGATACCGCCGTCTGCGCCTCGCCACTTGTTTCCTCTTTGCTCCAGATCAGTCCGTTTGTCTCTCGTGCTCGCGTGATACACTTGTTTTTATGTATGCAAACATATAGCCACACGTGTGTTTACAGTGCAATGCCTATTGGGTTGTTCTCTTTTCCTGACGGTGTGTTTGTGTTGTTGTTGTCGTTGCAGAGATCAACAGAGTGCGTAAGGACATGTACAACGACACAGTGAACGGCGTGGTGGACAAACACCCACTCGAGCTGCCCGAAGCCCTGGGAGCCATCGTCCACCTGCAGGAGAAGCTCTTTGTGCCTGTCAAAGAGTACCCCGATGTAAGCAACACACACACACACACACACACACTCCCTCCCTCAACAAGTAAACACTCCCCCCCATACACACGCGTGCACAAATTAACGTATAAAGGCACACGCTCTCCCAACACACGCTGTGGCTTTTCCCTGTTTGTCCCCAGCTGGGCGCTGCGTGTAGTCACCTTGCCCCTGGCTAGCCCGTCACTGGGCTGACGATGGCTCAGCACTCCCTGCCCCTTCATTTCTCTCCCCTGCCTCCCCTCCCTGTCCCTGCTAATAGTCATTACCTCCAGGTCCTTACAAAGGGCAAGGCAGCCATTTGTTCCATTGCGTCGTGCACCAGAAGGAATGAAGAGCAATGCAGAATGCCACGTTGTAGTACAGTTGGGAGTGGGCTATTTCTTTGCGGTTAACTCGTGCTACTGTTACGCTGGAACACCAGTGATAAGGCTAAAGGAGGCTCTATATCAGGCCTGGTCAAAGGAAACCAAGACGTGCTCAGCTGTTTGCAGGGCGAGCAGGAGGTATGAACGAGAGTGGACGAAGGAGAAGGACTCCGTGTAGGGTGTCGCGTCGACAAACGTCTTTCCACAAATAGACCTCATGTGGAAAAAAGATGCTGTCGGTATCAGCCAAAGAAGCTAGCTGGACATTTCAGCAGGCAAGGACATTCAGGGTTAACTCTCACACGGAACCAGATACACATTCACACATTCTCACACACACACACATACACACACACGCTGACGCACAGTGTCAAACAGGGTAGAGCCGTCAGTCTGGCTGGAGAGACGGGTCGGGCAGGAGATGACAGGAGAGAGACGAGGCTGTGACAGAGTTCTCTCTAAGGGTGAGATGAATGTGTGTTTGTGTGTGTTTCTATATATATGTGTGTGTGTGTGTGTGTGTATGACAGTGTCCTGGAGAGTTTCTTTGTCATCGCAACTGCAAGTGTGTTGGTGTGCCGTCCCTGTGCTTGTGTATGTGTGTGGCTGGTTGACTATAGGGTCAGTCGACTTCCTCCTGTTGCCTGACTAATTCTGTTTTGACAGATGCACACACACACACACACACACACACACACACACACACAGGGTCATGTCACCCCTCCAAGAGCAACATTTCTCTTCCTGATCAGAGCAGCGGGCAGGGCAGGGGGCGGCAGAGGGTATGGAGGGAAATGGAGGAGGGGAGGAAAAGGAAGAGCCCAGCCAGCCGTGTAATGCATTTTCCCCCTGACAGGACTGATAAAGGGCGCAGGGGACCAGCTTACCCCCCAGCCCAGCCCAGCCCAGCCCGGGGACCAGCCACCCCCCCAAACTTAGCCCAGCCCAGGGACCTGTCCCCCTCCTCCATCTGAGCCAAACTCCCACCCCTACCACCCAGCTGAATAGGCCTTTGTCAGCCTGACTCCTTTCCCGTTATAATCCCCAGTTTAGGTCTCCTCCATCTTCAGCTGTTCTCCACACTTCTCCTGCAGCAGGACACCGTTGTTTCCTGTATCGAAAGGTGAACGAGGAGAAACATAGTAGTAGTTTAAACGACACCTTAACACCCTGCATGAGATGACTATGTTTTTGAGGAGAGCTTGCGTATAACGCTTCATGGTGAAGCGAGGCACTATGCGAGTGTGTTTGTGGATGACTTCTCTGTTAACCTTTTCAGCACTTGATTGGAAAGAGTGCATGCGTGGCAGAAGGTTCCAGCCGGGTGTTCAGTGCCATTTCAAACTTCCCCACAACCCTGACACACACACACACACACACACACACACACACACACAGTCAGACGGCCATCCTTATCTGACCTCCATGCTACTTGTGCCATTTAAAGCAAGCGTGTGTTTGTGTGCGTGTGTCTGTGTGTTTGTGCACCTCGGCTGAGCTGAGCTGGGTTGTAACTCAGTAATGTGTTTTAAAAGCGTCCTCCCCAGCAGCTAAATTAATTAGGCTTCCCTCTGGTGGCTAAAATGAGTCACTGAGGTCTGAGTTACTGTGCACAAACGCAGCCTCACGCTCACCACACTAATCTAATAGTAATGTTCAAGAGTATGTAGTTAGTGTTATTTATAGCTGTGCTGAAACCAGGGGATAGCTAGTTTCAATATTGATCGCCCGTCACTTCCTGACCTTAGTTCACGCTCTCTCACTAGTGGCTGCTGTCCTCCGCTGAGCTCCTTCTTTTAGACGGTGTCTTTGAGCTGTTTCTCTCAAGGTATTCAGTGGTCATAGAACATTTATGGTCTTTGCCGTGTGCCTCGGGGCCAGGAAAGGGGGTGGACTATTTTTCTCCAGGCAAAAAAAAATGTACGCTCATGTCGTCAAGTTTTCAAGAACCAGGGGTGTGAGTGTGTAAACGAGGGTGAGAGGGAGGAAAGACAGAATAGGTCAACGGAAAAAAGGGGAAGGGTGCACAGGGAGAAGAAGAGAAATGGCGGACGGAGTTTGAAGTGTCGGAGAGGGAGGGAGGGAGTGGCGAGCGAGGGTGGACGGAGGGAAGAGGCAAACCTCTGATCTCATTCTCGTCTCCCCCATGTTTCTTTTGCTGTTAGAGGGAGACCATAACGGCTGTGATTAGTCCGGGGAATATGGTTCCCTCCCTCTCACATTTCCAGTGGGTTAGCTCGGCAGGGGGAGAGACACACGATCTCCCTGGTCCTATTCTTCATCTACTCCTCCACCCACTGCTCAGTGCTGGGTAATTACATGGTGCTGCTCCCATGGGGCAGCGCAGCACATCAGTCCCACCTTAAAAACTTGCAGCCAGCGCACTCCTGCTCAGATTCCCAACCGCTTGTGAGATGGGAGTGTGTTTGTAAGGATGTGTGTGTGTGTGTGTGTGTGTGTGTGTGTGTGTGTGTGTGTGTGTGTGTGTGTGTGTTTGTTCCGTGCTGGGCTCTACCAGAGGAACTTGCTGATGTCATCAGTGTGCAGGGCTTTGAAGCGTCACCCCGGTGACTGCGTTGTGAGTGACAGGTGAGAGACGTGGCATCAGATATCTCTAACCTTCAATTTACCCCTCCTACTGCGTTTGCTCAAACACGCTCCTCACACACACACACACACACACACACACACACACACACACACACACACAGGCTGTTTAGTACTTTGTCCTGTAGGCATCCTGTTGGAGGGCATTTCTGTGTGTGTGTCTTTCTTTGGCTTTTCCTTCCTCTTTGTTCATGCAGGGTTTATTAGTGTGGCCCTCATGTGGCTATTTAAAGTATAGTAAAGACCTCTGAGAATTGATGCTATTCAAACACACACACACACACACACACACACACACACACACACACACACACACACACACACACACCAGCTATGCTGACTGTATAAAACTGGACACCCAGTTTAAGTGGTTGAACGACTGGTTAACAGCAGTGAGAGGAGAGTAGCTTTAAAGAAGCCGAATGCCTGATATAGATCTGTAAGCCGCGAGCGTCCTGTCCACATCAACCAGCAGAACAGTCATACTGTGACCCTATTGGAAAGGAAAGACTGGCTAATTTGATACATTTGCTGAATGTTCTTCAGACTGATTAATTAAGTGAAAAAAAATGTATATTGTTGGTATATGTATAGACCTAATGCACAGCCTTAGCATCAATTACAATTTGAGCATAATTACATATCTTTTTTTTTTACATTCCCCCACAACATGTTTGTTCGTAGGGCCCTGTCATGCATAAAGCAGACATGAAGGAAGTTGTCTGCATGCTTCTCTTAGTCTCTTAAAGTGACAGCACCTCTCACACGTACCCACACAAAACCTTGCGTACTGTTATGTATTTATTCATACAGTCCACTGACTGAGACTATGTCTCCTAATGCAGCTGTGCCCTGTTTACAAGGCACATAATGAAAACTAAAATGGCAAAACAAAATAAAGAAAATAAAACATTTAAAAATAAGCAAATCATTTTAGGCCTGTTAGGATCCAATTCAGGATTTATCCATTAAAATTAAAATAACCAGACAGTGCTCAGCACACAAACATTTTGTGTATCATACCATGTTACTGTTGGAGAAGTCCACTTTAGTTTTTGGGCTGCTTGGGAGTAGTGCTGGCAGGCAAAGGCCACGGAGGAGGAGGGCGTATTTTTGGAAACATTTCCCAGCTTTGGTGGAGGTCATGCCTAACCTCTATTCAAATCTGGACTGCAGCACCTAATGCAGCAAGCTAATGTTTTGGCCAAAAAAAAATTGTATGTAAGTTGTAAAAAATATATTACTTGAAGAATAAAACATAAGCTACATACCAATAATATTATATACTAAAACATTAATGTACTAAAATGTGCTAAAAATATTACATTATTGTCTTAGATTTAATATGAGTTCCACTGTGCTTATTCTGCCTGCAAAGGCGCCATAGCAAATATGGAACTTAACTTCTAGTTGTTGTGAAAATACACTGACTGTGCAGTCCAATTGATTCACGGAAAGATTCTCAAAGCAGCTTTGCTCAAGTGGTACAGTAAAATATACTTGTCTCATTGTAAGACTTGTTGTATCCCCCTTGAATCTCCCTCGATGCACTACTGTTCATTTTCCAGTTCCTGCGGAAGGTTTGTCTTTTAGTTTTGTTGTCACACCACTTTAGGTTGTTTACCATGGCAACATCCTCTTAGCCCCCTATTCCGTCTCCGTGGCGTCTGAGTCGTTTGGCGCTCTAACAACAGTTTGATCCTCATCAAGTCTTCATTTGCAGGTTATTAGTCGGCCCTTTGAAGCAAAATGAGTCCAATTGAGCGTCTCAAATGATTTCCGCGCTTCTGCTCTAGAAAGCGCACCGATTTATCAAAAAAGGTTGTCTGATGTGCTTCGGAGTTGACAGGCATGTCTTCCTGCAGCTTTGTCGTCCTGAATGCTGGGGAAGACGCTCATTATTTGGGAATGATGATTATTTTGGGATGTCAGAGTGGCTGTTTAATAAAGATATGTGATTAGGTTCAATCTTTGGTGGAGGCCATTCAGGGAGCTGGGAGGTTTTCTGGATGTCAGTGAGGCAGAGTGGTAATAAGGCAAGCCAGCATGCAAACCTCCCTAGGGTTTTGCCGACAATGGCCAAAGTCACAAAGAAACTTAGGTCTAGTGGCAATAATAACTGTATATAAGCCTGATTGACGCCAATAAAATTATGCGAAACAAAGACAAAAATGGCTGAGCAGTGTGTGTGTCTGTGCCATACCTACTGGTGACAGTAATTACAGGCCTTTGCAGACACACTTCTTGGCAACAGGAAGTCCCCCCCCCCCCCCCCCCCCCCCTTATCTCCCAGCTCTCAAGCCAGCCAAGTGCCCCAAAGTTATTAGCAGAACCGCCCCTGGAGAGAGAGAGAGGGGTGTCATGTCAGCTTCTCATAGGCACACCCCCACATGGCGTTACCAGCCAAGGGAAACCACACGGCAACACACTCTGCCTAATAGATGGGGCTCTCAGGTTGAGAAGGGACTGGGTAGGTTGTTTGACATCTCAATGCTGGGAGTTGGGTGAGGAGGCCTAAAATGCAACAACTAGTTAGCTGATTTTATCACCCAATGTTTCACCCAATAGTGAAAATTGCTTAGAGGTGGTGACGATTATTTGGAACTGTATGAATTACA
Organism: Galaxias olidus; assembly: GCA_026901105.3. Classification (NCBI taxonomy): domain Eukaryota; kingdom Metazoa; phylum Chordata; class Actinopteri; order Galaxiiformes; family Galaxiidae; genus Galaxias; species Galaxias olidus. The sequence goes on along the minus strand of JAPMUY010007730.1, from coordinate 476,752 downwards.
GACCTTCTACTGGTGGCAACGAAAGGTGTGTGTGTGTGTGTGTGTGTGTGTGTGTGTGTGTGTGTGTGTGTGTGTGTGTGTGTGTGTGTGTGTGTGTGTGTGTGTGTGTGTGTGTGTGTGTGTGTGTGTGTGTGTGTGTGTGTGTGTGTGTTTTTTAGCAAAGCCCACCTCCATGGCCTCTGTGTGTCTGCAATCATTACGCTCTGTGAAGGAGAAGAGGGGAGGGAGAGAAGGCTAGAACAAGCAGATCTTTCACAGAGGGATCAAAGGCTGTACCAGACCTGCAGAACACGCGCGCACGCGCGCAGTGGCTGAAGACTTGGATTAAGAATGACACACTCGTCAGTCCTCATCTCTGACAACACCCCATCCTTCTCTGCACCCAACCAATGCTGCTGTATGCTCCTCTTTCTCTTTCACTCACACACACACACACACACACACACACACACACACACACACACACACACACTGACATACACCCGCTGACATGAACGCGCTGAATCTATTGGTGCACTCGAACATAACTCACACTTGCCCTTCATGTCCCCAACACAACCTATTTGCATAAATCTACACCTCACTATGTATAGGATATGTTGCTCTGCTGTCGCTTTGTTTGATAATTCCAAGTACCTTTTCTAAATATTACCTAGGCAAAGCCAATTTTGGCTTTCCACAGACCTTGCCAATCTAGGCATATTTACGTAATTCAGCTGTTAAAGCTCGCAAATTCTTTGTTTTTATTTGGAGGTAAAAGAAAGTTCCTTTTTACCCCATCTCTTCTCTGTGCTGTTTGCCGTAGCATGGTCTGTTGACTAACATCATTTCACAGCCCAGTCAGCCTTGTCGGAGGGCATGCTTCTATTGGCTTATGCTGAATAGCTAAAGCACACACTAGCACTGTGAGCTTAGCAATATTTAGGACATCTTTGATTTTATACCCCATGCTAATTATAAAGTCCATGAACTTTAACCCAAGTTTCCCTTCTGTTATCTTTCTTATTTATTTTTTTGCCCTCTTTCTGCCATCTCTCCTTTTCCTCTTGCCCTCTCAGTCCAATTCCTCCCTCCCCTCAAACTCCAACTAAACCAAAACAAATTATCAAAGGAGCACAGGATTAGTCTCTAAATGCTGGATGTGCTGAAAAAGAGGGCTTTGAAGTCTTTGGGCTTTAAGGCAAAAATGTCACCCTTCAGTATCTAAGTTGAGTTTTCCCTCTTCTAGCCAACACCCCGACCTCCCCTCTCCTGTCTGGCCGAGCATACAATCTCCTGTTGGCGCTTTACCTACCAGACAGCCACTGTCCGTGAAGTTTTTTTTTATTTTCTTTTTCTAGTCTGCTTCACTCTCTACGTAAACCGGCAGTATGTGGAATTTGAATAGAGGCGGGGGGGGGGGTTGGGGGGGGGGGGGATGGTTCAACTGCAGAGCAAAGGTGAACAAAACGGATTAATTGAATGATACGCTGAGGGGTATTAACATTTCAGCTGGCGATGAATTAATGATAAACCTCTGGCAGCCAGCAGTGCAGTCGGTCACCAGGGAGGATGTGAGTAGTCAGGGGCAAGCATTGATTTATTCAGGGAGATACACTCTGCGAGAGAGGGAGGCGGGGGGGGGGTTGTACGTTGGGAATGGCAACCACGAAAAAGAAGGAACGACCGGATGACGGGCTGTACAGGAAAGGAGAGAACTGGAAAAGAAAAGGAGGTGGCATGATGAAGGGATCTGCTAATGGCGCCGGCAGGGGGTGAAACGGATGCGAGTCGGAACAAGGTGACTCAAACGGTGAGGATAAGCCGTGATGAGGAGGGAGGAAGGTTGCATGCTGGAGAGGTGTTAGAAACACTGCAGACAGGCCGTGGGGTAAAGTGGTCGACGTTTAGCATGTCGTTTAGCTGCTGTTCTGTGCGTCAGCTAATTCACGTCCTACGTCCTGACTCCTGTATATGCCGTTAGTCCCAGAGACACGGTCACCTCTAGTAGGGTGATGGTGCTTCTCCTCTGGCCAGACAGAGCTAAGCCCTGTACACACGCAGTCTGAGCTCTGTGATCTCAGTTCCTGTCTGTGCTCCCTCCCGCCACCAGAAGCAAACACGGTGGCCGGCCCTGCTGTGCCTTTTACAACACACACATTGGGGAAGACGTTACACTAATACACTTACACAGAGCACTAGGGGAGCAAGTCTGCTTGTGTTTGCCGAATAGGGCGTCAGCGGGATTTCTTGCAATGGACTGACTCGCACGCAAACTCACACATACACACTCGCACACCCTCATCCAGCTTGTGGAGTGGTAATTTCAGGGGGGTGGGGGTAAGAAAGGCCCTTTTAATGCTGGTATGAGCCCGCAACATGAAGGCGGCAGATGCAGGCCTGTGTGTGTTTTTGTGAGTGCTTTACGCGTGTGGTTTTGCTCTCCTCCAGTGTGTACAGTGTGCATGTATTTCAGTGTGGGGATCATGTGGGTAAACCGTAGACTCTGATAAGGAGACGGGGAGAGCAGAGAGACACACTGAGTGGGACCTCACAGGGCTCTCACTTCCTAATGTGGCAAATGAAAAGAGGGAGTCGAAGTTCCAGAAGCAGCGCGATCCTCTGCGTCGCCAAGTTAGCGAAAATATGCCCGATTGTGTGTCTGGCTTTATGAATTTTATTCAGCGCTTAGAGAAGCAGCCGCAGTCTTGGTTTTCGAACATGGCTGCACTATTTCAGATAAGTTCCAGAGGTGTGTAATGAAGCATGGTGAACATAGTGATGGTTGGGGGTGAATTGGTCAGTCGGGGGAGGGGTGGGCGGGGAGACCACGTGAGAAGTTGCGCCATGCTAGAAAGGGACCGGATCTTCTGCTCTGCTAATTGTCCTCTGCTAACTTATGCTTATGCCCATCCCCACGTTACACGCATTAAGAGAAAATATGCTCTAGTCCTAGACCTTTTCGCCTCTATGAGAAAATAAAATGTGTCCTAACATCTTTTTGCTGAGCCAAAACATGTCTCTTTAAATGGCTGGTGACCAGAAAATGACTTAATTAGGTCCTCGTAAAGAGAGAGCTAGATTTTATTAGGTTTCCAAAGTGCCATTTTAATTCCAAGCCCTTTAATAGGATGAAGCTGTGTGTTTCTGTCCTCCAGCCTTCCTTTAGAGTTGTGTGATGAGAGACTTGTGCTTTAGTCCCAGATATTTGATGTGGTCTCATCTTGGATGGTGTGTGCTAGCTGGCTGGAATTCCCCCTAGCAGGGAGAGCGGGAGGAGGTGTGTGTGTGTGTGTGTGTGTGTGTGTGTGTGTGTGTGTGTGTGTGGGTGGGTGGGTGTGGTGGGGGGTGGGGGGTGGGGGTGTCTGCATGCGCTGTGGGCTCGGTCAGACGTGATGCCTGCTCTTTGTTGAGCCTCCCTTCATCTCTCTCTGCCTGCATGCATGCCCACAACGGCATCAGGATCCAGGCGGCCACCCACGCCTGTGCCAGCTTGCATGCCAGGGGGAGGGGGGGTGGCTTGGCACACATGTGGGCACACTTACACACCCACATACCATCTTTACAGCAGCAATCCCCACGGCCCCATAACAAACCCTTGTGCTTGAGCAGCCCTCCCTTCTGACCTTCTGCCGCAGAGGGGAACAACATGGCTTGACAGGAAAAACTGCAGCTACTTTTGATGAGGAAGGAGGGAGTTGGACCTGTCAATTATCTCTCTACCAATGAGAAGCGTTGTTTGCCCGTTCTGCCCATGATTAAAACTCCAGACTGTGTAGTGTTCAGTGTCCATGTTTTTATTATAGGCCCCTGCTCACTGTCATGTCTAATCAGCATATCCATGCCCAGGGAGAACTCACTCATACTGTGTTCTAAGAGCGTGCGTGTGTGCGCGTGCGCGCTTGTATATTTATACTCACAAAATAGGGAAGTAGTCATAAGATGTTACAAAAATTACATTTAATTCAATAAATTAAATATGTAATTGGCCCTCATTTGATTTACGAAGGAGGTTTACGTTGTGGTTATGCAACACCTCACACAGTTCCATAGAGCTTGAAATAATACTTCATTTCTCCAGGGCATGCATTCAAGAGACCTGTACCCTGTCACCATCCAATGTCTGCTGGTCAAAACAATGATGTGCGTGTCTGTGTGTGCATCCTGCTGCTATGCCTTCAGCTTGGGTACTGCAGTGGGCACAGTGATGGAGACTGACAGCTCCCTCATCCCTGAAGGTGGGGGGGGGGTGGTGTGTGTGTGTGTGTGTGTGTGTGTGTGTGTGAGAGTGAGATTCAGAATAGCCAGGCTATATTGTGAGCAACCTCGGAAGGATGCAGGTGCCCCAATGCCACCCCTTGGCGACCCGCCCCGACACTCACCCCACCTTCACACCAGTCTGATGCTGCCCCCCACCCCCCCCCGGCCTCAGTCCCTGAAGCTGCCTCCTCCTTCCTCTGGTGCTACCTCAGACCCCTGCCCGGTGCTGAATGGACAGCCTGCTTGGCCCAGCACAGACCCAGGCCCTCCAGCGGCAGGGATCACACCTCCGATGAAACAAAGCGCCCACCCCCCAGGGCTGTTTTATCATGGTTGTTCTTGTACTCCTGAAATATTAGCATCACATTTACAATCAAATATTATCTCTTCGTGACCAGAATTCATAACGAGTCCTTTCGGAATTGCTGAAGCTGATGATTGATTAGCAGATTTGACCGCGTTGAACACGGTAGACTGCCAGAGCCACAAGATGCATGCGCAGTAATATAGGACACCAACATTATGAGTGTCCTACTAGATACAAGGCAGCATCCTCTCTACCTGAGCCTCCAGTGGCCTCCTATAGGTTTATTTGTTATGCTAATAGTAAAGGCCTTTCCTAATGGAGCGATGCATCATGTCCTTATGGTGTTCCTTGCCTGCCGTTGGGCCGCTCCCAGTATAAACATCACTGCTTTGTTTACACGTTTCTCCATCTCTGCCTTTTTTATTTTTTTTCTCCTGTTTTTATTTTGGTGGAAAATTGCTGTGGATTATTTCAACACATTTTTCCTTTATCCTAGTGGAAGCCAGTTTCAAGTGGAAAGGATTACGTTCTGTAAATACGCTCCCTTTTGGTACAAAGCCGCAAAGCCACTCACCAGTGAAAGGGGACCTCGATAAGAAAATTGTGTCAAGCAGTGTACCTCACCTCACAACTCCCCGTCCCACCCTCTCTTTTCTCCCTCTCACCCCTCTTAATTCCCTGCCGGGTACAGTTCTATTTTCCCCACAAGAAAGATTTCATTTTCTGCCTGCCAGGCTTTACTCCGTGTGAGGCCATAATGAAGACTGTGCCGTTCGGGGCTACGCACAGCTCAGCACCAGACACTGGGAAAGACTGCGATCGGTGTTTTTTTAGACATTCACCATTTTGATAACCATCCCTTATTGCTCACGCACATTCAACCATGAGAGGCCACATACAAATGGTTAAACAATTGGACAAATTAGCCAAATTGAGAACGCCTACGAGGCACAAACACAGACGAGGTTCAAGGTAATAATTGTCAACCTGTTTTCCGTGGTCTTAATGGAGGAATCATAGTGTATAGCTGTATTATCTTTAAGTGAGGCACACTCAAAATTAAATTGCAGATCATATTCTTCAATATGATTCCGCTGTTCCCAAGGAATACATTTTTAATATACCCGTGGTCTTTCCTTCCGCTGTGCTCCAATTCTGCCCTTAATGGTTTGAATGAGAAACGCTCCATATTACCTCTTCTAATGATGTTGTTCTTTCTTCCTCTCTTTTCCCCCCTCCTCCTGTCTGCAGTATAACTTTGTGGGAAGGATCCTGGGCCCGCGCGGCCTCACAGCCAAGCAGCTGGAAGCAGAAACTGGATGTAAAATCATGGTGCGAGGCAAGAGCTCAATGAGAGACAGAAAGAAGGTAAGCTCATCCCGCCACGACAGGGTCTTTCTCTCGCCTGTCGCCACTGAAAAAGGGGCTGGGGTTTCTCTCAGGTCCCCAGAGAGAACTGAGATTAGGACGGAGCAATCTGTTTCCCGACTTGACAGTCGTCGCTCCTTACATGGACTGCATCGTAAAGGTCAACAGAGAGACAAGGTTCAGAACAGAACATCTGTATTCACTGTCTTTAGTACAAACCGGTTTGCGTGGGACTTCAAAGTTCATAGACACCATAACCGTAAGTGTGAGGATGCCACTTAATTCCAACAGTAATGGTCATGGCAATCACTTTTTTAGCCATTATCTTGTATTTGATTTAAGAACTTACTGGGCAACATGTCAACAGCACACCGCACGATGAGGTAACCGTCGGAACTTTTGCAGTTACTTTCAGTAGAAGTGCTCTGTTAGTCTTGAAGGTGTTTTTAAACTCAAGCCTTTGTCACCCTAACTGTATTTACCCCTCTGCCCTTGTCATGAAGTGTTAGACTACACATTTCTCAGCTGTTGGCCAATGCCTTATAACTTGTCCCGTGCCACCGCAGTAGCCCTGTACATGTAAACAAGCTGTGACTTTGGAGCAGTGGCGAGCCAGTGGCTGTGTTCCAGTGCCATGGGACCGCCTAGGTTGTGAAAGGCCAGGTAGATCCTCCTCTATCTCTAGTGACAGCGGAGGGGGCACTGGGGACAGGCCAGGAGAGGAGTCGAGGAGTCTATTTCTGGACCTACTCAGTGGGTCCCTGAAAGGGCAAAGCTGCGTCTCGGTGGCCACGCACGCTGCGGCTGTAGGCTCCAAGTTGTCAAAAAGAGAGTATCGATATAGGCTTTGTGTCAGCGTTATTTCCATTAAGAGTCACTCTGTACGGGAAGAATAACAATGAAATCACAGCTCCATGACACTGCGTACAATGGAACCACAGCCCATGTTATAGGACAGGAAGGGTGAGGCCTTATTCTCCCTGCCTCTCTCTCTCTCTCTCTATTTAATTGGCCATGCAACCCTAGCACTGCTCCATTATGATTAATTTAAACACCTGCAGTCTATTCCAATAAACACACACACACACACACACACACACACACACACACACACACACACACTCTCTCTCTCTCTCTCTGTTTCATCCACTAAAACCTGCAACAACGGGATGTATTCCCAGCGGAGCCTGACTGCTAGAAGCTCAAGTTTACCGCTTATGGGATGGCATTCTCTTTCTTCACTGCCACCCCCTTTTCATACCTGAATTCTCAGTGTATTAACTCATTCCCTTTTTAAAGTATCGTCCCGTCTGTCTGCTAGTCAATTCGGGGTCACTGCACAGAGAGGAGATCCCATGTTTGCGGGTCTATTCTGAGATTTTGTAAGTGCTGGGTTGGATACACACATTCTATGGCTAGACTTTCTCTCTGCCTCTACCCCTCTCACTCACTCTCTCTCTCTCTCTCTCACACACACACACACACACACACACACACACACACACACACACACACAAACCCCAGTCCCTTTCCTCACACCTCATTTAGAAGTGTGGCTAGCCTCTAAGACAGCTCCTCTTGGCTGCGCTCATTTAATTTATCTATGATTACTTTTATAATCTTAAAACTTGATGACCCACACTAGCTTATTTTCCTTCATTTGTCTCTCCCTGGCCCCGAGAGCTATCCAAAGCTCTGTGCAATTACTGCCCAAAAAACGGGCCCTGTGTGTTTCCACCCTACATGCCATTAAGCGCAGGCCGGAGAAGAGACTCTGCTATGCAGTCAATGTGGTTTTTGTCAGTCAATACTGGAAATAACAAAATACTCTGAATATGTTTTGCTATGGATTGGCATCTCAGATTGATGATAAAGCAGTGCCCTTTCTCTCTTTCTCTCTCTCTCATCTCGAGAGACTGTCCGGCAATTTGCCCCCATCCTTTGGTATGTCTGGCCTCATCACTCCGTTCTCTTCATCCCTCCGTCCTTCTTTATCCTCCGGTACAATAACGGAGTCATCGGCCAGAGTCTCAGCACCATAGCTGGGATAAGCCTGTGTTCTTACACCTCCACAGACAGACAGACAGACAGACAGACAGACAGACAGACAGACAGACAGACAGACAGACAGACAGACAGACAGACAGACAGACAGACAGACAGACAGACAGACAGACAGACAGACAGACAGACAGACAGACAGACAGACAGACTTTCCCTCTCCCTCTGCCCCTTTTCTTTTGTGTGGACCAATCATCCGCAGACCCCGCCAGACACGAGCTCAGACTGCAGTGTACCATGCCTTGAAGTTGCTGTTATACTGTTTGTGTTGCTTGTCATTCAGTTTGCTTTTCTGCCATCCCTTCCTCCTCAGCCCAGACAGTCAGCTAGCCAGTGTGCCGTAGCCTGGTCCTCTGCCTGGGTCTGCTCCTCAGCAGCGCTGAGCCACTGTGGCTCAGGACCCGTTAACGACGCCGTTTTCATGCTCTTAATAATTCAACTGGCTGCTCTCTCCAAAGCCAGGCAACCTGCTTGCCTCCCTGCTGGCGTCCATACGTGCCTGCCTCCTCGCGTGCTGTGCTCACATGGAGAACTGGAGAGAGAGAGAGAGAGAGGGAGGGAGGGGAAACCGGGGGGGGGGGGCAAGATGCAAGGAAGACAGGTTTAAAGAATGGAACAAAGAACGAAATGAAAACAGCGGAGTCCGAAAGGGTAGGACGACTGATAGTAAAAGAAAAGGATAGCCGTGGAGTGAGTGGAGAGGAAGGGAGCATGTTAAGGTGTGAAATCCTTCCCCAGCATGATGGGCCGAAGCGCTGGGGTGTGGACCTTTTTAATCAGCCCCGAGTAAGGATAGCTGATCTGACAGAGTCTGGTGCTGCCACTTGATTTTCGTTGGTGTTTTTCCTTATTTATTTTTTTATTATTATTATCATTATTGTTATTAAAACCCTCAAGTCATATATTAGTGAAATAGGTTTTTTTTTCTTTTCTTTTCTTCATTTATTATCTTCCTTTGAACTACACACTGGCAGCATTTCTTTCTCTGCCTCTCGCGCGGTATAGTATAATAACAATACCTTAAAAAAAATACTTGCCACCAGTTTTTGTGCTGCTGCCACTAACTGAAAAACTTAGTGGCAGCACTGCCACCAGTGTAAAATGTTAGTCTGGAGCCCTGGGTTGAGAAATGGAGGTAGACTGGAGGGCCGAGGGCGGGGAGGCCCGGGGGACCGGCGTGCTGCTGTAGTCTGAGGCGGCGGTAGCAGCTACTCCATAAGGCTGCACACGCAGTCAGGGAGGCTCGCCGCAGCTCACTGTAATCACTTTAGCCCTCTGTAGTCAGGGGGTGTTAACATTGAAATGATTGTGCACATAGAAATTGACTACCTGTCTAATCTGTGGCAACAGTTTTGCGCCGTCGCGCCTAATCCTGGCTGCAACTGGTGGTGGTGGTGGTATCTGAAAGTCTCCGCTCCTCTCATCCCTGCTGCTTTCCGTCTGTCTGTCTGTCTGTCTGTCGCACTGCCTTGATGTTCTGATGTAATAGGAGGAGACAGTAGCCAAAGACGCACGATAACAGCCCGCACCCAGACTACCTCCCATCCTCTGATCAAACAAGACCTCAATCGGGGGGGGTGGTGTGTGTGTGTGTGTGTGTGTGTGTGTGTGTGTGTGTGTGTGTGTGTGTGTGTGTGTGTGTGTGTGTGTGTGTGTGTGTGTGTGTGTGTGTGTGTGTGTGTGTGTGTGTGTGTGTGTGTGTGTGTGTGTGTGTGTGTGTGTGTGTGTGTGTGTGTGTGTGTGGGGGGGGGGGGGGTGGGTGGTTTTGTGCCTGTACCAGATGAAAGGCTTTCAGACTTCCTTTTGCTTCAACAATATGCTCACGCTTGAATGATCACATCAATACACACACGACTTAAAGAAAACCGTCATCTTTTGAAAATACACGGCCATCTTTTGAAAAACTAACTCGCATCTGTGCCCTTTCATTTATTTCACTTTTTTACATCTTATTTGTGTGTGTGTTCCTGTAGTGCTGATTGTCTGATGTCCGGCCTGCCTGTCAAACTTTGTACTTTTCCGTCTCCCTGTTCTCTGCACAGCCCTTGTGGAAGCGGGAATCTCATTTTGTTGTTGGTACTAGCCCAAGGTTGCCTCGTTGCCGTAGTTGCCCTGTAGTTAGTTTGTCGCTGCACTGCGATTATTTAGCAGGTGATTGGATACGGGGGCGTAAGTGTTGTTTGGAGAATGCACACCGTCAATCCATTTCACAAAGGATCAGTATTTTTCCCGTGTTATTGTAGAGCGCTGGCCCCTTTTTAAGATCTGAATGCAAAATAAATGAGTGTTCATGTAATATTGTGCCGCCTGTCCCTCGAAGTGCTACTAAATTGTACTGTCAGCATTGACGCCCATTACCTCTGAAATGAAGCCTCAGAGTCTCGTCCCCTGCCAGCTAACAGTCACGGGCATGGCACCAACTACCAGTTTTACTGCTCAGGAAATCCTCTGGATCGACAATCAATGAGCTGATGTTGATTGGCCTCCTGGCAAAGCAACTAGAGCCCTTTGTTTCAGGAGTTTTCGAGGTCGGTCATCGATCCCGGTCCGAATGGTCCCACTTCGTTAAGTGCTTACTTGTTAGGCTTGCGGGCGGGGGGGGGGGGACAGACGGATATCTAGGTTTGTTCTCAAGCGTTTGAGGAACACGATTTCCTATTTGAGGGAAAACAAAACAGGAAATGGAATTCGAAAGATGTGGTAAATGGCAGATGCTATCTGGAATCCTACAGGGCTTTTTGGTAATGCCATACCTTAAACGTCCTAGTTGAAAAGCTATATAGGCTCTTTACCTGAAGCGTCCCTTGTTGTTCCGTGCACAGCCAGACCATCTGCCGTTTGCCTGAGCGGTCATCGTCCTCTCTGTCCTTGCTTTTGTCCGTTCCACAGTGAGATTCAAGACATACACACACGGGCTGTGCTGATTTGAGATATTTGAATTGAAAGAAACAAAGAAACCATAGGGTCAGAGGCGTTCCCATTAGACCAGAGCTGAAAGAATATAGGCAAGTTTATTTGAACGTACAGTATCTTTTTTTTTTATCCCCGTAAAGTCTGGAGTAACTCCCCGCCGTCCTCTGATGCCCCCGTGTTCCCTGTACCCTGGTGGTATATCAGGCTGGAGATCCAAGGAGGCGAGTGGCCTTTGGGAACCTGGGGTGAGTCCAGGGGAAGGGCGGGGGCTCGAGGCAGACAGCTGGCTACAGCAACGTGATCGCTGTGGAGCCCCCCCCCCGTTCAACAGCGCCAACCCAGTGGTGATGGAGACTGTATTTTTAGCTCCGTGTCCAGACTAATTCCAGCACCAGCTGACCAGCGTTCTGTTGAGCGTATGGAACTCTCATACCCCCCCCCCCCCCCCCCCCCTTTTCCAGTGAAATAAACAGGGAGGGAGAGAGGGAGTTCAAGCGGGTTTAATGAAGGGGACATATGGCCGTCTATTTTCGTAAGCTTTTCTTTCCTACGGCGCGTCTTCCGTGTTAAGAACATAACCTTGGCTACCGGAGAGCGGGCTCTGTGTGGGTGCGGCAGCCGGCCACACCAGTGATGGGAAATAAATGATCGCTCGGTGTGTGTAGGAATTTACCATAAAACCCTGGTGTCAGCTCTGAATGTCGTCAGTTTCAGATGTCAGGGAGCAGACTGTTCAAAGGTCCTCCCAGCATGCATTTGAATGCCAGCCCTCCCTCCTTTCTTGCTTCCTCATCTCCTTTTTTTTGTTCCCTCTCTTTTCTTCCTTCCTTCCTTCCCCTCGTTTCCCCTCCCTCCTGTTTATCATGCTGTCACTTTCTCTCAGAGGACACACAGTGACCTTGTTCACAGGCAGTCATGCTGGTGTGTGTGTGTGTGTGTGTGTGTGTGTGTGTGTGTGTGTGTGTGTGTGTGTGTGTGTGTGTGTGTGTGTGTGTGTGTGTGCATGCGGGGACTCGAGGCAGGCACATTCTTTGCTCCTAGCCTGTGTAGCCTTTTGCTTGCATCCCCAGCACTAGAAATGGACCATCATTCACAGTTCTGTCCAGTGGGCAGCTCTCTGTGCCTCTCTCGATCACTCTTCTACCACTCCACGTTTCTCAACACCAGGCCCGTGTCGGACCTCTCTCCCACACTGCCGCAGTCACACCGCTCCTCCTCCTCCAGTAAATGACCAGTGCGCCGAAAAAGCCCATTATACTTTTTGCAAGACTGGTGGCTTCACCCCACTGGGTGTTCTACTGTGTTTATGTGTTGGCTTGTGATTAAACCTCTGTGTGTGTTCACAAAATGTTATGTGTTGTGTAGGATAGAGCAGGCCACTGAAAAGACTGTCTGTCTGTCCCTTTAGGACAATATGCTGAGTCACTCCAGCCCCTGTGTCCCCTAATAGGCCATGAGCAAACAGGCAGACAAAATAATGTCTTCCTGGCTAGTTGTGAGGCTGGGTTGAGCTCTAAGTCTGCCCTCCCCACCCGTGTGGGAAAGGTAAAAACGATAGAGGAATATTGACGTTTTTCTTTCTTGTGTTTGTGTTTGGACAAAGTAAAGGAGTGTGTGGCAAATAGCAGTGCCATGGCAACGGCTCTCTGCAGAGTAGAAGGCAGGTGGGTGACACTTGACTGTGGCCTGCACTTAGTGTGTGTGTGTGTGTGTGTGTGTGTGTGTGTGTGTGTGTGTACGTGTGTGTGTGTGTGTGTGTGTGTGTGTGTGTGTGTGTGTGTGTGTGTGTGTGTGTGAATGTGTTTACTGTTTTAGCACTTGTGTCAGATGGACCTCCTGCTGTGTCGCACAATGCCCTGATAGTAATTAGACACCTCCGTTGGCAGAGCCGGCTTCACAAACGAGCAGTGATCTGAGGGCAGTGGGAGGGCAGGGGGGGAGGCAGCATCACATCCATCAAGCCAGCCCCTATCTACAGACCTGCAGTACAAACACGAAGAGGAGAGAGGAGGACTGTAGCCCAAGAATGCTTTGACTCGACCTAAACGCAATCACATTGATTTATTAATACCATGTTAGTTTTCTGTTTCCCTCCAGCCAAATGTTCTAGGAGTAATATATACTAAAGGGAAGCGGAATGTAAAGAATGTATGATTTTATTCCAGTCTGTATTTGTTCGTCTCTCGTACCCCGACCTGCTACCTCTGTTTCTCTACACGCTCACCTGACTGGGGCACGCAATCTACCCCTCTGAGCCCTTTTAGAGCTCTCCATGTACTCTGCCCCCCACGTCCCCCGTCCCATTCCTGTCAGACAGCTCTTTGAAAGGGGGCACGTCTAAATGTAAGAGTGTGGTAGAGACAGGAGTGCTTCACATTTGACTCCCCATATGACACTTTTCATTCTCACTAAAGAGCCAGGGGTGAGTGGGCTTTTGTACCAGCTTCTGAAAAACGTGAAATGACCCGTTCCATTTCCTCCCCGCACTCAGGCGGATTTGAAGCTCGGGCCCATTGTAGAGAAATTGAAATGGCTTCCCATTTAGGGCTGTTGAAAGCCTGGTGGAGGGGCAAACGTTGGTTTTGAATACCGCCTTTTCTCCCTTTTTCTAGAAAGGAAACGTTACAATTTAGCACCTCAGAGTGGTCTAACATTCCCTTTGAGAAGAGCAGACGGCTCCCTTTGGAGACTATATTGAAGCCGTCTGCCATTGTAACCCCCCAATACAATACCAGCCATATGCGCACTACCATATCAATGCTAGTTCTCTGTAACCCTGTAATGGTTGGTTAAATGCAGCCTCTATGATCTATCTGTTTTGTCCTGTGATGTTAATCGCCGCCGGGCTAGCTGTCGCCCATCTCCTCTGAAGTCTCGATCCATTAAAGCTGGGTGTCCTTTCAAAGGTAAAGCTAAATTGCTGACTAAAGGGCCGCCGCTGTCACCCTTTCTCTGTTCACGGGGACCTGTCATACTGTGGGAGGGGGGTGTGTGTTTCCGCACGAGTGCGTGCGTGTGTTTCTCGCCGCGGCTCCCACAGCTATGCCATGTTACTACACTGCTGTTCTAACGCAAACTGTCACAGCCTCTCACCGTCTCACTCTCTCTCTCTCTTTTTGTTTTCTTTTCTTTCCCTCTTTTCCCACCCCCTCTCTCTCCCTCAAGGAGGAGCAGAACAGAGGCAAGCCCAACTGGGAGCATCTAAACGAGGACCTCCACGTCCTGATTACGGTGGAGGACACACAGGCCAGAGCCGAGATGAAGATGAGGAGAGCAGTGGAGGAGGTCAAGAAGCTCCTGGTGCCTGCTGTAAGTCTCGCACAGACAAACACACACACACACACACACACACACACACATGCGCATAGGTAGTTGGCTATACCAAAGCTAGGAATTAAATCCACACATAAGTAAACAGACTAGGCACTTGTACTTGTACTTTTCTTCTGCAATTGTGTGTGTGATTAGTGGATTATTACCTCGGCCACCCAGACACTTATACGTGGTATGAGGTATACACGTGAAAGTTTTTAATGTATTTATTTAAGAAACGATTTGGCTCACAGCTAGCTCCCCATCAGCACCCAGAAGGCGCAGGACTACCGTCCTACTGTTAGAGTCCTGTTTGTCCGTCTGTATATGGAACAAAGACAGGTTGGCCCCTTTGGCACGGTGGGGAAAACACACACACACACCCACACACAGCTCCACCCTTCCTGTATACCCTGTAACTAGAATCCTCCGTCCTCTCGACCCTCCTGGTCCTCTCTCTGTGCCACCGGAGATACTGCCATAGGTACGGCTCGGGTCCATCTCTGTGTGCCCGCCGCGGCCAGACGGGCTGGACATCTGCAGGCACAGATCTCTCGTCGGGTGGCCAGCAGAGGGGGAGGCTGACCCGCTGAAAGCGTGCCAGACTATTCCAGACCGTGCCAGGCCAATCTCCACAGGGCCACAATCTGCAGCCTCACTTTCATGAGCTTAATCACTGATTGGGATCTATCATTTATATAATAAGGGCATCAACGATATCTATGTAGTTCAGCAATGAATCCTACTTCGTTGGCATCGCTTGTCGTGTCAACACTTTGTGGTAACACCAAAACAGTGTTTTTCACAAGTTTGAGTTCTTTTATATTTACAGTGGCCAGTGAAACACTTAACTTTTCAGAGAAACAGTAATGCATTTACATTTCTAATTGAAACATGGCAGTGTGGTCCTTGAAAGCCCTCATCAGCAGGATGCTTTCACTGCGTTTTCCACTGCAGCGTGCAGCTTCAGTTTACCACAGGGCCTCCTATACCTGGGTGCAGGGGCTCTCTGGCAACACTTCAGTTCAGCTCGACAGCACAGGCTGCCGTTCAGTCCCCGTCCTCTGGCGTTAGGATTATCCCTCTCTATTGTGCCTTTGTAGCTGGATGAGGTGCTTTTGTTTGAGCGTCAGCGAGCACTTGATGATCCCCACAGCGGGTATGCACTCGCCGCACACGCGGCACTGACAGACAGACGGAAGGACCAGGGGACGGTGCCATCTTTGGCCACGTGGCAGCGTGAGTCATTGTCGCCGAGGTGGAGGCGGGTACTGAGAGGAGCACGAGGAGCACACTCGCCGCTCCCTCTGAAGTCAACGGCGGCCCTCTGAAGCCGACACTCCACATCAGCGAGTCACTATAAATAACATCGCTCCTTTTTTCCCCCCCCTGAAAGGTCTCTGTCTTAAGCTCTGATGAGTGGCGTGCGGCAGATTTGGCGTTGCACGTCCCTCCTTATAATAGTAGTAACACCCTGATGAGACACGGGGTCATGGCTCTGCCGTCTCCCAGCTATGGCTTCCCTTTGAGCTCAGTGGGCCTCGACGGTTAGGGAGCTCACTGGAGGCTTTAATCCTCCCAGCTTAAGGGAAAGGCCAGAGATCTGTGTAGTTTCTCTAGTATCGAGCCAACGAGAACGGCGGCTAGCTTTCGTACCGAACCTTTAGTTCACCATGCGACGCTGTTGAGGTAATTAACGACCCTTTTGCAGTACTTCACCAGTCCTTTTCTCTCTTAGCAGGCCATATCTGTTTATTCAGATTTAATGAAAAGATCATAACATTAATTTATTCTGCTAAAATATGCGTTTAAGATGGTGTCCAGACTAGTCTGCCAGATGAAAGGACGTGATTTAACTCTGAAATAGTCTTTTTTTTTCTTCTATGCAGAGATATTACTGTGAGTAGTCTGTTATTTTTCAAAACGTCTGGTTGTCATTGGGGTTTTTATCTCCGCCATGAGCCCCCGGGGCGTCCCATCTCTTTCCACTTTCTTTGTCACTGTGTGTGTGTGTGTGTGTGTGTGTGTGTGGTATGGGTGGGTGGGCAGCCAGGCTGCCTAGCAATAATGCCCTTTATCATGCTAAACTAAATTGGATTAAGCTATGGGCGCGCAGCGCAACGCAATCTGCGCCCGGCTACGAACTGTTCTAATGAAGGGCATCTTCTGTGCGTTTGTCACCGTGAAATTGTCTTTATTAAATCGCACAGGAAACAAAATGGGGTCACGATTTGTATTCCCTTTCAAAGGAAAAGCTTCACTTTCCAAGCAGGTTGGCCCGAATTTTAGCGCTCAAAAAAAAAAAAAAAAAAAACGGAGGAGAAATTAAGATGAAAAGAGACCATTTGCAGCTTTCTGGGAAAATGTTATAGAAACCAACACAATGGAGTTACGGCCTAGTGCCGTGTGGCTATTGCTATTGATTATTTATTTAACGAGACATGGTGTGTTTCAAATATTGGGCTTTAGAAAATTGAGACGACTTATTCTCTTCCTTTTTAGTGAGAATGTGTGTGGTGTCTATATGAGGCTAATGCTACATTTTTGCATTAGAATGCTACATTATACCCCCCCCCCCCCCGCAGACGTGGATTGATAGCTGCGAGAGGGTCCTGATGGGGGTAGCGGTGAAGGTTCAACAGTTGCCCTCCGCCCCCAGTCGCTCCAGGTTGCCTCCCACTTCCCAGAACTCTTCAACTCCTCATGAACCGGGTGCAGGGGCGGGTCGTGGAGATGAGAGAGACCGACTGAGGGAGAGGGAGAGATGAGAGAGAGCTTGATTGAGCCACTCTTTCAAGTGTGGGTTTATTCCACTGATCCTTCCCTACACACGAAGGCACACAGCATCTCACACACACCAGTCTGTATATGCAGGCGGGTACACACACACACACACACACACACACACACACACACACACACACACACACACACACACACACACAGACATACATACATCGTGACTGCCACCCGCTCACTTCCTTACTGTCATACGGTTGGTTAATAAAGCCCTCAAGCACAACCTCCAGTCAAGCCAAGTGCACTCTGGGTAACCCCTGTTGAGCTCCCGCTTGGATCCCCTCCCTTCTGATTGGTCCACACCCCGTCCTGTTCCTCTACCCATAAGGAAGTAGGATGGTTGTTTTTGTTCTGGGGAAGTGGTGCACGGTATTGTTGTGAGGTTACTGTGCAGGTTTATTGGTTTTAATAATATGTAGGGATGTTTAATGGATGTGTTTTGTACCGTTTACTCACAACAACAAAAATATTTATAGCTCAATATTATCATCAATGCCTGTTATAAATCTGACAGTTTTTACTGTCCACATTAAACAAAGGCTGGCCCGTGTGCCAAAACAATCTGTGGCTGTTATTTTGTGTTCAAATCTGGCCCAGCATCAGAATGCCCTATCCAGGCAGCCTAGAATCAAGATGGTCCCTGGCTTTAGAAGATTGTGAGTAAGCTGCAGTAAAAGGCCAAACCAATGTCAGGGATTACTGCAGTGGCACCGACAACACACGCTTGTTAATTGCCTCCGGTTACGATAGCTGAGGGAGATGCATCTAAATAGCTGCTTGCTAATTGAATCCAGGAGCTGCTGGAACATGAATGGTTCCAGTGAGAGGTAGAGAGAGGTAGAGAGAGGTAGAGAGAGGTAGAGAGAGGTAGAGAGAGGTAGAGAGAGAGAGAGAGGAAATTAAAGATGGGAAGGGATAGCGAGATGAAGAGATACAAAAAAAGGAAAGGCTGGCTTTGGAAGCTCCAGGACCTTTTCCAGACCACTAATTGGTTACTCAAATCTGTTAAATTTGACGGTTTTCTTTTTATGCGTAATGGAAGCATCTTGTCAGTACCCTGGCTACTAGTAACACCAACCAACAAGCCATTTCCACATAGACAAACACCAAATAAATGATGCATAACATCATGTATATTTGAATATAGGATCCTGTGTTTAAAATGTTTCCCTTGGTGAAGGGAGCACTTTTGGTGTGATGCCTAGGTGACAGAGAAATGGCAACCTGAAACTGTCCAGAGAACGACAATGAAAGAGCCGTCTTCATAAAACACACTCAACTACCTGAGCCACTCTAAGTAGGTTCCTTGCTAGATATGTAATTTAGGCTAAGGATGAGATCCTGCACAGTATTGAGTATGTTTCTTGTAGTGTTGAAACATGTCTCTATCGAATGGAATATCGAATGGAGCCTGGGGTCAAATCATTAACATCCTCGTTTGCGTTGGTTGTTTTGTTAATTTGTTGTTTTTTGACAGTTGGTTTGTTGTGCAGACCCTGACCCCCAGGCAGTAGATCTCGTCTCATTCGTGTTGTGCTGTGTGGAGCGCACGAGGAAGTTCAAGCCCGTGCGTGGGTGTAGTTTGATGCTGCGCTTGATAGAACTTTGTTTCTTGTCCTGATGTTTTCTTTCAACTTTTTTCTGCTGCCAACTGCAAAGAATCAATTTGAAAAGAAACAGTTGGTATTGGCTGTCTTGCAAGTCCCTGTCACCACACACACACACACACACACACACACAGAGTTGACAAACAAACAGAGAATCACGGTTCTCCTGGATTATCCTGCAAGCCCAAGTTACCAGAAAGAGCGCTAGAAAGCAAGGGAGCAGAAAGGAGGCCAAAGAGGGAGAGCACTTGGGCCTCAGGCTGGGGGCATTTCTCTGTGAATGGAGTTGTCCTTTCTGGGAGCAGAGTGAGTGTGTTAGCAGCTTGAACACAGCAGCCTCCAGCACCGCTCTCCGTTTGCTGGCACTGCAGCCAGGGACCATCTCGGTGCGCTCTCCCTCCCTCCCTTCCTTCCCCCCTTGTGCCTGTTCCTGTCATGCTCAGTGGCTGCCTCTCTGCTAGTATCGTTTCAGTCCCGTGTAGCTTCTGTTCTGTAACAGAGCGGTGGTGTTTCTCTGGTGTCCACCAGAAAAGGCGACTGTCCTATTAGACGATCTCTTCAGGGACCCGTAGGACTGCTTTGTGTTTGCCCTCCCAAACATCCCTTTCCAAGCCCAGGCTTCCTTCCCTTCACTCTCCTTCTGCTGAGTTATTAATCGTACATTTTTTACAAGTGGTGAACTAAGGGGCATGTTTCTGAGCCGAGCCGACAGATGGGCCGGTATGGACGGCAGGCATGGTGATCCGCGGGGCGTTGCGCCCGCGGCCGCCAGTTCTCGCTCTCCCACTCTGGCAGGGTGGCAGCTCGCGCCGGAACACGGAACACGGAGCGGAAGGCGCCGCCGACAAAACGCACGCCCACGCGTCCGCGACACGCGGGAGTCGCGACCCTCTCAGCCACGGCGTACTGTACGTTTATTTCTCAGCCTCTCTTCGTCCTCCTCCTTCCCCCCTCTATGTCTCTCCATCGCGCTCTCTCTCTCTCTCTCTCTTCCCGTCCTCCTTGTCAGCAGCGTATGACAAATGAGTACAAAACACCATCTGGCTGGATCCATCCATGTGTGCCTCTCCAATTAATGCTGTTTACTCTACAATACTCTCAGCTACACTGGCCACACTATTCTCTCTGTTTTAGGGGGGTGCTTTTTATTTACTCTGCCCTTAGATTAGCCGCCATGCATGGAATTCAAGTAATTCCATGGGGACACGGGCCGTGATTCCCCTACAACCTTTCTCTGGCTGGTTCTCTGTAGGAATTGTTATTGCCGCTGTGCCCTTAAGCAAGGTGTCTAACCCCCCAACCCCAGTAATGCTTTCTAGCAGCGGTTGCGTGCCTCTGAAAGACAGTCACAAAAATAAATGGATGAATTCCATGTGCATTTCAGAAGTTCTTTCTGACTGGTTGTGGGTCAAGTCCCCATGGAATTGTGTTTGCTGGAGCACGAGGAGCAGACCAGCCAGGCCCCAGATACAGAGGCCTCTGGTGAAGTCTGGTCCCAGTGGAGTCAACCGCTGCTGTGACTCACACACACACACACACACACACACACACACACACACTCTCTCGCCCCAGGGCCTGCTACACCAAAGGATCATGGGAAAGCACCCTGAGCCTGGTGTGGGTCATCTGCACTGACCCAAACTGATGTGAACAGAACACACATGCATAGGCTCTCTAACACTCTGCTAGATGACGGGAAAACAGCCAGCTGCTGTAGTTCTTTTCGCTGTGTGTATGTTAGTGCACAATTGTTTAAAGAATTGTTGAAAACAGCCAATAGACCAGCGTCTATTGCTCGGCTGTTAGAAGCACAATTGTAGAGAGCCTAGATTCAGATCCACACAGAATTCCGCCCCTGGCCCAGGCTCTTAATAGCTTCAGCAGCCTAATGAAGTGTTTGGAACATTGAACTATTTTAACCCCCCGGCTGCCCTCCTGTGAGGTTACACAGGGAGAATGCACAGTTTAACACGCTAGCTCTCAGAACATTGAAGTCTGTCTTTTTTTCCCATTGTATGGTCTCTTTTGCTTATTGTCAATTCAGTGTATTTCTCTCTCTCTCTCTCTCTCTCTCTCTCTCTCTCTCTCTCTCTCTCTCTCTCTCTCTCTCTCTCTTCTTTCCCTCTCTCCAAATTAATGTTAATCAAGTTTCTAAATGAGTGCCTTGGCTCCATTGACCTCCGCTTTAGATGTCATGACTTCATTGGTTTACTCCTACTATTGTGTGTGTGTGTGTGTGTGTGTGTGTGTGTGTGTGTGTGTGTGTGTGTGTGTGTGTATAAGCTGAAAGCCTGTGTAAGCTGAAAGCCGTTGGAAGCTTCAGACTGAACTGTGATAACAGAAGCCAAGGGGAACGTCTGACTTCTGACCCCTAGCCTTTTTCTTCTTTGCCTCCGTTTTGTCTTTCTTCATCCTGTCATCATCTTTCCGTTTCCACCCATTTATCTGTCCTTCCTCTCTGCCCTGCTCCTGGCATTGGGTCAGACACTAGCGAAACTCTGCGGACACACACTAGCGTGGGAGGCAGAGCAGGATCCAATAGTGGTTGGAATCTATTCACATGCTTGTGGGGGATTGGTTTTGCCAGGAACCCAGAGGATTGAATGGAGTGAAATAAAACAGAAAATCGAAGCTGGAGCCCTCACCCACCTGGCACTTGAAATGCAAACGCAAATGCAAACATGAAATGTGTTTAGCGAGACTCAAAAGTGTTTGATTAAGGTCTCATCCAAGTTTGTTTGAGAACCAGTGTTCACTCTCTGATACAATGGCTTTCCTAAGTATGAATTGCGGATGATTAATTAGCTTAGACGTGTTAAGGGCTAATTGTAATTGATTGCTTCCTGTTTTACCACAGGAAACTTTATCTGACTGCTCGCCTTACGAACTGCCAACAACCGAGACTCCTGTGTCTGATAGTTGCTCTGTAAGCGTGCAGTGGAGCCCCTGGCCGCGGGCTCGTGTAGGTGTAAACGACGTGCTAGGCCACCCACTCGGACACACTCCCAGCCCGTTCCCAACCTGCCAGTGGCTGTTACACCCTGGCCTGTCTGCCCATCACAATCACAGTTATCTGCTAGTCCAGCTCCCCCTTTCTAATCACTGCACAGCCTTTCCAAAGCATCCGGTCTAGACTGGTAATTGCTCTGTAATGGCGGAGACTTTAAACAAACCTCTGGCCATAGACTCAATGCAAGGCCCTGTCTGGAATTCCAGATCACCAACATATGAGGAAACTCACATACGGCACAGAGGTACACATTCTGAGGTGGGCAATGGTGTCTCGGGACTTGCGATGCTTGGCTATTAGCATGTATACGACGAAGTGTGTGCGTTCGTGGAAAAGCTCTTAACTTTAGAATCTGTTCATCTGATCTCCTTTGAAATTGACACAAAATGAATCTCTTTTCAGCCACCTTCAAAAGCCAGTAAGACGTTAAACACTTATTTTTATTTGTCCTAGCCCCCCCCCCCCCCCCCCTGTCTTAATTAGGATTGTCTCCCTCCGAGTTCTGATCATAAGGAGAGCGGAGAAGGAAACAAGCCTATTCCCCTGTCGCTGTCGTTTATCATGTGCACAGCGGGGGCACGATAACGTTTTTACATTGCAGATGCATAATTTATGAAGACAAGACGTCTCTGTTGTTTTTGTGTGCCGTTCCTCTTTTTAACGTCACTCATCTCTGCCGTTGAACATTCTCAACCATTTTGTCTTCCTCTCTTTCCTCGCGGGGCCTTTCCAGCCTTGCCTAACTGCATCAGGACGGACAATCAAAGACCACGGTCAAATGGGGCGCATACAATAGACGCGCTTTGTTATATAATGGATATCTAAATATTCTATGAGGAGTTTTCTTCGTAGATGGTCATTAAATGACAGGGTTTTAAGTAGTTTAGCAATGATAAGCTCTATATTGCTGCTGTAGAATTAGTGAACTGACATTGAAGTTGTTGGTCTTGGCTCTGGACTCCCTCTGTCCCTCCCCTCCCTGGTTCCATCTGTCTATCCCTCCTGATCTCTGGCTCTCCCAGGGGGTGGACAGGTGGCCCTGACCCTGAGAGGAGTCACTCCCTGTGGGGAACAGGCTGGCCGAGGCCTGGGCCCCCTCACTGGTTCTGTCCTCTCCCTGTCTAATCCCTCCAGTCCTACCTTTGGGACAGGCAGGGTGCTGGATCCCGTGGCAAAAGCACGGTGGAACCATATGAGAAGGTTCTGGAAACGAGAGCTGAAGCCAAGAACCCACTGCTGTTTACGAGCAGCTTTTAATCACAATCTGCTACTGAGAAAATAAACGATTTCAGTGAGATTGACAACACAATTTAATGTTATTGTAATGAATTATAATTATATTTCATATGTGCACAGTCCGTATTAAAGGTAGTTGAGGTTTATTAAGGTGTTGGACAACAATGACAGAACAGCTTTTAATGCACCGTTGACCTTGATGAAGATTCCTAAAACTGGGAGAACTTGTTTGTCACATTTAGTGATAATAGTGCATATGAAAAGAGGGGGAATCCCTGAATTTCTATCCCTGAATAACCATCCCCCACTATTGTTCACACATTATCTGGAATCTGCTGACAACCCTAGTGAGTGCGAGAATCGCAACGCACTGAGAAGATTAACTTCCCAATTATAACGTCTGGGAACCGGCATCTTTCATCTGAGGACTCATTCTTCCATTAACACGTTTACCTAGCCTGTTGTAGCTGAGAAACGCAAAGTATAAAAGACGTGTAAGACATTAACACACACACAGAAGGAAGCTGGGACGGTGAGAGGCCAGACTGAGGATTTGAAGGAGGGACAGTTTATTGTTTGAGATCATACTCGGCAGCAGAAATCGTTGTCTTTGACTTCTTAAGGCATGTGCTGCCGTGACTGCTTCTGCTTCTGCACATTAAATGTGTTTTTAATCACCGTTGCCGCACTAGGTTTGAAAAAGAGCATAGCGTCCACAGCCAAAGGGGCCGTCATTCCCACCAACCCTCCCCGAGGCAGACATGCCTATCACCAACTCCCTCCTCCCCACATGCACAGGTCCCTGCCCCATTATAGAATAACCTCCTCCTTAATCCACCTGCTTCTCCTCTCTCCCGAGGGGGGAGACCGCTGCGCTCAGACCCAGTCTGAATGAGGCAGGCAGGCAGGCAGGCAGACAGACAGGGCCTTGGCTGCCTTAATCTGCCCTGGCCCTCCAGATGAGAGCGTAGGGGCCCTGCAGTCTCCTGACCAATCTCCTTCCATTTTGTTCCCCCTTTGAAGGCCTCCCTAATCCCCTTAGAGTGAGGAGAGGAAATGCAGAGTCTGGAGCTGCTCTTGGTAGGGGGCTGGCTGGTGGAGGGGAATTGTAGCGTGCAGTGCTGTTTCAACTCACCATTGTCACCCCAGGTCCACACACACACACACACACACACACACACACACACACACACACACACACACACACACACACACACATTAACCCCCCATCTAGGGCCAGGGCTCAGACTACTGTGGAGTGCTCGAAAAGCACACATCTCTGTCAGCCGTGGCTCTCCTGTATGTGCGTCACAGTGTTTAGGCAACGGAATGGGATTGCGGACAGCTCAGCATTCGGAGAGCCCCAGAGCCGCCCTTCACATCCCGCTCGTACTGTCAGCGGCTCTCCGCTCTGCCAGCCCAGCGCTGCAATCCCTTCAAACCAGCCCTCACAGTCCAGCAAGCCAACTCCCATTCTGTCCCTCAGGCCTCCATCTCTCTGGCTTTGTTTGCCGCTCTACGCGTGGTGTCGGTATTCCTGCGTATTCCCTCCCAGTCTCTCTCGCTCCTCTCTCTCTCCGCCCTCATCTGCACAGCCTCATCTGGTGCACTATAGTCTCTGTCATATTGACATGGCGAATGACTATGCTTCCAACAGACGCAGTTGAAACTAGCGTGTCTTATATTTGAGTGTTTGTCTGTATATATATTTATAAACACAAACATTCATATGTATAACTTGATTCCTCATATAAATGATTCACTGATCTCTGATTCCCAGATTCTGTGATTGTGTCTTTGGCACTGAAAGCTTGTCTGTAGCTCACTGTTCCCGCTGAACCCTTCCTGCTTCTGCTCTTCTATTTGTTAAAATTGCCCTTCCCTCTGGCACGTCTTTGACCGCCCAGGGAGCCTGTGTACAGTTCAGCCCAGGGTCAGGCCTTTGATGGTGGAGCTTTAGCTGCCACTGACCCCCTGGGTTGGCCCGGCCTAGCTAGCTACCAGCCCCAGGCACCGCATCCGGCTGTAGGCGCAGCCAGAACAGGTCTAGCTGTTGAAGATGTCTTTGTTAGTTTAGCTGAGAAACGAGAATGGGGGAGCAGGGAATTGTTATTTTGGAGTTCTGGATCTGAATCAAGGAACTCTGGAGAAACCTGTCACTCGGACCAGGGTGTATCTGGAATGAAAACGGCTGTCCACATCTCCTTCATGAAAAGAGGTCTCTGATCAGCTTTGAGTGGGGGTCGTCAAATCGGAGGCAAATCCGCTAGCAGTATTTAAATCTCTCCAATCATGCCTGGCCAAATCCCTTCAAGATATGCCCTGCTCGATTGGATGGCATTAAGGGATCACAGACAGAACAATACAATGTCTGGCGGCACGGAAGAGGGGGGAGTGGTGAGAGGGAGAGGAGGGAAGAGCATGAGAGTGGGGTTGGGGGAAAGGGAGAGGATCAAAATAGAGGAATGAAAGGAGGGGTCAGGAGTGGGTGGATGGGTTTAAGAGAAGGGATTGAGAGAGAGAGAGAGATGGGGGGGGGATTGATAATGTCAGGACCAGCCAGCTGTCTGCAGTGGTTTTACACCATATTACACGAGTGGAAAGCACAGATCACTTCATTGTTGTCTTGTTTTGGGTCCAATATCATCTTTCTCTCCCCGACTCTGTGATTGCTGCTGTACAGTGCTGAAGAGGCTTTTTTTAATTTTACCCTGCTCTTCAAAGAGGCGTGTGTGTGTGTGTGTGTGTGTGTGTGTGTGTGTGTGTGTGTGTGTGTGTGTGTGTGTGTGTGTGTGTGTGTGTGTGTGTGTGTGTGTGTGTGTGTGTGTGTGTGTGTGTGGAGAGGTCTGAGTCTATGATATTGATGGGAGTGCAGCTGACCACCAAGGCTGCCAACTCTAGGCCAATAAAAGGCTCTAATAAGCTCTCTACATCCAACAGGCAGGGGCCAGGGCCATCACCCTCCGCCTCCACACACACACACTAGTAAAAGAAGAATTGCATTCAATGAAGGCCAGAGATCATGCAATGCTGAACCTGTTAGTTTATAGGCCATGCATTTGATGCTGTGTGTTGACCTGTTCAGTAGTTCCACAGAGAGACGTTTTTGTCACATACAGGAAAGAAGGTTTCTGAGTTCAGTCTTGCCATAGGCATTTGTCAGTAGCTTGATTGACATTGCTGAGGCAGAGCAGCTAAGCTGTGCTGTAATAAGCTGACTGCTGCTCGGTTCAGTTCTATGCTAATGAGTTAGCATTTTGGCGGTTTAACATGGTTAATGGTGCCTGTCGCTAACTGACACTGTTAGGAGGGGAAAAATAAAGAGGCTTTGTAGGATTGTTGTGAAGGTTTGAAACAGTCGGAGAGGAGTTGCGGTGGATTGCGTTGTTAGTCTTCCGGGAGAGAGAAATACCGGCTTGGATGCAGGCTTGATTCTCCTGGCAGAACTTTAAAAAATAAAAAAAATAAAAATATATGAAGGGCAGAAGAAAGAAAATTGCTTGAAAGTTTAAAGTGGAGTATACAATTCTAGAGAGGACAAACGGCACTTACTCTCCACTTTAGAAAGATGTGTATTTTTATGTGAGGCAGCATCGACATTTCTTGTTCTGTGTTTTCACTGGAGACTGATTTCTTCTGAACAAACTTGAGAAGTTTTTCTTTTCCTCTTCTCTTGAATCCATATCCAAATACTTCTGTTAGCAGTTAATTATTACAAGTATTTAAATAACTTTTATGTTTAGTGGCTTCCAGACCTGCAACAGTGTTGCTCTACCACATAGCCAGTCCCCCTCTCTCCCTCTTTCTCGATAGATTGTGTTGAGTTCCTGATAAGTCGACTTGGCAGCATGCTGAGTGTAATCATTTTCCTCCAGATGTTGGAGGTTGGGAGGGAACCAA
>JAPMUY010007730.1:320000-447500 GCA_026901105.3 Galaxias olidus | reverse complement strand
CACACACACGCAGAGTGATATGCGCACGCTCAGCCCCAGTTTGCTAAGGACAAGGACGGTCTGTTGCCTCGAGAGTCAGACCTCCTCCCTCCAGGAAGATCCCACTGGGCTTCTGAAGGGGAAATTGGCTAGCTATTGTGTTCTGAAATTGTCAACTCTTTCTTGGTTTGTTCCTGAAATGGGAAAGGTTTGTGGTTTCACAAACCATTCCATTGTTGTCTTAAGTAGAAACCGACGGGTCTTGTTTTGCTTACTCGGGCTGTTATCTATTACTCAGCGTGCACTCTAAATTGCAGTGTGCTGGTCAGCGAGCTGATGTGCGACGCACACCGAATATGAGGCAATCAGGAGACAAACTGTTTCAAGTCTAGACGGTGACAGGGTGTTGTTTTTGGCGGAGAAAGCGGCACTGTGGGGAGTGTTTGTTTTCGATGCGGAGGTTTTCGTCGTAGGCTGTTCTGTACCACAGAGCTGTAGAATTGGTAATGCCTAAAAGCCGGTGGTTGCTAGAGCCATTAACACAGAACAGACTGCGAGGCAGAGGGAAGGGGGAAACGCTAATGAATACAATGCGACCTCTCCATGCTTTACATATCTAGTTTAGTTATTGTGCCTCGTCCATCTTCTCCTTTCCTGTTTTTGTATAGCGTCAGCTTGGCCTTGGTCCATGGAGAAAAAAACTCACACTGTTGTTCGAGGGCGGGGGTAGCGGGGCGCAGAGAGAACGAGAGAGATGAGGAAAAGCAGCGGTTTTCATCCTGGGAACTGTTAGCAGCACCTTAAGCTATCATCTTGCTACCCCACAATTTCCCTGTTGAGGATCTGAGGTCAGGCTCTGATTTAATGTGTTGGTCCAAAACGTAAGAGAGGAAGGGAAAATGGTGGAAAGACGAGGGTGTTCACTCTACTGTGACTGGCCTGTGAAACCTTGTGTGGGGGGTGCTTGCCTGTAATAGCCGCATGTCAACAACAACTCATTACCTGTGATTTTTAGATCGGTCTCCTCAGTCATAAGGGTTAGTTATCGCTAGCGTCGTCAGCGACCAGAGTCGGAGCGAAGTTAATTAGCCCTAGCCCTCTTCACTTGGCTGGGCTGGTGACGCTGGGCTTGTCAAGTGGCTCTTTGTACACTTCTCCATGGCTGATGAAGTGGGGCACCTGAATGGAACCTGCGTGTGATGAGGGAGACTTTTTTTTTTTTTTTTGGGAGCACCAGAGAGGTTCTTTAGGAGGACGGCCAATGTTGTACAACCTGTGCGTAGTTTTCAGGGCCCCTTGATGTGTGTGGCCGCCGCTTGGAGTGCTTTTGGGCCCACGCCTCCGGTTCACAAACGGGACAATGTGAGCCAGAGGGACTTAAACTCCTCTCTTCTTTAATTGGCACCACTGAGCATCAAGACCTCCTGTGGCATGGCTGTGACTGGCTTTACAGCTGTTGTGTTGTATTTAGTCACATACCGCTACTTTATCTCCCTCGCCTCATGCAGACAGTTGCCAGAGGAGAAAAAGTCCCGGGGGAGGACTTAACTGGAAGGCCTCTCTCTATCGTTCCGCCTCTTCCTCTGTCTCTCTCGCTCTCACCTCCTCTCTTCCTCTACCTTCCATGGACTCTGTAGAGCAGGACCATCGCCACACTCAAACGGTGCGTGGCTGTGGCACACTGAAGGGATTTCAGCCTGCCTCCTGACTTTGTGTCTGAGAAGAGACACGGATTGAACGTCAAAGCCTGACCTTGTAGCCACAATAAAAAGCCTCCTCATTGTTAGCGGTGTGTCCTGTACTAAAGGAGGATCTGCAATTCCATGGGTCTGTCTGTCCTTTTGTCTGTCTGCTAACTAGATTGAATCATACAGGTGCTTCCTATTATAATAATGTACTATCTGGAAAATCACGGGGTTCTAGCGTTGTCATGGTTATTGAGTGCTCCCCAGCTTTTGGAAGGTGAAGGGAGGGAGGGAGTGAGGGAGGGAGGGAGGGTGAGCTATAAGTGGGGGGAGGGTTGCTAACTTAATTGCTCTCCTTGAATAATTTCAGTCGCCTAATTCGGCAATAACGACAGCGGCTGCCGTTCCTGTATTTATTTATCCAAACATTAATTGACGGGACTGACATTAGCCGGGGCGGTTGTAGCGCATTTGATTGCACACTGGGAACAAAAAAAAATTACTGTAATTATCATTTGATATGGATTGTGAATGCAGAACTGCTCTCAGCGTCTCAGATAGTGCTTGAAAAACCAATGAGATGTCACATTAAGACAACGGCACTTTAGCTTATCTCAATCCCTGTGCCATACAAAGCCTATGCAGTAGCTGCTGGGGAGAGTGAATGGGATGTCACGTTGAAATGCATGGTTCAGCCTTCCCTCCGTTCCCCTTTTAAAACAGTGACTCATGTAGAGGGGAAACGGCCAGTCATGTTGATTGATTTTGGTTAAGTGGTGCGTTAAGGAATGACTGAGCAGTGTGATAATGTGTGTGTGTGTGTGTGTGCGCGTGCGTGCGTGCGTGCGTGTGTATCTGTGTGTTCTGCAGGCGGAAGGAGAAGACAACCTGAAGAAGATGCAGCTGATGGAACTGGCGATCCTCAACGGGACATACAGAGACACCAACATCAAGACACGTAAGCCCCCATACATACACACACGCGCACGCGCACACGCGCGCGCTTTCAGACTGTACCCATCTCAACTTAATCTACCAGTAGAATTATTTCACTACTTTCATTCCTAAAACATCTAACAATAGAAATGTTGTAATTTTTACTGACTTTTTTAAATCTGTACATGTAACCTATTAAATACACTCAGTCTATGTATAAGACAATTAGCTTTCTAGCGCAGTATTTTTCTACCACCAAGATGTACATTTCTGACCACTCTCCTCTCGATAACCTTATATCTCTCCGCTGTTGTTAAACATGACCCCCCTCTCTCTACCTGTACAAGCACATGCCTATGCTAGTAGGACAGTATCCATCCCTCTGTCCCCTCCGCCCCATTCTCCATTCCTCTATCCATCCATCCATCCATCCTGACATCCCATCCGGATGCAATCCCACTCTGCTGCTATCCGATGGTGGCCTCTTACCCTAGGCACACGGCAGAACCCTACTCGCTTACCTGCATGACCTAGCTAGCACACGCATCTGTTACAATCACTGGTTTGGTTTCTCAATCACAGCGTTCAGATTGTTATCATTCTTCCTGGTTTGGACCTACTGTGTTCAAGAGCCCACTCTCTGTCTCTGCATTTCCATGCCTGTGATTTTGTGTCCGCACACAATAGGGCCAAGGACTCTGTTGGCTGGGTTCTTGTGGTTATTGTCTGGTGGTATACTTGTTGACTAAATCAGACATTTAGTCACGATAATGCATGATTTGGTTTTCATGTTAGTACTAAAAGCGCCACTTGAAACTCAAATTGTGATGTTCAAATGCAAGTCCCAAAAGATTACATTTTGGCGGTAGTTACAATATCTGTACAATTTACAGACTTTCAACCACTTCAAAAGAAATGACAGTGCCACCGTGCCAGAGACAAAGTAGCTCACTGTGGCCTAGCACGGTGCAGAAAGTTCACAAACGCAAGGCCATTTGAGAAAAACATCTTTTTATTTTATTCTATTTTTATGTCAACCAACTCAAATGGGCTTGTGAGCATGGAGAGGAGCCAGCGTATGTACTGGACCTTGACCTACGTTTGCATTTGACCCAGCCTAAGTCATTGTTGGATGCATTTCCCGTCCTCCAGACAGGCCGTCGTCCCGTTCCTTTGGGCTCCTCTCCATAGTCTACGGCTCCATTTCTGTTGCTTGTGTTTGATCACCTTTTCTGCCTGCTGTACCTGAATGTGTAGCTTTAGTTGTCATGGTGATTGTTATGCTGATATTGTTGTCTGTGTGCATTGGGGATGATTACAGCTTTTTTTTGGCCTTTTGGTATGTGGGTTTATTTTTATTTTCTTAGACTTTTATTTTGCAGCAGGCTTTATGGTTCACAACAGTGATCATTGCATGGACTAATTTTACCCTTTTTTGCCCCTTCCTCCTCTTTTTCCCCCTTTTCCCTTTGCTACCCCCCCCCCCCGCCCCCCCTTTCTTGCTTTTATATTTTCACTCTTTGTGCTACTTTCATCCCCTATGAAATGATCACCGACACCACTGCACCTACCCTGTCTTTCTCTTTTCTCCCGCTCTCTCTCTCTCTCTATCTCTTTTCTGTCCTTCACTCTGTTGCTTATGGCAGCCACCTTTGCGTTTTCTCTTGCAGCGGCGGCAGCAGCCGCTCAGGGCCAGCGCCTCATCGCTGCGCCCTCGGGTCAGGTAATGCCCCCACAGGGGCTTCGGCCCCCGACGCCCGGCACCCCCATCATGAACATCATCCGACCCGCACAAATGACCGCCATGCTGCCCAATGGCACACCGACCCTGGTGCCCCCCGGCCCCGACGGCGGGATCATCTACACCACTCCCTACGATTACCCCTATGCCCTGGCGCCCACCTCCCTGCTGGAGTACCCCCTCGAGCACAGTGGGGTTCTAGGTAAGAGACCGTGGGGCGGCATGACCGCCAGCTTTGGCCAGCCCGGACAGGAGGGCAGCTTTTTTTACCCCGGGGCTGGGGTTCTGGACGCGGCGGCCATGAGCCACAGTCAGGACTTGTTGAAAGGTAAATATGTGGTGTCCAGCTGAAGAGAAAACAAAAACAAACACACACAGGGTGGAGGTGGTGGTGGTGGTGCTAACGGAATGACTGACTGACAAGCTGAGTGCCTGAGGTGGACTAGATACCATCTAATAGGTCCAAGCGCAAAGGGAGGCAGGGGGCAGCGTCTGTAGGGAGGACCGGCCATGGCCTTTTTTGGGTTGCTTCTGTTCAGTTTCTCAGGGTTTTTTTTCTCTCTCCGTTGCCTCGAGTCTCACCTCTCTCAGTAGTTTTTTTTTTCTACTGAATACCAGTGCCCTTTTTCTCTTTTTCCCTGTTTGTATGCTCATACGGAGAAATTGCTTTCTCTCACATTGGGATGCGGTAGTGCACACACACACACACACACACACACACACACACAACATGCACTCTAACCCTTTCATGCACTTGCCCTGAGGCCTATTCCGTCTGGCAGCAGATCCCCTCAGATTTCTGCGGCTTTGGAAATGATTTCTCTGCGCCCTCCTCGGGGGAAGGCCTTGATGTCTGCGGAGTCCCTGCATCCCAACCCACTGGGGACGTTCATTAAATTCCTCCGCTCGTTTCTTTATTCTCTCCCTCACTCGCACCATTGTCTTAGTGCTGCCCTCTTGAACTTTGGGGGTCTGTGTGAATGACTGACATTTGCTCACTGTTGTTTTGTCTTAAGGAGTCGCTGAAGCGCCGCGGCTGTGCTTGTAGACGTTATGTATGCACAGCGACTCCTGGGCTCAAAGAACACCATGCTATAGAGATACCCTGTCTTAGGGTGTCTCGCACAGCCGCGTCTGGGGCTTTCAGCTAATAAAAGATCATAAAGAATGGAGTTTGAGAGTGCAGTTGAAGCGTTGCCTATGAATGGCAAATTGCTGTTACTCAGCTGGCCAGACGAGGCAGCGCTGAACACGCCAGTGACATCTCCACTGGCCCGTGTGTGTGCTGTGCCTCCGGGAGCAGCGCGTGTAGAACACAGACAACCGTCTTCACTGGCTTTTCTCTCCTTAACTCCGAGGGTTACACCGGCTTAGTGCATTTTATTTACTCACGTATCGATTGGTGCCTTCAGCAACATCGGGCCCAGTGGAACACGCTCGCCTGTAGACGTTAACACGTCCCTCAACGAAACACACACACACGCACACTCACACACACAAACACACGTTTAGCTTCTTTGCGTTTGCTACTGTGTCTAGCTAGCCTTATATTGCAGACCTTAGCAGCTATGAAGAAACTTCAAGCCATCTGGCGCTACAGCGGGATGTAGGCGAGTGTTATCAGCCAAACCTGTGAAATATTCCCTCGCTCTTTTACAAACACACACACACACACACACAAACACACACAGAGAGAGAGACACACACACACCACACTCTACTTTCATCCATCTTCAGAATTTGATGTAACATCGATGTCTTCCCTGCCCATCCATTCCACAATGGAACTGTCAGGAAGTACCAGCCGACAGTGGGCTCTAACACTCCAACCTGGCTCAGAGGGATGTTTTCTCCTTTCGCTTAGTGCACACTTGATCAGTGCCCAGTTTTGTTGCTGCAGGCCGTGCTGCAGACACTACAGGCTACCATTTAGCCGCAGAGAGGCTGAGACACAATCTCTTTAAAGGCTCTCTCAGCAACGAAGAACAGAGGAATATGGCGGTGTTGGCGGCATCTCTCCACACTCACCTTTTCCCTCACAAAGGCACAGACAGACCACCCTTCTTGCAGGACAACTACATCTAAAAGAAGGACAATGCCCCATAAAAGCACGAGAGGTATAACCTACTAAGTGCTGACTGGGTAGCCAGCTGTGCCAGACTTTCACGCTAGCTTTTTGGAGAACCTCTTTTACAGTATGTTACATTAGGGCTTCAGCTATTACTCAGACTTCTCAGTCTCTGGAGATCTGGATTTTCACACTGCTCCTCTGCTCACATGCAATCATACAGACTGTGACATATGGATTTGCTTAGCTGGTTGGGTTTTTTTTTTTGTTGCATGCAGGGATAGAGTTAAATCATTTGTGACACTGAGAGCCAAAAGTCGGGGAGAGTGAGGGTGATGGGGAACAGGGAGAATAGTGACAGATAGGCAGGTGCCATCTAGCACTATTCAATTACCAACCAGGCTGTATTGGATTTTCTCACCTTTCAAAAGAAGTAGATACATTTTTTTTTTCCCGGAATCCGGATCCGTCAGGAAAACCCGCGGGGTTTTTTTTGTGTGCGTTGTTGTCTTTTTTAGTCTGTCACCCTGCCTGCCCTCTTCATAGACTCTGCTATAGAACACTGAATACTGTGGAATTTAAGTCATCCATTTACTAGTGCCCACTAAAAACTGAAGAGTGTATACTTTTTCTGTTGCTTTTTTTTTCTTTTTTGCATATTAATGTAAATGTCTGTACTGCGACAATGTACCATACATGTATAATATTGTTAATCCTCATATTGTATAGTCAAAGCAGTATATGTCTGTACAAAGATGAGTGTGCTTACTGTGAAAGTGAATGGTTTCTAACCTTGTGGACTTGTTGTGATCTAGGTGCAATGGCTACTAAAGTGAGACGGCATGACTCTCGGGTCCATCCTTACCAAAGGATTGTGACCACAGACAGAGGTTAGTTTAGTCCCTCAGATACTCTATTACTGAAATGCTTTCTTCTGCTCTGCCTTGATATGCCTTAGTCGGAATTCTAGCTTCTTTGTGTCATTTTGGTCCCTTTTCTTTTGGATTCATTATCACCCCCAGTCTTCCCGTCCCATTCACACTCACACACCAGCTAAATGGTGGACTGTGGTATGCTCGTTTTGTTTACAGAAATAGTCGTTGACACCGTGAATACATTTCTCAGGCAAAAGCGATAATTGCTTTGGTTTACATGACTGTGACACAGGTATTGCTACACAAGCGGTGTTTAAGCTACTTTGTAACATTCCTCTAATGTGAGATTAGAGCCTGAAATAGGCCAGCCTTGTTCCCATCAATGATTTATCCATCCCCCGGTCTCATAAAGAGTGAAGGGACAGAGCAGCAGCTCTAAACGCTAACTAGGAGATGTGGACAGAGGAGCAGGATTCATGCTGCTGCCTAGCATCAGTTTATTCTTTTCCTTTCATTTTATGTCGTAGTTAACGGTTTTATTTTCCTACACATACACCCACCCACACAAACCGGAGGTAGATTGCATTCTCTCTCATGTATTATAGAAAGTAAAGCCTGATGTAAAACATTGGTATGATATATTTTGCCTGTAAACGAGGTACTGTTGTTTTATATACAACATTTTATAACATGTATTTATGGTTCCTGTGCATATATAAAATTATGTTAAATAAAAAATAAAAAAGAATAAGAAAATGTCTATTATATCGATTCATTGCAAATACGTGTAAAACACGAGTTACTTTTACCCATTGCATAACTTTAGTTTCCTTACCACTAATCACACCGTTCATAACTTGCATTCCAACTTAAAAGAAACTAAAACACTAGATATTTGTTTTGTTTTGTTTGTCCGTTTGACCTCTTTTGCTTTTGTTTGTTGGTACTGGGGCAATGTAGCGCTTTGATTAAAACCACACACCGGATTCAAGTTAGGGGGCCCTAGTAGTTTGTATCATGATGTAACCGTCTCATGATGATAACAAGATTAGCTGGGTTTATCTCTTTGGCAGTGGAACGGGGGGACCAAATAAGAGATTGCATTCATTTTATTGTTAAAATGATGTCATTTCAGTCTCTTCTTGCTGACACTAATATCCTTTCTATCTTTTTTTTCTGTTTGTTTTTTGTTTCTAACCACCTAGCCGCCACCGGCAACTAACACATGACCTTCTGACCTCTGAACTCTTCACCCAATGACGAGCCGCCCCAAGCCTGCCTGCTGATCAGTTAACTGGTAATTGCCTTTGCTAGCCTCTCGGACGCAAGTGAGAGAGAGAGAGCGAGAGAAAGAGAGAGGCGCCTGCCCCTACAGTTACCCTAACATATTTTGATAAAACATTCAAAAAAACAAACACTGAGTATCCATAGAAACACAACACAACCCCAACAAGTTGTGTTGCCACTTTGTATTTGGACTTATTTTCTCTCTGTTCATTGAGTTTAAGTGTCATTCTTTCTATTCCTTTTCCTTCATAAATCACAAAATGGGTGGATGTGTATGTATTGTTACTCATAAATCTGCACTGAATTATATAGCAATAAAGACCACCCCGCCCCCATCCAATCCACCACCCCACCCTTTCCCACTTCCCTGCCCTGATTTGGTTACCTCACTGGTATGAACAAAACTAACCCTAAACAGGAACTAAACCCAGACTCAAAATTGTCATAATGATGTCATCCTCCCCTTTCCCGAGCCAAGTCTTTCTCATCCCACCCTTCTCCGACACCCGCTTGTCGGGGGGTAGAGGAAACGAAATAGAAGGAATGAGAACATAGACTCACACCATCTCTACAAAGAGTCCTGTAACTGTGTTAAAGCTCTCCAACGTAATCATGTGCTGACACATTCTGGGTGTGCCCCTGAAAACTGCTGTTTTGTCTGTTTTACAAGCATGGCTTAATTGATTGCAAATGGAGCTTTGTATTATTTCTGTGTTCTGTTATCTCCTTTTCATTTGGTGTGTGTGTTTTTTTTCTCTTTTTTTTTTCTTTTCTTTTTTTGCTTTCTTCATTTCATTTTGTTTTCTGGTGGAGTCACGTTTCCCCCCATTAGCTATGTTTTAAATAATAGACAAATTAGGCAGGTTGTCAGTACTATGACAAAGGCTATTGAAAGTGGGGAGGTCTGTCCTGGGCAGTTTGCATAACTAGAAGTGCTAAGGAGGCGGGATGGAGAAGGGGATGAATTTGGGTGGTTTGTGTGTTTTTTAATACTAATATGAAAGTAGGATGTGCTATGGTTTAGGGGTCAGTAGAAATGTCTATCTTTAACCTTCTAGCTACTGACCGTAACTACACCGGCCCACACCACGTCCAATATACAGTGCCTGATGTATTTAGACAAAATCTCCATGGATCACGTGAGCTGTGATCGAAAAGACAAAAAAATAAAAATAAAAAAAAGTATTATGTGTGCATATTTAGCCAAAGGGTTTCAAGTTGAAATATATCTATATGATTATGTATCCATCTTGCAGAGGGCTCTCTTTATGATTTTAGACTTTGTAAGGGTGTGATACGGTGCCTGTATTAAGTTGGATATGACAACTAATCAATAAGAAGAACAATATTCTCATATAACGCTCTCATTTCCTATTAAGGAACAAACACAGGCAATTAACACTAACGAAAGACGCTACTTTCCGGGGGAGATAGGGGTCCTCGTAGTGAAGTTTGTACATACATATATTTTTTCTCTTAGTTTGATTTATGCCTTCTATTTTAAGTTGCTAAATCCATAACCCCTCTGCCAAAAGATGTATGCATTCATTCATTTTTACGTGTCAGCATTTGGCCAATTTATCCTAGCGAGTTTGTTGCTTTTTAAAATCCAATTATAAATTGAAAATAGTCAAGCCAAATGGTTGGCTTTTTACTAGCCCATCTGACAAAAAGAAAATGTTGATGATGTTACTGGTGATAAGTTTATTTGTAGTCTTTACCATGATTTATTTGTAGTCTTTAACATGCATAGTAAGTGCATCCACAATGTGTCTCCTGCACAGCTCCTTTTAT
The DNA here is from genome assembly GCA_026901105.3 of Galaxias olidus. Classification (NCBI taxonomy): domain Eukaryota; kingdom Metazoa; phylum Chordata; class Actinopteri; order Galaxiiformes; family Galaxiidae; genus Galaxias; species Galaxias olidus. The sequence continues at coordinate 437,135 of JAPMUY010007730.1, read as the reverse complement.
TAGTTCAGCTCCTGAGCCCATGATCTTACTTTCTCTATCTCAAGAAAAAAAATAGGATGTGAAAGCCATGCCTGCCTCTTCAAATTGCTTTATACATACCTGTTAAATATATAAATATATACAAATGTAGATACCTGTCATTGCATATAAAAAAATACAGAGGAGAACAAAATTAGATACTTTTACAGGGTGCTGGAGAAAAAATATATATTTTTGGCAATTTTAGCTTTTTATACTTAACTTGCGGTTACAAAATATTGAAAATGAAAAAAAAAAAAGTTTTAAAAATCTTATAGTGGAAAAATTAAAAAGTTGGTAAGGAAGAATGCTGTGTTACTTTGGATATTATTGGCTAGGAATATAAAGACCAAAACAGTCATACCCTAGGAAAGTTGCTAGAACTGAGTGTTGGAAGAGAGGGGGAGACATCCGGTGAGGTTGAACACACAAGTGCCTTATTAAGGGTCATTTCTGTTTTCCGAGTATTAACGTTCTGTTCAGTAATATCCAGCACCAACCTGGGGCACGCAGAGAAGAACGGCTAATGGTATGTGCTCTGAGGAGTTGAGCAAGGTAGCTCTGTCGTATTTGCTGAGCTACCTAAGTTATTCTATGCAAAAAGAATAGCAGTCGTTTGACCAGCTAAATATGTGCCATGGTTTTGTCTTCCCAAGGTTTTCTTTTCTTTTTCTTTTTTCTTATTGACCCTTGCTTTACTCAAGCCATTTGATCAAGTTTTTTTTTCTTTATTTTTCTTATTTTGATGAATATATCAGCTGTTGTTATCTTGATTTCTTTTTGACTGCATTTACTCCGCTGAGGATAAACTGAATTGCTAAATGAAAAGCAGTAGTCTGACATATTTGAATCTAGCTGAACTCTGAAATGTAAAATTAACCTAAACCCTGAATGGTAATACCTCACATTGTTTCAAAAGCTGCAAACTTCAATGCATGCTCTATGCCAATGTTTCCCCTTTGTGGCCATGCCAATCGGCTTATGATTTAAAGCCAAAGTATAAAAGTTATTACGGTGACACAACTTTGGGGTTGTTAAAGAGTCCGTTTATAATGGTTTGGGTGGACATAGTCTAATGATGGGTGCATGATCTTGTGGATGACGGTGAAAACATTGAAGCCCCATTGTGTGCCAGTGCCAATCCTAGATATGTATCAGCAAGCAAAGCAGCTGGATATTGATTAAAGCCCTAAGTGATTCCATTTCACGGCCAAAACAGTTTTCAGTTATTGAAACAATAGGAAGTGTATCACTGCAAGGTAAAAATAAAGACGAAGATTCAATTTGAGGTATTTTGAAATCATGTTATGTGAAACCCTTCCCTGGCAACCGGTAACTATTTATGTTTCCTCAATCATACTGTTACACAGAAAGGTCAATGATTTGTTTTCAGTGTTATGTTATGAACTCTATTTTTAAAAAACGAAATGCAATATAGAAGTGGAGCGAGAGATGACAATTCAGCTATTTGACAGTATTAAGGAATTCCCTCTGCAATGTTACAACTGGCTGTGTCATTGTATAAGGCTGGTTTGGTCCATCAGGTGAATGGTGAACTCTATACCTTCCGTGCGCTCTCTGGCCTGCCTACTACATGTACGATAATGTAATTAACAGCCATTGTTACAGGTTTATAATGTATTTTTCTAATCTCATTTTATATGTATATTAAAAATCATTTTTCAGACTTTTTTTTTTTTTTAAAGATACCTTCTACAACCTTTTTTTGTTTGTCCACCCCCCTTCTCCTCCTGATGACCCCCCCCCCCCCCGCACCCTCACTCTTACATCTTGAAATCTGTCTCTCTTCTGGGGAGTGTTGCCTTTCCTAGAGTTATATTTTGTTTTCTTGCCAATTCCTAGCTCATTAGAGACTTTATTAGTTTTCTTGTCATAAGTATTTTTACATGCTTGCATTTAGTTTTCATGGTGTATGCTGTTATTTTTCTTATTAACCCCTTGGCATTTATTTTAATAAAACATTCTTAGTAAGAATTTTACTAACTTGCTGATATTTTGTCTTGTGTTTTTAACCAGTTTCATGAATGTACTACCTGGTTCTGGTTCACGGACTAACACAATTAAAACTGGTGTCTGGCCACCAATCACACTGAATCACAAGCACTCTGAAATTCACATCGACTCACACAGACACACACACACACACACACAAGCACACAAGCGGATAGTAGATTGTGTACACAGTATGTCCTGTAAGAATGCACACACATTCACAGACACTCAAACACAGCTTAACTGGTCCCTGTGCACGAGCTGATTATCCGTCCCTCACTCCCGCTCACCCACTCTCACGCGTGTTGCTGAACGGATGAGCTGACCCCCCCCCCTCTTCGGTCCCAACACTCTGCGCTGTGTCTCGTCTGCCTCTGTCGGGGACAACTGTCCTTTTTCCTTCTTGTTGTGCTGTCCTTCTGTGTCACTGAACCTGAGAGACATGGCCCACTTTTCTATCTAATTGGATGGTACAGTTGCAGTGTACACAGCTGGGATTTATATTGGGTTACTACTGTCAGATTTCAGGCTTAATTTAGTTGGTCCCGTACTAACACCTTCTCGACAATGTTGGCGTGTCAGTTCCTTTGTACCGTACAATATCTTCTTTAATAGTTGCTGCAATCCAAAGGAAGCCAACTCTCACCGTCCATGTACAAGTATATGAAGCCATAAGCCATTTTTGTGCAGAAACGTCGACTTATCTGAGCATTACCCGTTTGAGGTGCGCATCTTAGTCAGACAAAACGTTGGACTCCGGTTTTGATACGGCACACTGTCTTTACTCATTTATACAAATTATATTGAAACATGACCATTGATTGTAATGTTTTGGAAGCACAGTGTCACTTAACGGCAGCTGAAATCCTCCGGGTGAGTTTATAGCTTTAGCCTTTGTGGTGCACGAGCCCTTTGATTAAATCCAGAGGGCATTTGGGAGTACGCATTGGTATGTACTGTACACAGCACACCAACATAGATCGTGTTTTTTGATTAAGGATTTCATGCCCTCCACATATTTAACAGAAGTTGTACTTTGTGCAGCAAATGTGAAATGGGATCAAAATGTAAATTTTTCATGTTTAATGCACAACTCGTATTAGTTTGGGAGAGGCGTCTAAAGCACAGTGTGTCTATGTTTTACTAATGTTAGATCCCTTGTCATATTTGGGGTTCACTCAGTTCTGCTCTTCTGTTTTCCTGCTTTTTCTTCTCCTTCCACTAATTCAAGGTGTTTAGACTGACACATGCAAAAGATTAACTGTATTAATCTTCTTTGTTGACAATTTATTACTTTAACCCAATGAGTGACGTCTCCAGTTTATCCTCACGTGTCTGCACAACAAAACAACAACTTTACGGCTCTAATCGTTCTAATTCCTCCAGTCTAAACAAGCATACGAACGATTTAAAGCCTCTAACAATTGACCTCTTTATCTGCCCTCTAGTATTAACCTGTTTTTTTTCTTTCATCTGAATATTGGCGTTGATGATTATTTATTTTTACACCACGGTTCGCACCAGAAGAGTAGACAGACATCAGGACTTTTCACAGTTTTAACTTAGAACCTTTCACTGAAACCAGTACATATTTTTTTAACTAATTGTTTTAAGTTCTTTTGAAATGGCAGGTATTTGTCAGTTGGCCTGGTTGCATAAGAAACATCCAGCTAAACTGGAAAATGTCCGAAATGAGTGGGTGTGTTTAAGCATTGCTGTTTAGATTTGGTCCGGAGTTGTACTGGCACGACTCATCTATTAAGCTGATGAAAAAGTAAATTAGATTGCGAACGCAATGCATTGTGCCAATGCAGATGCAAATAGTGTCTGCAACAAGTGCCTTAGGGAAATAACTTATTTTTTCAACTTAATAATTAAAGTGACACTTCCTCTCTAGCTTTCTCTCCCTGGACATTTTATTTAAAGCAGCACAAATTAAAATGCTTCTCTAGTTATTGAATAATAACTTTTTTTATGCAATGTTTTTGAACTGGAGTATATCAACCAAAACATGGTTTGGTTGTAGTATTGTGTTACCCTTCTTTTATAACTGTAATGATTGCTAATGTGGATAGGATTGTATAAAGTAAAGCAGATGACCCATATTTAACTTTCCCAATCACCTAGTTTTTCTGGAATTGTTGGACCACATTAGTCAAATACGGGCTGTTTCTGAAAACGGCCATGTGATGGTCCTTAAGCAAGTGCCTTTTTTGAACTAATGCAGGGCATTTACTGGTTGTATTACCTACCTTGTTTGCCTGTTTTGGCAAATCATATCTTTATCGAAAAACATTCCTCTGACGATGAAATCTCACCAAAAACAAGACAACCAACCAGCAGTGGTCTCTCAGTGAAATGGCACTCAGGCAGTTAAAGGGCAAATGCTACTAAATCCACAACAAGAAATGTTGAGCCCCACTGGAAACTGTTTTTGATTTTTCTGTTGTTATTGTCCGTCACTAGTTTAAAAAAAAAATAAGACATTAAAAAGCTTTTTATCTGGGGTTATATTATGCCATAGAAGTTACTCTTACATAGGGTGCACTAAAATCTGTGAGACATGTTTTGTGGAGTTGTAAGTGTTTATGTGAAGTAGTTTTTACTTTGTTGTTTGTGTTACCTTGTTCTAAAGTAGATTAGCTGAGGATATTTTTTAGTAGGGTGTAAAAAGATGTAATGGCATTGATGTTGCTCACACCAAAAAAAGGAAAGAAATTACTGTGCAATAAAGTACCATATTTACAAGTTTCATTGTACTTCTTTGCTTTTACAAGTCTTTTTTTCTCCCTGTTGCTTCTTTGCAGATTTCTTACATTTGAACAGGTTTATAAGACATTGAGCAGATTTTATGAACAAACGCTTGCACAGGTAATGAAATGTGAACATTCTGAAAGGGAAGCTGCAGAATGGACTCCAAGGGATCAAGCCCTCCACTGGACTCCACTGGTGTCAGCTCTGCAATGGTTCTCTATACCTGCTTTCGTGGTCAGACCCCAAGCCTCCTTTTCACAGATTCAAAGGTCACCTTCTTCATTTGCTCAGGTCAACCCCGTGTTTATCCAGACTCTAACATGGCTCTGCCGAGGAATAACTGCAAGGTCGTTGCTACATTCTTTTTCCGATCGGGACGATCATTTGTTTCAGTGGCTCTGTGTAAACAACTCTGCACTCAGTCACTTGTCTTTTTCATGTAAGGCAGGACATTCCAACACACTTCAGTTATAAGCTGTTTACTAAGGCTTTGTTTATCAAGGAAAAGTTGGCAATTAAATATCTACTTATAGACCTTGGAGCCCCCCTTGTACTGTCCGTAATCCCAGGCTGAGATCAAAGAGGGTTAATGAAATTCGCATGGTAGCCCTTTGGAGTGCACAATACTAATTATAACCTGGCCCTGACTCTACAGTAGGCAATTATCACATCCTTGTCAAGTGCTAGCTGATTAAGCAGGGGGCTTTCATTGGCCCATTGACTTCTTAGTGACACTGTAAAATGTCTCCAAGGGTCTCTTCGCTGAGGCTAGAGTCACGTTAGTGTTAGCCTTGTATTTTAGTCATTTTCCTGAGCACTCACTTTCGACGTGCTAGTCTAATTTTGACCTCTACTGGTTCAGTATACGTTGTATTGTGTACCACGGTTTATCCAAGTGTTATCTGAAGTATGTTTTATTATTTTAAATATTTATTCAAATTGTATTCAGTTAGGGACAAAGACATCGTCGTCACTCTACATAGACGTTTTTCTTTCGATGAAGTGGTTAGTGCCGTGTGCACAAGGGGAAAAATCAAAGTAGCTAGTCAAATCCCCCCTATGCACACACAGACACACACGTTCTTTCTTTCTCCAGCCTCCCTCTCTTGCTGGAGGCTAGAGCTGCTGAATAGGACAGTGGGGAGTTATGGTTCACAGGGGGCTTCTGGGAGTGACTTTAATGTCATGCATTCAGGATGGAAGGAAGAAAAGAGGAGTGGAGAGGTGGAAGGGGGGAGAGAGAGAGATGGTGGCTTTGGCTCCCGGGAAGATGCATCAAAGGAGCATTTGTCGCAGATACCAGCTGGGAGTACAATCAGAGAGAGAGAGAGCAAAGTGTGTGTGTGTGTGTGTGTGTGTGTGCATGAATGCAGGAGGAAAAGGGGGGGGGAGGGTGGAGTGAAAGGGTTGCGTCAGTAGTGACAGATGAACCAGCTTCCTGTGGAATGAATATGGGGCATTCATCAGTGCAGCTGTTTCTCTCTCTTTTCTGAGTGTGTGTGCGTGCGTGGCGGGTGGGGGGAAAGGATGGGTTTTTTTTTCAGACTACACAGTTGTTGCAGGTTTTAAGTCCAGTTTGATGAATGAAGCCCTATAGTTCTCTGGACACCTGGGACTCCTCACACACTCTCTAGCAGCTGGAGGTTCTGTCTGTGTGTTTTACCAGGAGAACAGCCAGTCATATTTTATAAATCCCAATGCAAGAACAAAGACAATAAGCATTATATTTACATACAGCACCTGTTTTAAGGTTTTTCGGTTGGCAGGCTCCCTATGGGCTGTGTCGGCGAGAACACCTTCCTATACATCAGATCTGATCAGTGCTGATATATCCATCACTCTGACTGGGACGGACCTACACACACTAAGTGCGTGAGACAGATTGAGACAGATGTAAGTACTGCTAGATGCCTTTGTTCTACAATTGGGTATTCTAGCCCAAACGTGTGTGTGTGTGTGGTTGCTTGTCAGCCTTTTCCTGCCTGTCTAACTGGCTGCCTCCCTTTTAAGTCCCTTTGCCCTTCAAGCAATACATTAATCAAGCCCAATTAGAAGCAGAACAGCCCACTGCAGACCAGCAATCACCTCTTCTAAACACACACACACTCACACACACACACACAGCCTTGATTAGTCTAGGTCCTGACTTAACGCCATCCAACAGCCCACCTGCTCCCCACATTCTATACCCCTTCCTTCCTCAACGGCCTCCTTGCCCGCCAATCTCGACTCGAGTGTGTGACTGTCTCTCCAGCTCCCTCATGTCCACACAATGTCTTTCGCCACTCCCCTTCGCCAATCCCTTTGTCCTTTTAGCGTGGGCATATGGCTGCCCAAAGTAAAGTCCGGTCGTGCGTCTGCATTGTGTTGGCCGTGCGTGTGTCTGTGGGTCCCGTTCAATTAAGCATGGCGCGCTATATTTTGTTATTCCAGCGACGTGGGCTTGTGATATTGCTTCGGAGTCGGAGAAACAGTTCTGTGTTTGTTTGAGAACAAAGAGGAGAGGGGAAATGAAAACGCTGACCCAATTTAATACACCTGTGCCTCTCTGCTCTCTGTCCCTGCACTCAATCACACACAACTCCAACCATCGCTATTGGAGACCAGCTCACCACGCCGCTCTCTGGAATAGGGTGAAAATATATATTCCAACATTGATTACATATTCCTTTGAATGTAATGAGCATTCATTGGCAGTATAGGAAGTTGTTAGGGTATTACATTTCGACATAAATATGAATCATATTGAGTGGTCTAGTCTACTAAAATAGTTTGACTATACAGAATATACAGAATATACAGAATATACAGAATAAGCAGTGAGCCCCATACAATTCAAAGCACAGAATAACTGCAGAGGCCTGATCCACTGTCATTCATCGTAGGCCTTCTGTTATACTATAATGAAACAGTTGCGTATCACTGCACATACGATATCTGTGTGTAAATAAGTTCATAAATATGTTGACACGATGACAGTCCTATTGCATGGTGCGTTCTATTTTAATAGGTCATCTAAATTAAGTGTGAGCCCTAGGACCTGGCTCTGCATCATATCTAGGGCGTCCTGATGGATACTGATACGGGATCTAATGAGTGGATTTGGGTGCCGAGATGACACCCGTCACTGAGGTGTTGACGTGCTTCTTCACAACCATGTGGGATAACGTGCTCACACACACACGCTTGCACCAGAAATAAGTGTGTGTGTGTGTGTGTGTGTGTGTGTGTGCGTGCACTATATGTGGTTCTATAGTGTTTGGCTAGGGAAGACAAATGACTACATTGTCCCTGGACGTGTGCTTCCTCTGTGTGTGTGTGTGTGTGTGTGTGTGTGTGTGTGTGTGTGTGTGTGTGTGTGTGTGTGTGTGTGTGTGTGTGTGTGTGTGTGTGTGTGTAATTAATCTGTGCGCACGGCGGGTGTAAACATTAGGAAGGACACGTTTTTGTCTCTGATTAATCTTCTGTGTCAGATCTGCATCCCCGCTAAATCACCCAGCCTGGCCCAGCAGGGCCCTGAGTCATGGCTGGCTGTACACTCAAAACACACACACACACACACACTAACTTAATGTACTGTGTATATATGCATAGATTTACACAAACTGTCACACACTGTAATGCGTACATTGTCTTGTATCGTTTTAATCTGTACATATTACCATGCACCTTTCTTTGTTTGGTGTGTGTTGGGCCAGCGAGATATTTTTTTAACAGAAGCGCCTCACCGCCTCCGTCCCTCTGACCTTCGGCTCTGTGTATCTTCTCCTCTTCCAGCTCCAAACCCTATCTTTCAGTCCCAGCTCTAGTGACGGCCCCTTAGCTCGTACCCTCACACCCTCCCTTTGACAGCTTCCAGCCTAATTCACCCTGACAGCCACGTCCATTTCTACCACGGATTGCTATTGCACAAAATCTTCCGTTACGCACCACGCCGTTGAGGTGAATCAGGAATCCTATAAGAATGTGATAAAATTAGCTCGTTAATGATTTCACATCTGGGTCCTGTGCTCCCATCAACAGAAATGTAATTGGCACAGGGGGCTGACATAATTGTGGAGCAATTAGGCAAATTATAGAATTACGAGATTCCTCATTTCTCTTGCCGTTTTAGGCAGAGGTGGAACTCCGTGCGTCATCGCAAAAATGAGCTGAGGCGAATGCTCAAGGTCTACCTAATATGGGATCCAACAGTGATACGATTAAAGATGTCTGACATTGGCAGGTCCCCCTTTCGGGCCATCATAAGGGGTGTGGGGGAAACAGACAGTGAATACTATGGGAAGCCAATTGTTAAAAAAAATAAAAAAATAGTGGGGGTTTTCCAGGTTTGTATTTTTTCTCAGATGTATAAATGTTGGAAAAACATTCAAATAACTGTTTAAATGTGTAATTTCAGATATAATTTATAAATCTTTAAACATTCAGCAACTTATCTGCATTTAAATATAACTTCTGAGAAAAAAGCTTGCTTTTGAGTAGCGATTTGAGATTTTGCTAAAAATAAATATAGTTTTAATTAATATTTATTTTCAAATCATTTATTATTATTTCAATTCCAAAATGCCACATTTATGTGCATTTCTGCTAAATATCGATTCCAAAAATATATAAAAGCATAAAGGTAAGAAAGAGGGGAAAGGAAGAAAGGAGAAGACATAGGGCCAGTGGACCACGGTGACACACAGAAATGTGTGTGAGGGGGGGGGGGGTCTTTTTCAGCAACAGCCCTCAAAATGTCTGTACAGGTCGCTGCCAGGAAACATGGATAGAGAAAATGCCTAATCATGCTTGTTTGAGAGAAGTGAGTTATATCAGATGAAGACTGGGGCCACAGAGGGCCTTGTACCCGTCTGTTTTCATCACAGCTTACATCTCTCTCTTTGTCTCTCTCTATCTCTCTATCTCTCCTTCACCAGCTTTCCTCTCACTCGATTTGTACCTCCCGTCTAGTTAGAATTGTGGCGATACCTCTTTCTCTCTTTTTTCAATCTCCCATCTCTCACACGCCGGTTTCTGTAGGAAAGTGAAAAGTATCATGGTCACAGTTTTCTTAGAAGGGAAGTCGTGTCAGTGCTGTGAAAACATATGAACGGGTGAAGGGGCTTCTCAGAAATGTACCATAGGACCTACCCACTTTGAGCCACTGATCAGTCCTTCTTCACAAAGCTGATCTCTGTGAGTTGTGTCATGCTGAGTGCCATGTTTATATAACTTACCGCACAAAATAATCTTTATAGGCTTTTTTTTGTGAAACTACAAATCCTTTTAGATATTAAACTTCAGACTCTGGGGCAAAAAATGCAATCAAATGTAAATTTTGTTTGTGTGCAGGACTGGAAGGCCCTGGCATGAACAAAGGCAGAGTGAATTCCTCTAAAACAGTAAATTAAAACATTTTGAAGAAGAAAAATCACAAACATAAGGAATAACCATTGTTCGGTATCTGAAGAAAAATATGTAAATTTCCAAGGCCGTAAGATCCAGCAGGAAATACTCCAATTCAGGTTTGTTTGAAAACATGAAAAGATGTAATATCTTTGATGCTATATATTTTTGTTCCACTTTTTGGGGAAGAAAGGGGAACAGGAGCAGTATAAATTAAAGATTGAACACATACATGTACACAAAGATTGCAACAAAAATATAGTGCGATTTTGAATGGCCTCTACAAACAATATACACAAACATGCAAAGTAAAATTATACTCTAGAACCATGAAAGAGTAGCAACACATAATTTTCTTTCCAAGCAGTTGGCATTTTGCATGAACCAACATCTACATCCTCCTCCTCTCTTCCTCCCTTCCTCCCACTCTTTCTCTCCCTCCTTTTCTCTTTCCCCGGTGCTGTAGGCCCAGGGCGACTTTTCATTAAGGTAGGGTATTATTCCAAACCCATTTAAAATAGGCTCCACCTAATCTAAATCCAATAATTTGTGCACATCTCTCTCCCTCTATCGGCATCATGCTTTTCTCAATCTAACTCTCTGCCAGGAGAGAAGATTCATTATCTGTTGTTTGGTCGGGGATTACGCTGATCGGGTCGGCTTAAGGCGGAAGATATAAAGACTCTTAATAATATTCTTCAGCCTTGCCACTACGCGCTGTCTGGTTCGAAGCTGCCAGACTTCCACTCTTCCCTCTCTCCATCCTGTCTTCCGAACCCCAACCTCATCCCCCTCTCCACATGCTGACTCCAATTCTTTCCCGCTTCTGTTAGTTTCTAAAACCTCATTGAATGGATGGGGAATCTTGCTCTGCACACAGACAAGTCAATGTCACGGTCATATTTGTTTTCGACGAGGGACTAGCTCTCTGTCTCCCAGCTCTTGGGCGTTTTCCCGACGTTTTCCATGGTGATATTATGGCCTGCCTGGGGACATGGAGAGATTTGGTCCGCTTGGGATTCAGACCTCCTGCAATGACATGGCTGTCATGCCGTCCACATGTCATCAAGTCTCAAATAAGCAGAGACGCTCCTCTGAAAATGATTAATGGGCGCGAGTGTAGCCAGGATAATAGCTCTGTCAGAAGAATAGCTCGTTGCCCCAGAACATGTCCCGACAAATGAGCACCATGTAAAAGTAGATACATGGAGAGAAGTGGTCGGGATAGGTGAGGACCTCTTTGTGCTCTCTCTGATGCGCCACCGGGTTGGAGTCCACTTTAAAGGACCCTAAAGGTCCAAGTGCACTTTCCAAGATACCTTTCTAGTGAGCATCTCCAAAGTGTAGTGCCAGGGGCACAGGCCTGCATTTAGTTGAAGCTGAATGGATGAGAGGCTCTCACAGAGATGTCACCTGTAGCAGTGCACTCCTAGCGGCTAACAAGCTGCCTCTGTAAATGCCTTCTCTTCTGCGTTCATCCAATATACATGTTAAAATGGTCCTGAGAAAGCTGCATAATACATAGATCAGCCAGAGCTGGCTCAGAGTCATCTGGAGCTGCAGCCTCAGTCTCCCTACCGTCGCTCCTAGGCTTTCATCATCGCGGAAATATCTCTGTCGCAATTTATTCCGCTTCCAAAGCTCAGTTCGGTTTTTCCGCAGCTGCTTGCATGGCGGTGGGGCTTCTTATGAAGGTGTTCATCATCTTGATGGCGTGGGTATTTGACTAGCGTGAAAGAGAAAGGGTGAAAAGGCAATTCATTGCCAACCGAATTGGTGAAAAGAATGACTGTTTAGTTGGTGAGAGTGCTTTACGGTAATGATGAAAATACATTTTATCCTAGCACACGCATTCACACACACACACACACACACACACGCACGCACGCACGCACGCACGCACGCACACACACACACACACACACACTCACACACAGACACAGACACAGACACACACATCAACCAAAGGAACACATACACACACTAAGACAGACCAATGCACCCACAGTATAATTAACTATCCATTTCGCTTTCTTGGTCCATTCACTTGCAGTTATGCCTCTGCTGTTTTTCCACGTTAAATGTAGCAGATGGCATTATGCAATATACACTGTAAACAAAAGTATGATGAGCATTTTTTTTTACAGTTTGAATTACAAAGGAACGGTGAAGAGAAATGGGAAGTCTTCCTAAATAATTCATTACAATGTAAAAAGTATAACGTATATGGGAGTACGCAAACAGGCATTATGAGAGCAGGCCGTGTGCAGCGAGTTGGCCCGGGCGCTGGGGGGAATGAGTATGCATGCAGTAGGGCCGAGGCCATGGAGGAGGCCGGGCCTGGTCACTGTGCAAACACACAGCCCCGTCACCAGGGAACCCTCTGCCAATTACCCACCGCCAGGCTGCAGGACGGAGCCCACGCACATGGCCACGCACACCACATGCACAAGCACCCATATAGGCACCGAGAGCTGCACACACATATACAGAGAGAGAGAGAGAGAGAGAGAAGGAGAGAAGGAGAGAGAGAGAGAGAGAGAGAGAGAGAGAGAGAGAGAGAGAGAGAGAGAGAGAGGGAGAGAGAGAAAGAGATTATTATTCATCAGGTGTTTTAATCCTGAGCTTTTTAAAGGATATAGCTTGCTCAGTCATCATTAATGTTAATTATAAAATAAAACACAATGCATTTCCTCGCTCTCAAACCATCTGTCGGCATGCCCACAACTCCGGAATCTTTTTAAAGCAAATGCATAAAATATGACTTGTAAGGAATAAGTATCAATATTGCATGTTTGTCTGGGTGAGCGCTGATGCATTGACGCTGCACTGACTTTTCCAATTTCTACACCTGAGATTACCATCGCCTTGGAGTATGCTTCTCATTTTGAAAAGCTGAATTCCATTCAGAGGCAGCAGTAGACGTACGCCTCAAGGCTCGAGGAGAGAGGGGGAAAAGTCTATTAATGAAATGAGAGACAGAAAGAGTTATTTAAATCAAGTCTGCAGCATAACTGGGGTCGGGGACTTGTGTTGTTTTTTCCGGGTAGGCTGGAGGAGAATGTTTGGTGGAGGTTTACACTACCTAACCAAACCCAACACATCCTAACTGGACTGATCCGGCCTCGAGTCACTAGAACCCACTATTTGCTGTTATCATTTAAAACAGGACTGATCAGAGCCTGCAGGCTGGCACTGTGATGTGGCGACTACAGCTGGATACAGAATAGATGGACTCAGGCATTTTCAGAGGGTGGAGAACGACGGTATGTCTCTACGTGTATCGCGTGCTTATGAGTGTGTGTTTGCGCTAATAACTGCTGTGTGTGTGTGTCTTCACCGACGGGTGAATCATCTTTAAAAGATACCTATTCCCCCAGAACAATTAAGCCAAGCCACTTTATCTCAGCTCAAATTAATTTTAATATTTAAACAACCATGACGAGGCTGACGAAGCCACTAACGCGAGATTAGAATAAACCTAATTAAATATTGATGGCCATAAATAAACAGTCTAATGAAAGGGGCGCAGCCATGGTGCACTGTGTGAGAGACGAGGAAGAAAACCTTCAGCTGGTGTTTTTGCTCATTAGCTCGGCACATTTTGAGCGGGGAGGTCGAGGGACCGAGAGACGGAGGGGCGGAAAAAGGACAAGCGAGGGATGAGAAAAGGGAGGGAGGGGTACAGTCTTTATTGGATCAATGCCATCTAAGTTTACAAGCTGTAGTCCTAATTCAAATCTTCCCCCTACATCAATATTTACATATGCATGATGTCTTGCTCTGTATGTTCATTCTCATGAAGGCTGTATGATCGCAGCGATGAAGACAGGATGGGCGTTTTGTTCACCCGCAGTTAAAGCCCACAGGCGGCCACCTCCCACACTGGGAAACAGAACTGCCATGTAGCGGCAAGGATGTTGTGGAGGAAGTACCGACTGGAGGACGTGATCTAACGTCCTGTCGTCAGACACTCCTCGTCAGGGTGTTAGAGTGGCGGCGAGACAGGCAGAGAGACAGAAAGACAGGCAGAGAGAGGAGAGAGACAGACAGAGAGACAGGGAGAGGAGAGAAACAGACAGAGAGACAGGGAGAGGAGAGAGACAGACAGAGAGAGAGACCGGCAGAGAGACACAGAGACAGGCAGACAGAGTATGGAGTACACAACAAGTGTTTAACAGGCAGGCCACGCCGGCAGACTTGACGGACAGTGAATCATTCATGGCGCGGGGGGTAGAAAATGATGAGCGCTTGATTAAGGACAGGGAGACGAGGTCCCCCATTCTAAATCAGCCCAAACTGACGGCTTGATTGGAAGGTGTCTACATTCAGAACTCAGAATGCTGATGGAAGGGAGCCCGCGGCAGAGCTAGGCTCCTCATCAAGCTTCAGGGCTTTTTGAACTAGATGCTATTTAGCTGAGCTCGGATGTGCAGTATATATGCTGGGACTTTACCATGTGCTCTGATGTAAATGTGCAGCCAAGCTTTGATGTCCGGTTAAAAAAATACAGACACAAAGTACATATATAAAACTATGAATGTTAAGTGCGTTGTTCACCGTATAATACAACCCCTGCAGATTGTAGTACGATTAGGAAGGATAACCCCTACATAGTCTATCAATCCGATCCCAGTCCAGCCACAGTGCGGTGCAGTTTGAGATGAAAGAGTAGAAAGCATGTATCTCCTTCATCTGCCGTTCCACGACTGCACGCGAGGGGAGCGTCCTCCTTGAAGCTCATGAATTCACCACGCCGCGCGTGTTGCTAGCCGAGCGCCACAACATGACAGCGCCCTGACAGTTCCTGTACACATCCAGCCACCAGGTAGACTTTGGATAGGTGTTCTGAAAGTTGAGAGAAGGGGGGAGTGAGGGAGAGAGAGAGAGAGAGAAAGAAAAAGAAAAACATCACATGAATAAATCAAAATCAAACATTTCGGCGGCGGTGGTTTTGGCACTTTGAAAGGAGAATGTGGGGGAGGTGTCAGGGGTATGGTTAGCGGCTTTGACAAGGAGGAGGGTGGGGGGGGGGGGGGGGGGGGCTGCGACGGACAGCACAGGCTGTCAGGCGGCCGGGTGGTGATGCGTGAATCGTGGAGGCTGGGAAACGCTGGAGGTGGGGTGGGTGTGGGGTGGGGGGTGGGGGGTGGGGGAGTCCTACCTCCGGCACCACTGGAGAGGCCAGGGCCGCTGGGAGGGGCTGCTCTAAATGTCTGTTCACCTTTGACAGTCTCACACACACACACACACACACACACACACACACACACACACACACACACACACACACACACACACACACACAGGTGGTCAGGTAGAGAAACACCACTGGGCTATTGCTGTCCAGTGCAGGCATGATAAAAACCCGTGACCCAAATGCTGAGGAGGCGAAACGTGACCGACCTGCTGACCTATTGCTTAACATTCGCGTAGTTTGACCCACAATGTACTATTATACACCCCTCATGGTGTTTGTGAAAGTTTGATTTGTGATTTCCAGAAGGAGAAAACAAACACACTGCTTTCAGCTCTGACGATTGAATGATTCATGCATGCATTCCGCAGCCCTCTCCTCTGTCTCATACTCCCGTGGATTAAAGAAACCACTAAGTGGAGAGATGGCAGCGTTCTCTCCTATCCGGGAAGTATCAACCTCACTTGGCAGAGTGGTGTTTATCACTTTGCCTAATGGTTTGATAAACACCTGGCTCTGCAAGGCCTGGACTGGATGTGTATAGGCTGGCTGGAGATATTCCCTGACACATTTCTTTTTCTCTCTCTCTTTCTCTCCCTCTCTGTCTCTCTCTCTCTCTCTCATTCTCTCTCTCTCTCTCTCTCTCTCTCTCTCTCTTTCTCTCTCTCTCTCTCTCTTTCTCTCTCACTTTCTCTTTCTCTTTCTGTCTTTTTCTGTCTGGCTTCCTTTTCTCCACTACCACTGCCCCCTTCATCCCCCTCAAAGCCCTTCTTTCGTTCTGTGCCCCCCCTACTGTTTTTCTCCCCTCCCCCCCTCCTACTTTCTGTCCGTAAGTATCCAGAGAAAAGCCGGACAGCGGGCAGTGTTTGGTGAGCCGGGAGGAAAACGGGATGTAGAGGGGGAAAGTGGCTGTGGAAGAAAAGCCCCCATTCACAGCCACATAATGCACTATTCATAATGCCCCATGTGCTTTTATCATTTAAAACCTTCCTCCAGACACAGAGCGGGGAGGGAGCACTCCGTCCTCAGTCATTGTGAAGTCATCATCGCTGAGGCCATTTCCTCTGAAGCAAAAATAACCCTATTTATGAAATACTGATTATCTCCGATGTGGCCCAGGGGGCCAGTCAATGGAAGGGAAGGCGAATGGCAAGTTGCATTTCATATCCCACTGGTGGATTGTGGAATATTTCCATGGTCTACATTCTCCTCAGTCTTGATTGTTAGTTTCTAAGAAGCACGGCTCATTACAAAATCTGCAAAACTCAATGTCAAGGAACGCCGGGCGCCATTCTTTAAATTGTCACCGTGTTACAACCGGTGTGCTCGTCTCCTTAATATATTCTAAAGCCAGAAAAGAAGGAGTTTTTCTGTCTGAAACAATTGTAATGTTTCGGTGTGTGCGGTGCGTCTCGTTGAAACAGATCTTCACATTTATCGCTGTGTCACTTTGCGACAACGTGAAGGGAACTCCCTGCGTTCCTTTGTTGACATTTCTGTTTGCTGGGTCTGGGTCTCACATGCACGGATTCATGTTTGGCAGACGACAGTGTTTTGGTTGTATCTTCTCTGACGGCTCGTCGTCTGGTGATGACCTTGGCCCAGGCCCCGGCGTGGCAGGGATCAGACCCCACCAAAGCAGCCTCGTTGAGCCTACGTTGACGTGGCTCTCTCCGAGAAACCCTGGAAGTGTTTCGCCAGAATGGACTGCAGCGGCGGTGCTTTAAATAGATAGGGAAGAGAAAGGGAACGAGAGAAAGGCAAAGGTGGAGAGAAAGAGAGAGAGAGAGAGGAAGAATGACAAAGGAAGAAAGGACTGTCAAACAGCAAAATGGTATGTAGATGGAGAGGAAATGGGGAGACGTCACTGGCAAGAACGAGAAAAGGGGAAAAGGAGAGTGGGAAAAAAGCTACCTGTCACGTGTGTGTGTGTGTGTGTGTGTGTGTGTGTGTGTGTGTGTGTGTGTGTGTGTGTGTGTGTGTGTGTGTGTGTGTGTGTGTGTGTGTGTGTGTGTGTGTGTGCGTGCGTGTGTGTGTGTGTGTGTGCGTGCGTGTGTGTGTGAGCGTGCGTGTGTGATCAAGGCGAAGGCGAAGGCGCTAAATACTGGCAATCAGAGCAGATTCATCAGAGCTTTCTCTCCCTGCCAGGGAAGGCAGCACACTGTAATTACTCAGGCATCAGCCCCGGCGACAGCCACCCGCGCTAGCTGTAATTTTGCCCAATTTACGCAGAAGGCTTCAAGGAGCCTGTTATTTCAGTCCCTTCAGCATCATGTTAACGCGTTGGCATCGATGGTGGCCCCCTCGCGCTCACCTAACTCGGCCAAGTGGTGACGTGGCGGAAGGAGAAAGGAACATAACAAACCGCAAAAGGGTTTTTCCTCCGTGCGTTTCGCTGCCCACACCTCCTGGTATTCCGTCTTTAGCTCGCGACCCCAATCAGCGCAAATCTCTGCCCGGGGAGGTGTTTGTTTCTCAGTCAGCTTTGTCGACTGACCGCTTTGGAGCGAGGGAGGACTGGAAATAGAACGCTGCATCACTGGCAACATGGAAGGATATGGTCCAATACTTTTTTGCTTCAGACGGAATATTCATGTTTGAAGTCTGATTCATCCCCTCCCTTTGTCTCTCTCTCTCTCCCTCAGTCACGTTGTTTCTTCTGTATGTGTTCATGTTTTCATGCATGTCTGGCTTATGGAGAGTGTTCACATGAGTATGAAAGGGTGTCCTGTTGATTCAGGTCACTGGGGGTCCAGGTTCAGCATGGAGCCAGGCTCAGGGACTTGTGAAAGGGCCTCTCTCCACACCCCCCCCCCCCCCCCCCACACACACAATGGCCCGCATTCAGCATCACGGGATCAACCAACGTATCCAATCGGTTAAATCCGTGGGAGTTCAAAGGTCATTCCCCCTCACAAGTGTGTATGGACAAAAACGGTCTTTGCCTCTCTCTCTGTGTATAACCAACTACAACATGAGGATTACTGTAGCATCGTTCCCTGTTTCACCCAACCATCCACGTTCTCCAAGGGAGAGAGAGCGTTACACCCAGCAGACGACGGGGCTGAGGGCGTGAAACACAACCAGACCCTTCACTAGGATCAGGCCTCCCGTTCCGGCATCACCTTACCTTAACGCTGCCACTCACCTCCTCTCCTCTTCCTCTCCGCTAACGCCTTCGTCCTCCACCCTTCAGTCCGCCCTTGCTTCCTCTCGTTAGGACATGCGGATTCATCTCCAGCACAGTTGTAATGAATTGACCAGCCAAGGCCGTATTGATCCCGGGGGTGTCAACGCGTCGACTCCGGGAGACCTAATACCTTTGGCGGCGCTGGGTGATCAAGCATCTACACAAGAATGGAGCGAGAGCAAAGCGGAGGGAAATCTCACATTGACAAGATCGTATTTTTTTCTTCTGTCGAGCATGACAGCAGGCGAGGGCAAAAGGCGCCAGCTGAAGCCACTTCCACAAATGTGTGCATTAGGCAGAAAGCAAATCCTCTTTCTCGCACTCTCTCTCTCGCGCACACACACACACACGGACTGACATATGCACACACACACACACACACACACACACACACACACACACACACACACACACACACACACACACACACTATTCCTCTCCGATAGGGTTACAAATGTCACATTTATGGAAACAACTTTCCCCTTCCTCATCAGTATTAGCATTATTTCAGGTTGTCTCAAATCCAAAGAGCTTACAGCTTATTAACGTGGCATTTACAGCGCGGCTAGTGGCGCGGCCGGGGGGGTTTAGACCGCCTCTTTTCAGGCGGGCCGACTCAGATCTTCTTTGGGGTGAGGTTAGATTAGCCAGTGATCTGAGGGGGCTTAACGGATGCCACATTACGGCTGTGAAATGACTGTATGCATCACGTCGGAAGACAGGGCTTGACCCAGGGGAGGCCACGCTCCAGAACTAATAACTCCGGCCCTGTTTATTTGGAGCTGCGTGTCGAGTCGCGCCGGGTCGGCGAGTCCAAACAGAGGGGGTTTCGCGGCGCGGTAATCGAAAGGTGATGTATGTTTGCTTGTTCAGCAAACGAGTTCATCATCCGCTGGCTGGCAACTCCTACAAAACAATTAGTGTGTTTGTTTCCTTTAGATTTCCCTAATGGCGGTGACTCAATGAAAGCATAATTAATCAACAGGTGGAGTCGACACGGCGCTACTCATCAAGCAACAGAGCCGGCACAAGGTATCCGCGCCGCTCCTCTGAGCCGAACCACGCTCAACACAAACCTTAGAGCGTTACGATGGTACCGTCTGAAAGCTTTTACAGCCTGGCAAAGCGTCTACACGCCAAGTCAAGTGTGCGCTTTGAAGCGTTTCTCTCCTGTTCCACTATGGCCCAGATTCCACAGTGACAGCCCACCAATGCTAGCGGAGTTACTGGAAGAGTCTCTCCCTCTCTGTCTCTCTGATCCGCGCTCTGCAGCACAGGGCACAATGGAGTTCTGGGGGGAAGTCTATGTGCCACGAACTAAACCTCTCCCTCACTGTCTCTTTACAGCTTTCATGTTCCTACACACACCCACCCACACACACACACACACACAGAAAGACGCGCTGGGCAAATAATTCTCTAACTTGGTTGGACACCCGAGCGACCTCATCTCCCTCCCCATTTCTCTCTCTCCCTCATGCTGTTGCATTCTGTGGGATTAGGGCGTGGAGGCGGTGCCATGCTGGGCCGTACCCGCATGGTTGGCTGTATTAAAGATAAGCAGCTTTCCATGATAGGGCTCTATCCGGCTTTAATTACCACAACTCCCAGAGTCGGTGGACAGCACTCCCGCACCCGCCGCTCGCAAGAACAAACAGGGGGGGGGGGGGGGACCACTCGCCTGTAATCCCAAGACTAGGAAGAGAGTGAGAGAATAAGAGAGAGAGAGGATGAGAGGAGAGAGGGTGAGTAGGGTGTGTAGGGTGTGGGAGAGGGTAGGAGATAGAAATGGCAGTGGATGTTTCTTTTTTGCCTATTGCCAAAGTTCTATATCCGCCATGAGTACAGCACACTCAAACATGAGTCTACGTGACGCCACAGAAACATCCCAGCGGTAGATGACGACAGCGCTAGGCACCAACGTCGTTTTCATTGTTTTGGTGTGAACGGATGCATTTACTCATGAAGGAAGCTGACAGCCCAGGCAGAGAAGGCGGGGTGCAGAAAGGAGACGGTCAGACGGAGCAGCTTTCCACCACGACTGGTTCGGGGATGTTAGGGATTGGACCGCGGCACAAGAAGCACTTTGCCGTGTCACAGAGTAGCGCATTGTACGATAAATGAATTATCCTAATGCGCTTAATGCACGCTACTACAGCAGCTCCCTGTGTCACTTGTGGGACGAGACGGGGAGAGAAAGGGGTCGGGGTTGGCACAGCCATGAGGACCGGGGCAGAGCTAGAGAAACTGTGTGGTTCAAACTTGTAATTGTCATCTCAAAGCCTTCTGACACGCTTTTGAAAATACTGTCGGTGAACTGACTGTGAACTGCACTCCGTCCTGAAATAATAAACGAAGAAAGAGAAAGAGGACGGGGCGGTGGTGGGTGGCGTGGGAGGCCAGATAGAGAGAGAAAGAGAGGAGGAAGGACAGATTGTAGGTTAGGGGATGACAAAAGGCTGGGAGGCAGGCAGAGTGTGTAATAAATGGGGGGGGGGGGCTTCTAGGATCTGTCCTGTTCATTCGGCCCTGCCCTGAATGTGTATTAGGAGGAGTAATCCTGCAAGTGCAAAGCAGTGCATTAGGCTCTTACTGTGCGTGTGTTTTCATGCGTGCTTGATTGTGCTGTGTGTGTGGTGATGTGAGTTATTTTTTAAGTATGAGAAAGTGCATGTATAGGCTAACTTCGACATGAGTTTTGGGTGTGGGGATGTACAGACAGACGCCTGTGTGTGTGTGTGTGTGTGTGTGTGTGTGTGTGTGTGTGTGTGTGTGTGTGTGTGTGTGTGTGTGTGTGTGTGTGTGTGTGTGTGTGAGTCACAGAGGCTTGGTTTTCATGGTGTGGCTCCGAAGCCCTGAGGCCCCTGGGAATGAACTGGTTGCACACTGTCAATGGCAACCACAGATCTCTCTCCATTTCACTCTCCCTCATACATTCAAACACACTCATTTACACTTGTGTGCCACATACACATGCACAGGTCTTTCTGCAGGCCAAATAAATCATCAGTTTCTCAATTTCTCTCATTCATACCAATGTTAATGACCACATCATTCAAAATGCAATGAAGACACAAGCCCTGTGGGCTAGCACAAAACAATGTAGTCTGCTCCATAAGTTAGAGGTCTATAAAGAAAAATCATTGTAAAGTTTTTATCAAGAAAAATCTAAAGTTTTAATTCTAGCTTAATGCCTATGGGAAACTGTTTGGGGCATTAAAATGTTCTATTGGCCTGGACAGATTGTTTGGTGGGCAGCACTAATTCTGTTAATGTTGTTCAATAAAACAGACTTTGCCTGCATTTTCATGGCCACCGCATTCGTTTGTGTTTTGTTTGTCAGACGTAACAGGCTGACCTAATTAGCCACAAGTTACAACGAGTCCCAGCTGAGCACTGCACCCCCTCCCCCACTCTGTTTACCCCCAACTCTTTTTCTCTCCCCACTCTCTCTCTTTCCACCTTCTCTCTCTCCTTCTCTATCTCTCTCTCTCTCTCTCTCTCTCTCTCTCTCTCTCTCTCTCTCTCTCTCTCCACCTTCTCCTATCCCCTCTCGCTCACACCCCTTCTATTTCACTCAACCCGCCCCCACGTCTGTCCCCCTCCCTCTCTCTCTTTCTCTCTCTCCTTCCCGCCAAGCACTAGCAAACAAAATGGAGAGCTGTCGTTACTGTCGTAGCATCGTAATGTTGTTGTTCTCTTTCAGTTGAATCATAAGTTATGTCACTTCAAAAAGTTTAGATTCTCACAAAATAACAAAATAAAAAATAAAAAATGTGCAACGGTGAGTGGCTTTTCCAACTCGCCAATTAACAAACTGATCATGTGGCTCTTCCATTTTTGGCAAAACACAGCTCTCGTGACTCCAGCTAATTCAACACAAAGGCGCTGACTCTAATCCATTCCTCTGCGAACATCGTATACATAAAAAAACACTTCAAGAACTGTTTCTAATAGGAGCAAAACAAATCCTGGAATAGAATTTGCGCGTGTTTGATTTCACATGACAGCCGAGCACATGACAGCGACTGGGCCCAGAGCCGATGGCGGGGTCCATATGTTATTCATGTGTGAAACTCACTACAGAACGTGTAAACTAAGCCCGAGCAGCCGGTTGAGAGGGGCTTCTAAAACAGCATTCCCCCTCATGCTTCAGTTATTGATGTGACTCTCAATAAGACATGCTAGCTAGCGCACTGGATTCTGAAGGTCCTCTGTCCTTTATACCATATTCAACTGACAGCTTTATCTACGTTTGAGTCTGCCAGGACCCAGAAGGTTCCTTGCAGAAGAGCGAGATGTGAGCATAATAATAATGGCTCTGCCAGTGTAAAATGACTCTAGAATTCCAGTCAAATACTGTGTCAAACGAAATGAATGGCCATGCACACAAGGTCGTCCTGTGCTCATTTGATAAACACTATCCGCCACATCTCTCTTTCTCTCTCGTTTTCTCTCTCTTCGTTTTATCTCTCTCTCTCTCTCTCTCTTTCTCTCTCTCTCTCTCTCTCTCTCTCTGAGGCACACACACACAGTACACCTAATTCCCTCAGAAAGACAGATAAAACGTGAGATGAGGGAGCGATGGGTATGTAGACCAGGGGGTCCCCGAAGGACAAACCCCCCAGTGCGGTTGAACTCATACCCCCCCACGCCCCCCCCATTCCCTGCTCATTGTGTCCCCCTTGGCCCCCTCCCTCCAAGACAAGCCCATTACCTGATCTCTGCCTTCTGTCCTCAGCATGTTCCTGAACCGTTTCCCCTCAACCTCCTCGACTCCCTTCCTAAAACATTCCCTCAGCTCCTTTCCCTCCCTCCCCAACAACCCCCCTCCCCTGCCCCCCCACCCCCAACCCGCCTACCTCGGCTATCAGCCTCCAGGGAAGCCCACCTGACAAACTGTCCCCTTTTCCTGGATTCCGTCAGAATCCTTGCCTCCTCCCTTCCGATCCTCGTCACCCTCGAGCGGCAGAGAAATCCGATACACCCTGACACCATTATTACAGGGGCTGAACCAGTGGGAGGGAGGGAAAGAGGTAGGGAGGGAAAGAGGGAGGGAGGGAGGGGAGGCAGAGGAAGAATGAGAACACGAGCAGAAAAAGAGAGACGGGGGAGGTGGAGGAATAAAATCTATTTTTCCTCCATCTACTGAGCCAATGATAACTAGAGAACCCCAGCCTCTTTTCAAAGATGTCTAAATGGCAGGGCGCACACGCAACAGCCCCCCAACACACACACACACACACACACACACTCCCACCCACACACCCACACACACACATACACACACACTAACGCGCACCCACCCACTCACAACCCCCCCCTCCACACACACACACACACACACACACACACACACACACACACACACACACACACACACACACACACACACACACACACCCACACACACACACACGGTCTAAAAGCCCGGCGAGCCTTTCAGCGCGGCTGCTGCAGGCTGACCAGTCGATACGGCCTGCTGGATGTACTGTGGGCACGAGCTGAGAGAGCAGAGGGGAGAGAGCAGGGCCAAAGTGTCAGCAAAACACCCCGAGGCCAGAGCAGCCCAAACAGGGCTAACAGCAGCATCTCTCTGCTCTCCTGTCCCGCACAGAGCAGCCAGGCCGGGGAGGGGGCTTCATCCCTCATCGATCGGCCCGGAGACTCCAATAGAAATCCTTGCAGAGCCGTTTAAAGGGGGCTTTATGGCCAAAGATAACATGAGGTGGTGGTGGAGGGTGGAGGAGGACAGAGTGGCTGTCCTCTTTGTTGTGTTGGGGACTGGGATTTGGGTAAAATAGGATATGTTTGGAAATGAATACATGAGTGTTGCGCGTAGCGAGACAAAGGAAATGAGGGGGGGGGGGGGGTAAAGGGAAGGCTGGGATGACAGGCTTGATAAGTCGTGTGTCATGCCTGCCGTCATGTGGAGCTGATGTACTTTGTGTTCAACATGAAGGCGGAAAGAACAGGAACCGTATGATGACGAGATGACGGCGTGCCTTTGTGCAATAGTGCCGCAACTATTTCAGAGCGGAGCAGCCATTTCAGGGTAGGCAAAGAGGAGGGCGCGGCGTAGAATCTGAGTCGGAATCTTCAAAGCAGGACCGTGTTTTGACCTTAGCCCCAAAACTGATATCTTATGTTCTATTTGATTTAGCCTTTTTCCCAGTATACCCTGAGCGGGGTGAATGGAGAGCTCTTTACTGACTCTGACCCTAACGCCATTTTGATCTCTACGGACCGGCCGAGTGTATGCTTTTCGTTTTGCAATCCACCACAAGCAGATGAAATCTGAACAGTTCACGGTTTCCAAGGAGGTTTAGATACCAACAGCCATCCGCTAGTGAACTCCATCCCTGGGTGAATATTGATGTGTGAAACACCATATTTACACTGAGAACGAATATGAAACCCAGTCCTTGCTCAGCTGCGTCCTTAAGGGGCCCTTTGGATTGTAATCTCCTAGTGCAGGTCCTGATGATGCACATGCAGTTCGTTGGGTTTGAGCTGAGAAGGAACGTAAGGGACGTCAGGCTTTGTCAAACGGTGGATTTTTTTGAAGTTCACAGTTCAAATGAAATAAGAACGTTTGTTTGAATATCTATATGAACGCATTGTCTAATTGCCACCTGGAACACGGTGGAGTTTCCTTTGAAAAACATTGTGGTGTCTGGTAATGGGTCAGTGGTTCTGTTGGCCTGTTTCGATCTGAAACAGATGGGCTCTTAGCAGAGCTGGAAGTCCCCTGGCATCCCCACGAAAACAAGCCCAGCCCTCCAGTTTGAATAAAGAAAGTATGTTTGTTTGAATGTGTCCTCCAGAGCCCTCAGCTAATGACACGATTGGATGAGTCACTATACCCCTGGTGGTGCAGAGAAAAGTGACAGTTGTGGCAGGAAATTGTGAGTCAAGGAGAGACAAGGTGAGCACAGAGAGAATACTTAAAGATTTGACTTGGGAAATGGGGATTATTATTACTGCCAATTCAAGTTGCACATCAAAAGGTGATGTCCAAAAATCGGCAAGCAATCCAATTTCTTGGACCCATACAGTGAAAACACAGAAAGCCCAACCCCAACCACTGTGTAATAAAACCAGCAGTGTATTGTGTTTAGTATTTCAGGTTGGGTACGAGGACTCGACAGATTCCACTGAAGACTTGACCCGGGAAGGACATTTGATTTGAGATACCTCCCAGGCCTTGGGCCGGTTCCATGGGGCATCAGGGTACCTCCTGTATCCAGGAAGGGGTTGAGGTGGAGGGGCTACGCTTGGTAGATATGCTCCCCTGCAGACCCATAAACAACTTGGTCTGAGACAGAGAGACAAGCCCTGGTCAGGAATTCATCTTGGGCCCAACATGTTTTCTAGACTTGTCTCTCTGACCCCCCAGGTCCCCTGCCGCTGTAGCAACCCAATAGATTAGTCGTTTTCACCGCAGGGGGAAAAAATGTTTCAATCGATGAAAATGTCGTCGGAGACAAAAAACATTTTTTTTCAGCTCCCCTGGAGATGGACATCCAGTCACACACCAACACACACCAACAGACACACCCACTCCCAAACGCACACACACACACACACACACACACACACACACACACACACGCACACACACATACACACACATACAGAGAAAAACAGTCACACACAGACACACAACGCATACAGCTCTGTGCCTTCAATCAAGATCCTACAGAGCCTGCATGGTGTCACCGGTGGTGACGGTGTTTTTGCCAGATACGGATTTGTCAGATGGTAAATTATACGTTATCAGCAGATAGCTCCCATCTCAATCTCCCTGGCTTTGCTTTTGATGAGTGCAGAGTCAAGGTTTGCACATACACACAGAGGCACGTGCACGCTAGCTGAACCTGTATTTTCAGTCTACCCAACACGCCACCCTGCGTACAATAACCGTTATCAGCGTGGGAAATTGATAGGCTTCTACCCTTAAAAGCACCTACCCCTAAAAGGTACACGCTTCTACCCCTAAAAGCACCTATCTAGACACTCTCACGGATAACGCTTGGCCGTTTTAATGGATTTTAATAACCGCTGATTTTAAGGTCTGTGTGAAAGACAAGTGCTGCCACCGCTCCAAACGTTTGCCCGTGAAAGGAAGGGAGACACTCACATTGGCGCGCAAGTCTTTTCAATAAGAAATAATTGGTCTCAGGCAGCCTTCAATAGAAGGAGGGAGCTCCGTGCGATTGCCCTTTTTAGTGGGCCTTTCTTCACAGCCGACGTGCCGTCGCTTCTCGAATGCCGCAAGAGTGAATGAAATGGAGGGAGGCAGGTGTCTCAACTCCCGAGTAATGTTTACGAAAACACACACATTTCTGAGTTGCGTAATGGGAACATCTATTCATTTCAGCCTGACAGAAGGCAGGGAGACAAAAAGGCACCCTCTTGAACTTTTTCTTCGGAGCGAAGGGAGATAAAGTCGTTATTTTCAATAAATGTTGCTTCTGCCGATGTGTTGTATAAAACGAAGGTACTCCAGTGTGTGTGTGTGTGTGTGTGTATGTGTGTGTGTTTGTTTTTGTGTGTGTGTGTGTGTGTGTGTGTGTGTGTTTGTTTATGTGTGTGTGTGCATGAGAGTATGAGCGCCATGGCCAGGGTGTGGTGGGTCTATCACGTAGCTTTGTTCATTCGTCCCTGTAGCCTCGGTTCAACTCAGGCTGACAGGGCCCAGCTGGACCTGACTCCATCCCTCATTCGCATGGATTGGTGCTGGGCTGGGGCCCCATATGGGCCAGACTCCACAATGCTTGTGTGGGTTAGCTTGTGTTTATATGTGTGTGTTTGCTCGTCTCTCTCTCTCTGTGTGTGTGTGTGTGTGTGTGTGTGTGTGTGTGTGTGTGTGTGTGTGTGTGTGTGTGTGTGTGTGTGTGTGTGTGTGTGTGTGTGTGTGTGTGTGTGTGTGTGTGTGTGTGTGTGTGTGTGTGTGCGTGTGGAGACAGAGAGCTGGCCTGGTGTCATTGGCAGGGCCCTGGTCTGAGGATGTGGCTGCACACAGAGACCGGTTGTTGTTGGAGGCTCTCTTTATGTCTGCTCCCTTTGAGGAGGTTATACAAAACCCCATGAAGACCTGCTCCATGGTGTGCCTTGCAGGACACACACACACACACACACACACACACACACACACACACACACACACTGGGCCATACTTCCTCTTCAGGGTTGAGGTTCCGGGGGCTTTTTTACCCCTTACCACAGCTCAGGCCAAGAAAAAGAACCCAGGAATGCATGGAGAGAGACACAAGTGAAAGCAAAACAGTTCATGATAAAATGTGTCCAGAGGGTTAGAAGAAGGAGATAAAGAAGGTAAGCTAATATTATGTATATTTATATTATGTTGATCGTTTCCCATGACACAACATTGAAACGTTTTGTATGATAGAAACAGAGATTTTTTTAAATTGCATTCGCAAATTGCATGAGCATACCCCCTAAAAACATTAATTGGAATAAAGTGAAAGAAAGACTCGAGTCTAAATGGAGTTTGACAGGGGGGGAGGCAAAGACAACCGCTGCATGCGTGACGTAGAGGGGGGGGCGCTGGCTGGTGGGCTACGGTGAATCAGCGGGTGGTGACTCTCTTCTCCGCGGCCATGCTCGCCGTGTGAGTCACTGTGTGGGAGCGGCCTCTTTTCCCAGAATGCCACAGCGGGGGGTAAGTGACGACGAGGCAGTGTTCCATCCAACAAGATGTCTCCGCTTTGGGCCAACGCTGGCTCCAGAAGTAGGAGAGTCACGGTGTGATTCATCAAACAAAACTTTCTGCATTGATGCGATCTACGGTTGGAACTCGTGACGGAAGTCAATAATGGGTTCCTGCCTGATTTGAAGTCCTCTGGCTCTGCCCACGAACCCCGGCCCGATCCGTTCCCTTCTTTAGGAGGTGGTGGCAGGGCCAGGACCATCTGTTCTGCTGCTCGCCAACCTAACCCACTCCACCTCCTGGGGGGTGGTCAGGGGCTGTCTGCTCACCCCATCCTGAGAAGTGTATCAGCATACACATACACACACACACACACACACACACACACACACAAGCTCAATGTTCTCTCCCACCTAAACTAGACTCATTTTGTATTTAATCAGAATCTCCTGCTGTTATCCCCAAATGGTACTTTTTTATAGCAATGCCTTCATAACAGTAATCATTAAGTTCAATCGATTGCCACATAAATCAGCAGAGTTAATTGGACGAGCCAGTAAATGTCTAATAAGTGTATGATTTGACACAGCCAAACATGTATTATCACATCGTACATCCTCATTACCCAGAAACTGCGGTACCCTACGCCAAAACAAGAAACACATAATGCTGCGCATATTGCTCCAATAAACGAAGCTCCC
The DNA here is from genome assembly GCA_026901105.3 of Galaxias olidus. Classification (NCBI taxonomy): domain Eukaryota; kingdom Metazoa; phylum Chordata; class Actinopteri; order Galaxiiformes; family Galaxiidae; genus Galaxias; species Galaxias olidus. The sequence continues at coordinate 408,198 of JAPMUY010007730.1, read as the reverse complement.
CCTGTAATTAAGCCATGATTGGAAGAGAGAGAGAGAGAGAGAGAGAGAGAGAGAGAGAGAGAGAGAGAGAGAGAGAGAGAGAGAGAGAGAGAGAGAGAGAGAGAGAGAGAGAGAGAGAGAGAGAGAGAGAGAGGGAGAGATGTGGGGTACAGGAAGGGAAGATTGAGAAGCAGCAACAACAAGAGAGAGAGAGAGAGAGAGAGAGAGAGAGAGAGAGAGAGAGAGAGAGAGAGAGAGAGAGAGAGAGAGAGGAACAAAAAAAAACAGGGCAAAGTTAATCCCCGTTGTGAGAATATGAAATTGGATTGAGGCGAGCTCAGGCAGCAGCCGGTGTTTTCAGACTCCGTCAGCACATTTCTACAGCCCGGCTTCATTTAGGTAGTTAGCCACCTCATTAGCCAGAGTCTTAAGGAGGCGCTGACCTTTACACTTTGAACATTCACTCAACAACACTCCCTTCCTAGGCACTGCCGTGGCCACCGGACTGCTGCAAGTCCCACACAAACAGCAACGTTAACACACACACACACACACACACACACACACACACACACACACACACACACACCTTGAATACCGTATCCTGTCATACATACAAACAGCATATGTAAAACATATGGAATAATTACCAAGATTCATTCATTCCTAAAATATGGTCATTTATTTTCCCCAGAATTGAGCGCCTAATATAGCATTATCAACAAATATGTTGATTAAATGCAACATTGCTCTCCCTAGTCTATTCAAATGTATTTGTATAGCACATTTGCAAGTCAATGTGCTTCACATAAGGCAAGCAGAAACGTTTAGGACAAAAGAAAAGACTAAGAAAGAAAGAAAATCAATTGCAATGTCCATTGCTTCAGCATTAAGCCATCGAGAACATATAGGTACTTTTTTTATCTGGATTTAAAAGTTGTCAGGCTTGGAACGAGTCTCAGATCTACTGGAAGTTGGTTCCAGCTATTTGTTGCTAGTAGCATAATGCTGCTTCACCTGTTTTAGTTTAAACTCTGGGAACAGTTAATAGACCTGTTCAAGATGTGCTGAGGGGTGTAGAGTGTTCGCATAAACATTTCAGTTATGTATTTTGGCCCCAAATTATCTAGTAACTTCTAGGTGACAGTATTTTAAAGTCAATTGTCAGACACAGGAAGTCAGTGTATTGATCTGAGAATTTGTGTAATACGTTAATATTTGTTGATCTTTGTTAAAAGTCTAAGAGCAGCATTCGGAACCAGCATGCAGTCATCTAAGCGCTTTTTTTAGGAAGACCTGAGAGAAGACCATTATGGTAGCCTAGCCTACTAGTAAAAAAGGCAAGAATAGGTTTTTCTATAGGTCTGGTTTGGAGACTGAGTCTTGCTATGTTTTTCCGGCGACGTTAGTATGCTGGTTTCATTACCGAGATGATATAGCTGTTGAAATAGGTCGGAGTCAGTTATGACAGCAAGATTCCTAGCTTGGTCCCTTAGCTTTCAGAGACTCCCCAAAAACATCGACTAACAAAACATTCCCATTAAATTCAGTTTACAATTCGTTCTGGGAATACATTGTGTCACACACACAAACCACAGCGTGACGAACCAGGACCATTGTCGGTCCCTCCAGGCTCAGGCCCATTAACCAGCATCAAAGATGAGCTTGAGTCACTCTCCTCTCTCCATGTTATTGGTAGACTAAGTGTCAATATTTCCCTACGGGGAGGAATGTTATGAAATGAAACAGCACATAGGTTAATAGATTTTGTGATTGATTTTCTGTAAATACAACTATAATACTCAAGTACCGTCTTATAGATTTCCGTCAAGCGTGTCCATGGTATGATCAGTTCCTTTTTGCTGGTGGAAAACATTGTCCACTAATGCATTTTCTTTTCATCCCCACTGCCAGAGCCTATTTCTCAATAACTTGAAAGGCTTATCACCCTAGGTTCTTTCAGACCCATTCAAAATACCCTTTGTTAAGAAACAATGCCACGTTTTTATTTAACATTCATATTATTCTAATCTTCTAGTTCCTTTGTGTCCACACAAACAGAACCTATACTGACAGCGAGGTAAATAATATGCTATACTATACGTTCAGGCTAATCGCTATTTTGAGAAAAATAAGAGACTTGAAATTTGGGAAGTTTCCAAACAGCCCTCGCTTGCTACTCTCTCCTCACTGCGTTGACAGACAGGGTGGGATTTCAGCAGCTAGCTGGGGGCCTCCCAGACAAGTGTCCAACCTCCGCTTAGGTGTGATTGGCAAACGGGCGGTGCTGGCTGTTACCACAGTACATCAATCTATTGCCAGAGCTGAATGTCCAGCTAGTGGAGCCAAAGGGGACTGGCTTTTGTCAGGTTCATTTTGCTCCTCCAGATGCCTGACTTCCCTGGCGATGCATTTGTTCTCTCTGTGTGCACCTGTCAACGTCGAGGAGCTAGCCTCCGCACCCCACCACTGCGACGACTGGATTTATTCATGGCGCGGCCACCCGCCATTTCTATCAACGCTGAAAAGGGCAACTGCTCTGGGGGCACTGGTGGAAAAAAAGACATTATATACATGTATATATATACATATATATATATATATATATATATATATATATATATATATATATATATATATATATATATTCGTCTTGGTACTCTAAATGTGGTGGAATATCTAATTGTCTTCTGGCAGTAGTGTAGCCCATGGTCCGGGCGTCAGCCTGCATCCTAAATGGTGCACACAGGAGAGCACACCAGGCCTACAGAGAGTGAGCGAGGAAAAGAGTGAGTGATAGATAAAGTGAAAGTATAGAGAAACACCACAGGCTAGAGGAGTCTGAGCTGAATAATGCAACAGGTAATGTGGACACGTGATCGTATGAGCTGAGACAAACAGCAAGATAAGTGTAGCAGGGCAAAAAACTATTTCTATTTCTTTAGTATTTCAACAGTTTGTTGCTTAGTCTACTATTTAATGAGGGATGTGATATGATTGATTAATGGCTGTTTATTTATCTAGCTGTAGACAAGGTGACCTCTCTGAACAAGTTGTTACCTTTTTATGAACTTAAAATTGGACACACTTTTTTTTGGTCGGGCACTTCAGCCCTGTAACCGACAGCCACTTCAAGTTTTAATTAAACCATCCTATTGAGTTCTTTACTTTTACTTTCTTAATCTCTTTCCTCGCTCAAGGCAAATTGCCATTTTGTGTTTCATTTTTTTGCCAATTTAATGGAAGTGTGTCTCTGCGTCACCGTTCAGCATAAAATGTTATAGTATGGTGGCAAATGTCACGGCTGAGCACCCCCTTATTCAAAGGCGTTGTACCTTGGGTATTCAGTTGTAAGAGTTCTATTATTGGTAACACATTTTTTATAAAGGTTAAGTCTGAACTTACGCTCTGAGAATGGCAAAAATAAGTAAATGTCAATGTTTACATGCAAGTCAATACTTCCCATAAGTTTGTTATTAGGACAATTCATTGATCAAAAAGGATAAAAAAAAGATTTTATAGGAACATCTGAAATGTTGTCAGTGTGTTTTACAGCATAGGTTTACATAACAATAATCAATGATAGCTGAATAACATTCATGCTCAAATGCTTTTACTTAGGCTAAGGATTTCATTCCCACTGGGGTCATTTAAAATGCCATCAATGTATTGTAAATCCTTTTGGGTTGAAGCATGCACTAAATTATGCACGTTGTTATTGTACGTTTATCCAACAAAAACATAACTGTCCTATTCGCCCTTTATTGTCCTTCGGTATTGAAATATTAAGCATGACCTCAAGCTACATTGCAGTATTACTCAGAAATCAGCTTTCAAGCAGTTAGACAAGCTGGTAAGGACTTTATAGATATGAGCTCATGTCCAAAGTCACAGATCAATGCTTGTGCTTGTAAGAAAGTTCTCCTTTTATCTGTGGAAATCTGAGAAGACAAGCATGGACCACTCAGCCAAATGATAGTCCTTCCGTTCTGGGGAACACTTTGGAACAGCAGTCACAGTGGCACTCCATTCCCTTTGAGACTTTACAATCTCTTAGATCTAAACTGAAAGCTTGTTTGTTCCGGCTGCTCTTTCTACCAGCCCCCAGACCCAAACCAGTCTGACAAGACTTGTCTGGTTCCCTACCAATTCTCCTTGGGACACTTAGCATGAGTGTGCAAACAATTGGGTGCAGCCCATGGGAAGAGCTAATGAGAGTGTGACAATGTGTAACATTGCTTTGACAAGAGCCTAGGGGGTAGGGGTGGGTGGGGTATGGGGGGTTTGTTTGGGGACGGGGAACGGATGGGGGGGTGGGGGTCAATGCTTCTGTGCAAGTGTATACACATGATCTAGGTTTTCTGAGAAAGTGTGGCGGTTTCTCATCCGACGTCTTGTCCCTCAGAGCTGACTGAACTGGGCTGATTAGTCCGTGTCCTCCATCTCCATACTAGCATTATCCTGCCCTCGCTAACATGTTGCCCCATCCTAGCCTGTAGCTCACAGGACAAAACTGTTTACAACCAGAAAGCCAAGTCAGGCTGTCACTAACGGACAGCTAGCCTGTAGCCAAGGCATACTGTTCCTTATAGGTTGCTAGCATATCCTAGCAATAACCACCAACTGTGCACCACTGGCAGCATGCACTGCTGTTTATAGCCAGCTAGCCTGAAGCTAGCCACCCACTGTTGCTTGCAGACAACGACCCTAATGTTTGATGAAAGGCATTTATTCAGATGGCATGTTATGTCTGGCCCAGGGGGGCTTCACAATGGATGGAAAGATTGTTACTTTGCTACTTACTATATTTTGCAAGTTAACATTTGTATGTTTTCTATAGTATGTTAGCGGTAGGCTATGGAAGACACTTGAAAAAGACTTCACCATACAGATACTGCAGGGTGTTGATGGGGATAGCAAAGAGAGCATTCATAAGAGCAAAATCTGACAAATAAATATGAGGCTTTTGTTCCAGTAAACTTGCTTATTCCATTTGTTGGTGAGGAGGGGCTGTAGATTATACAACGTTGTACAGCATCAGCAGCTTTGATGGCCAAACAGCTTTTGAGCACTCTTATATTTGCAATGAAATATTACTTTGCTTTGGCACCATTTGTGTTGCAATGCTTTTCCTTTTTCTCTGGCAATGTTCCTAACCAGCATCAATTTGTCACTGCAGATATTAGCCTTCCCCGATTCAGAGATATATTTTGTGGAACAATTAAAACATCCCTGCAAGCCCCAAGCTCGGCCATTTTCTAAAGTGCTTTATACTCTGGCAGCCGTCTTTGCTTCAGGGTCAAGCGCTGAAACCATAGGTGGAATATTCCTGAAAATATATATGTGTGTATATATATATATATATATATATATATATATATATATATATATATCATGTGCACACACGCTGTCTCTCTCCTTTAATATTTTTTCTTCCCTATTAGTTTGTTCTCTGCCTGTCTCTCAGAAAACAAACACACATGTATGCGCGCGCACACACACACACACACACACACACACACACACACACACACACACACTCACATATACACACACACAATCAAATTTAAGCAAGATTTTCTGTTCTATAGATCATCGTTTGACTTTAATTTGATCCCATGGTTTTTACTCAGAAAGAGTATGGAAATGAACAGCTCCCATATGGGTAGATATCCTTTCCCATTAAGCCTGTGTGTCCTGTTTTAGTGGGAATGCATCACAGATGGCCTGCCCTCTTGGAGCCCAGCTAGAGGGGAAGCGAGATGACGGGGAGTGTGGCGGGGGGTGGGGGTGGGGGGGGGGGTGGGGGGTGGGGGGGGCAAGGGCTGCAACAGGGAAGGAGATGCAAAGATGCAGGAGATATGGCCCTCCATACAATGTATCTCCTGTAGAGAGGACACAGCAACAGGGGGATGAGGAGCGGGGAGGGAGACTGAAGAAGGGCTGTAAGGGCCCGGCTCTGTAAGAGAGTAACAGAGGAAAGAAAAGGATTACAGAAAGGAAGGAAGTCAGAGGGAGAAGGGTGGACTAGAGGATCGAGGAGGAGCTGAGGCAATTGGAGTGTGAAAAAAGAAGACGGCTGCTGCGGAAAGGACGCTCCCACGTCACGCTGTAACTGGCAGCATCAGAAACGTCTCTCGCCGGGCTCCAAACAGTGAGCCCTTCTGCCTACAAACGCTGGTGGCCGAATCCCCCCCTCAGCCGAGGCCTGGACACCGTGCCAGACCCAGTCAAATTTACCCAGCCAAGGTCTGTCGGCAGCAGGCAATTCCATGAGCTCATCCCACGACAGACGGCGGTTATGAGCGTGTGGCGGTCGGGGCGCGGCCTTTCGAAACCACCGATGGGCACAGGGAGGGGGGATCCAGCGTGTGGGGGTAGAAACACGGTAACCAGACCCCATGCCTGTGCTGTGGACTAGACTGAGTAGGTAGGAGTGGAGGACCAGTGCGGTAAGGGATGCTGAGGCAGCCTCTCCTGTGACTGTGCCACCTGGCCAGCCCGCCTCCATCTGCCACTCACCTGGCGGACCCCACAGGCCACCCCTGCTCCGCTGTGGACACCACCTGTCACCCACAGGCCACCCCGGCTCCACTGTGGACACCTCCTGTCGCCCACAGGCCACCCCGGCTCCACTGTGGACACCTCCTGTCGCCCACAGGCCACCCCGGCTCCACTGTGGACACCTCCTGTCGCCCACCGGCCACCCCGGCTCCACTGTGGACACCTCCTGTCGCCCACAGGCCACCCCGGCTCCACTGTGGACACCTCCTGTCGCCCACAGGCCACCCCGGCTCTGGACACCTCCTGTCGCCCATCAAGCTTAATGCATTTGGTTCATTGGAATGTAGACATGTGTTTTTCTTGTGTAGGTAATAGTGAAGTCACATAAATTCAGAACACATATACCAGAACCTTTTTCAAGACTTCTGTAACTGTCTGCATTTTATACAAAACCTTAAGCCATTCCATACTTTTCAGGATGCCATCCAATGCATGAACAGCCCCAAACCGAGATGTTTTTCCTCAATATAAAATACACTGTGTTTTATTTTCTATCTGAGTCAATATGACAGCTGCTGTGGGTTCCTGTCAAACAGAGTTTTTCATATCTACCTCGAAGCTGGAAAAAAAGAAAAACTGAGGGTGTGTGTTAGTGATGGAAAAAGAACTAGACTAGAGAAATGATGTGTTAGAAAATAAATACTATGTTGAACAGTTAGCTATATGAATTGTACATTGAAAATACAGATTCAGTCAGAATGTATACCTTATTGTTAAGCAGTCTATTCATTAACTGTGACGTGCCTTATTCATGCTTGTTTTAAGTAGAATCAGTGTGTGTTTCTATATAATGCTCTCTATACAACAACGTTCGAGTTATGTGGGAGCTGAGCTCCCATAAGGAGGGGTCTGAGCTCCCATGAAAGCAGTAAAGTCAGATCTGTGGGGGTCGCCAATACAGTGCACCGATTAAGCTATTATTTATTTATCTCCTCTACTAACGTGAGAGGCCCCCTCAAAGCTCAGATTATAACTCGAACCCTGCTATACAATGTCAACTAACTTTATAAAATTGTAGCAATCCAACACCCTTACTCTGAAAGGCATTACTGGGAGTAAAACCAGTAAGTAAAAAATGTAAGCATTTGTCCCGTCATCATCCTTATCCCATAGCTCCTGACTAACTGTCAGTGTTCCTGTATCAGACAGCCAGTGGAGCTGTGACAGTAGAAACCTTCCTTTGGAATTTCTCATTTACAACTTACAGCCCCAATAATAGAAAAAAATAACAACACAGGTTTCTCATTGTGGATTTGTTTTCCCTTGCTTCCTTTCTCTCTCTCTCTCTCTCTCTCTCTCTCTCTCTCTCTCTCTCTCTCTCTCTCTCTCTCTCTCTCTCTCTCTCTCTCTCTCTCTCTCTCTCTCTCTCTCTTGTGGCGGATGCATGCAGTGGGACTGATGCACAGGTAGTCATAATAAGCTGGTGGAAGGGAGCCCAGATTTCAGAATAGCTCAACAATGGGACCTGTCCCTGAGGAACTTACCTGATGAAACATCTTTCTCACCTCCATGTGGGGGGGTTTCTCCAACACCCAGGTCTGGTTTTCATTTGTTATGGAGATCACTATCTTTTACATTGTATTTTTCATGGTGACAACCTGTTTTATAGCATGTGTAAAACAGAATAAGGCATGATTTACCGCTAATTATACAACAAACTGAATTCGTACATCCATGCATGCAAGGGCTCACACACACACACACACACACACACACACACACACACACACACACACACGCACGCACGCACATGTGCACGTCAACACACAAACACGCATCTGGCTCCATGAAAAAAGCACATGGGTGTGTTTGTCTGTGAAAAGCTGTGTCCAATCCTATGCCCTTCTGTGGCGGACTCTATCCATATTCATGACCTCCCAGAGCTATGGACAAAGAGAGGAGGGGAAAGAGGGCAGAGGAAGAAGAGGAGGAGGGGGTTGCTGAACTGAGTCTGAGGGAGTGGAGAGAGAGAGAAAAAGCGAGAGCGAGAGCTCGATAGAATCACACTTGCGGGCAATCAGTTCTGTTGGTGCAGCCCCCCCCCCACCTGCACGCACACACACACACACACACACACACACATGCAAGAGCCCATACAAATAAAGAGCAAATTGCACACACACACATCCAGTCCCGCGGGGCTACTCAGTGGGATTAAGTATGTGTTTTAATGTTCAAAGTGTTTAACAGTGGAACGTCTTCCGGGCTTAAAGCTGACGCGCCTGTTTGATCCGAGTGTCCAGAGAGACTGGATACCCCCTCAGACCTCAATCGCCTCCTTGCCAGGGAGCCAGCCGGATACTGGGAGAGGGAAGAGAGAAAGATGGAGGGATGAGAGAGGAGGAGACCACCCATGCACCTTTCACCTTGCCCCTGGGCACCAGCCTTTCTGGAAGCAGACGAGAAGTGAGAGGATTGTACGCATGCTTAATCTTCACCTGTACAGTCTTTGGCACAATGGCTTTTGCTAGTTTAACCCCTTTGTCTTTTTTTTACAATCCCCATTGGCAGAACTTATGATCCTTTATTTGTTATTTGGATCTTGAAACATTGGGGGCTTAGCCCAAGGAGGGTGGGGGGGTTGTTGTCTTAACACACATATTTTTCTTCTAAATAGTTCTTCATGACAGGGATTCACTTAGTAGACACATGTTTTTCTCTAGGTTAACGCAGTAATTTACTTTGTAAATAATACTATAATAGCAATAGCAAGAATATTATAAAAAATGTTTTGTCATTATCTACCTCGATTTGCTCCCGTATCCTTGAGTTACTAGAAGGACGCTTATAAATCCTGTGTATTATTATAAAAATTTGTGATTATATGAATAGACTACATTAAGCAGCCTTGCGCTGGCAATGGAAGCATGACAAGTTGCTAGCTTGACATTTCTGCTTTGCTGAAAGTGATCTTTGTTATTGTGGTAGCTACTAGCTACATACATACAAAGGATGAGGCATGTGACTGGCACTCTCACGTCCTGACTCTGCTGCTGAAGCAACTGCCTCTCTGTCCGTTTTCTTTTCTAAAAGCATTATACCCATTGTGTTGATTGTTGTCCTTCTGAATTTGTTAGCTAGCTAGATGCCGAAATGACAAGCGCTGTAACTGGTGCGGTCTCTCTCTCACTCTCCTTTTCATGCTCAAACAAAATGCATGCCTGCCAAGTAATGTGAAGTAGATGTTGGCCTTGAATTACACACAGAGGACATAGCTGTATTTGCGCTTTTGATCAACAATATCATATTATTTATGCAAGCTTGGAATGACAGATGAATAGATCGTGGGGAATTTTCATGATTTGTATGTTTTATTTTTCTTATATAAATAAGAATCCAATCCACATCCCAGCATTCTGCATTTTGTAATTTTAAAAATGAAAAAGTCTTCTTTTTTAAATAAGTTTTCATTCAAATGTGGTGAAAAGACAATGGATAAGGTGCTGCTGTTTCAGTGTCAGTGCATTTTGAACACAGCAATAGATAGTTAATTAGGTTATGAGTAATATTTTAATCATATATTCATTTAATCACATAACCAGTATAGCACTCGCAGTACAATGAACCTTTAAGATCGGACTCACTAATTTACTATGCTTATCGTTTAGTCATTCTTTACACACTTGGTAAATGACCAAACCTTTCTCTATTTCAGCTGAGAAAAATGGTCCATCGCATTGTCTGCAACTTTCAAAATCCCAGCTTGCAAAATAAACTTGAATTCCCATTACATCATAAGTAAAGTGATAAATTCCACATGTAACAAACGTGTGGTTCAATCGAGACACCCAGATCTAATTAGGGTGTTTGTGTGGCCACCTCTTTAGCTTGAATGTATTCAATCAGCCGCTGGAGAAACCTATTCAGCAATGTACCAATATAGCCGTACTCACACCAGCTATTATAACAGCCTCCCTCGTCCTAATTACTGTCATTCATCTTTAATCTGTGAAAACCGCTACCATGCTGCTTTTTTAACACACACACACACACACACACACACACACACACACACACACACACACACACACACACACACACACAGCAGCATGTGTCCCCCCCCCTCCCTATCTACACTTAACTCAAAGACAGAATCCCTGCCTATTTACACTTGCTCTCAATTAGCTGAGGTAATTAGCCAAGAGCACTTCCATATCCCCCCACCAGAACGTCCCCGTGTCCTCCCGGATCCCCTCCGTGTCCTAGGTGTGAGCGGTGTGTTGTGAGGGCCTCAGGTGCTGCTGTCTGTGGCGTGACAGAGGTGACAGCTCCTCTTGTTACTGGGGATTCTCACCTCGGAGTAGTGTGGCATTCGCTTTCTCCTGTTTGCTGTTTTCCTTCCTACTCCCCCTCTCCATCCCCCCTCCCTCCCCCCAACCCCCATAGCCGTTTCTCCTCGTTTCCCCACACCCTAGAGGTGCCCCATCCCTTGCATCGCCGTCTTACCTCTCTCTGTACTTCCACCTTTGTTTAGGATTCCCCCACCCCTTAGCAGCCTGGCACTTAACCCCCAAGAGCACCTCGCCTCGCTCTCCTCTCTACCTTTCTCCCCTGTGGAGCCCTCTCCCCTCTTCCTCCCACCGTCCAACACCTCCATCCCCCTCTGCTTCCCCGCTGCTGCCTGGAGCTCCCCTAACAACAGCCTAATTAGGAATCACCACGGAAACGGCGAAGTTGGGGACCACGGTGGCCCGTACCTGTCGTTTTGATGGGGGGGGGGGGGGGGGGGGATGATCGGAGGGAGAAGGAGAATACTTGGCCGTAATTAAAACAAAAACGACGGTTGATGAAAATAAAACAGGGCAGACATGCTAAATGTAAGGGAACAGGAATGCGTTGTGGTTAGAAGGGGGAAAAGAGGACGTGTAGACGGTTACTACTACTACTACTACCAAATTGCTGCCACTCACCACAGTCTGTAGGCAACTAATGAAATACTGTGGTTGGACCTTCTGATTTCGCAAACAAACAAACACACGTACACGACTACATGTACACACACACACACACACACACACACACACACACACACACACACACACACACACATAGACACACAAACCAGTTGTGGGTCCTGATCGATTGAGCCGTGCTCTGTTCTGACGTCTCAGCAGGCCTCAAGATGAATGAGGCGACCCGAGAAGGAAGCTATAGGAAGAGGAGAGGAAAACAAACCTTTGGCTTGGAAATCTCTCTGTGCTGGGGCTGCTATCACAGGCAGTCTGGGGGATGGGGCGGTTTAGCTCCTACAGAGGTGGAGGATGGCTCTGTTGAATACACATCTTATTTACAGTGTTGTCAGTGTGTGTGTGTGTGTGTGTGTGTGTGTGTGTGTGTGTGTGTGTGTGTGTGCGTGCGTGCGTGCGTGCGTGCGTGCGTGCGTGCGTGTGTGCGTGCGTGTGTGTGTGTATATTTGTGTTTGGGTTTGTTTGTTGTTCTTTGTCCGTGCGAGTATGGATCCTATGCTCTGGAGGGTAGGGCTGTTAATGCAACTGCACTGTTGGTAGAATTGTCTTCTTTGGCCAGGAATTCAATGGGGCCTAATAGAGAAAAATGGAGATGAAAGACAACTAGTCACGTTTCTCTTGTATGTGCCAACAAAGTGGACTCATGTTACATTCTTAAAGAGAAATAGAGAGAACGAGAGGGAGCGTGACTAAGGCATATGGGGTAGGGAGAGAGATAGGAGAGGGAGAGAGAGAGAGAGAAAGAGAAGGAGAGGAGGAGGAGGAGGAGGAAAGACAGATGAGAGCCTGCCCTGTCTAACCCGGTGCCACAGAGCAGTCCATCACCACACACCTCCCCTGGCCGCAGTGCCACACACACTCTGACAAGGCAGCACTCATATCCTCAGGCCCAAGGCAACCACCACCCCAGACTGCACAGCCAGACCATAAAGAGGAGCTATGGTGGAGGGAGCTCTACTTTATTAGAGCATAATTACTCTACTAGAAAATGAAAGTTTCTTGTCAGGCCTCTCTCTCTCTCTCTCTCTCTCTCTCTGTCATTTCTGTTTTGTTTTTTTCACTTCCTCTTTTTCTCCATGGCGCCTCGTTTATCTTAACAGCTCACCAGTGATTGCTTGGCAGCAATATTAATAGGGGCCTAAAAATATCCAATGAGCTCAACTCTGTTTTGACAGCAGGTGTCTCGGTCCGACATTTAGGTAAACAGAATCAATATGAGGGGTTGTGTGTGTACACATGTTTGCATTTGTTATAGTGGTGTGTGTTTGTACATGTGTGTGTGTATGTGTGTGTGTGTGTGTGTGTGCGTGTGTGCATGTGTGTGTGTGTGTGTGTGTGCTTGCATTTGTGGAAGAGACATTCTGTGTTTTTAAACTGTTCATCTGTTCATATAAAAGCATCCTGGTCATTTTTTGCTTTGTTGTCTCGACCGTGTCTGACACAATATGATTGTGGTTGAAACGGGGATTTATAACAGAAGCCTGAACAAGAGAAATCCTCCATTTTCAGCCAAAGGACCTGCTTAGTGGCTTCCCCGAAGCCAAGGTAGCAAACAATGACGGCCGAGGTTTGACATGTGTTGTATTAGAGAGGCAGAGAACCGTTAAAAGCATTTCTGACCTACCCACTGACACACAAACACTCCAGCACACAAACAACACACCGTGCTTGACTCTCCGGCTCTCCCACTCAAAGCTATAATGCCAGCTTTGAAGCTGCCACTTACAAATAAAGACAAAATGTACAGACTCAGATAAGTAGTGACAACAATGGACACCAGTGTTTGAGCTTTAAGAGGAATGAAGTGTGCCGCATGCAGTTTGCAAAACAGTGCCATTACACACACACACACACACACACACACACACACACACACACACACACACACACACACACACACATGTGTACACACACACACAGTCACCAACACAGGCCAACCCCAACCTAAATAAAGAAGGGGATTTACTGTAGCAGTGCTCTGCTTCAACACCGTAAGTGAGTCAACTACTGTTCAGGCTGTTCAGAGAAAACCTACCTATAGCTCTAGCTCTTTGGCCTGGTGCAGGCTGCCTCCTAGCAACGCTGCTTTAGAATATAGCAACGTACACAGGTGATATCATACAGGCCAATTAGGCTGGAATATGTTTTTATCCAAAGCTTCTTACAGTGAAAGCAGGGCCTTCATTTTGCCATGTGGGCGGCCCCAGGAGAAGACGTAGACCGCTATGCCACTGTGGACGTTGCCAACAACATGTGCTTTACGGGGTCTTTAATACTATGTTGACTGCACCCCCAGCTATACTAGGGAGTGGTGTAGCGTATGACTGTTATAACCTACACTGAAAGATCATGAAGTTGGTGGATTCGTGGGCATACTTTGACAAGGTATGAGTTGTAAATGATCATAGAGAGGTGAAATCTTGGTGGTGTTTAGTAGACTAATGATACAGTGCTCTGCTTGGCGGTGTATCGATTGAGGCAGATAACAACCTAATATGCTTCTAGTCTCTGTCTTCCTGTTCCCATGATGTCATAGCATAAAAGTTCATCCTTTGGTTCTGTAAACTTATTTCTATCTTGTCCCCCCCCCCCCCCCATACAGTGGTTCAGCAACAGTGGAGCTATTGAGGATGCGTAGTGGATCAAGTGACGCTTCTTCCTCCCAAATGCCTGGGATAGCTGGGATATATCTGTTTCCTCCAAGTGCTTTAGACGCAAACAGTAAATGACTTCATTACGTTCCAGTTTATTTTCTCATTTTGCTTTTGGTTTATTCTGCCCATGTTGTCTTGGGGCCCAAAATGCCCGTCGTGTAGCCATTGTAGTGCACTGAAATCCGTTTTTTATTTCATTAGAGGCCGGACTCAGATAAAGAATGAGTCCCGGCGACAACAGCGCGCGGCCCTTTGAAATCCTCGCAGCCGTTGTTCTGCGTGTTTTTCTAATTGGATTGAACAGCGTCGGTGTGTCCCGCCGCATTCCGGCGAGCTCCTACAATTACCCTCCGTTCCACCGTGGCTCCTCCCGGGGGATTTCAGCAGGCAGCTAACACGACTATTAGACTTTGCGAGTGAGTCCAATATCACGAGGGCGGCGTGTTATTTGCTTATCCCCTCTAATCGGTCCTCTAACGGGGATGTTTGTGTTCTCCTAATCCTTTCGACAGAAAGGACCACTGAGGATGTAATCAGTCTGCGTTGATTGTGTTGATTGCGCTTTTGTTTGGACAAATTCAATCTGATAGGAGACAGACAGCTCAGGTTTGTTTTTGGAACAATTAGCGAATGTTTTTGATTAGCGTGAGTGGAGTTTAGTTGCAAGATACAGACACAAGTACATACACATACACAAACATTGCATATCGCACTTTCTCACTTTCTCAAGCACACCCACTGATTAACTAACTGTTATGGTGTCAGGTTTAATTTATCTATCACTCTCTCTTTTAAGAGGTTTTGTGAAGTAAACAGAGCTTATTTAAATTTTTAACACTGCAGACACATCCCTGCAACAGTCCTTGCAAAGCCAGTCTACAACTCTACAGTAAAAAAGTGCTTTTGACTTACAGTAATTGACAGTATCTTTGTTGTAAATGTATAGGCATACAACATTTGAAATATAAAGGGATCACATTTTCATATATATTATTTAGTTATTTGTTCAAAATACATAAAAATACCAATAAATAAACCTAATAAACCCTTCTAAAATATTAGGTCCTGAAAGTATATCATTTTCAAACTAAACTCTCCAAATATATGGAAGTTACCCAGATCCACACAAAGACAGTGCACACACACACACACACACACACACACACACACACACACACACACACACACACACACACACACACACACACACACACACACACACACACACACACACACACACACACACACACACACACACACACACACAGTGACACAGTTGCTGGAGGTCTCGGAGACAAGGGCTGTGAGATGATGAATATCCAGCGTCCCAGTGTTCCGGGCGACCTGTCTAAACCACGGACAGAGGGTTGCTACAGGGCTCCAGTTTAACACACGGTGTTAAAGTGTGTGACTGTGTGTGTGAGTGGGTGAGGAAGCCACCATGCACCTATTCTTCTTCCTGTGTGTCCGTTCTATGGACTGTGTGTGTGTGTGTGTGTGTGTGTGTGTGTGTGTGTGTGTGTGTGCGTGTGTGTGTGTGTGTGTGTGTAGCAGTGTCGGTGCATATCAGAGCCCATCCTTCCCCCTGTCCTGTACCTTGACCGTGGTCTTGACCATGGCCCTCCAGCGGAGGACTCAGGGTCTCTTCCTCCCTTCCCATCTGCCTCGGCCCCGCCCCGCCGTCCCCCGGCCCCGGGCTCAGACAGGCGGTGTTGCCGCGGTGATGGATGACTCTGCGCTCGGTTTCAGAGTCAGAGTCCCTGGCCTCTTTTACCTGCCATGTGCGTGTCCCTGTCCGAGGCTCGACATCAGGTCAGGGATACTCTTTCTCTCTCTTTCTTTCTCCTTTGCTGCTTCTCCCCTTTCCCTCCCCTTTCCTCTTACTCGGCTCCCTCCTTCTGTCAGGCTCTCTCTCTCTCTTTTCCTCTCTCTCTCTGTCCTGTCTACCCTGCTCTTTCTCGCACCTCTCTCCTTTATATAGCTTACTACCGGGACTTAGTATAGGGGACAGGGAGTGTTCTGAAAGAAGCTGTCAATGTCTTTCTTAAAGGATCCATGGGAGCTTGACTTCACGCCTGCGGTAGTCTTTATTCAGTTGGACGACCCTGACTGAGAGCGCCCCAGTTCACCGATCGCCTAAGCGCTTTCTATTCCACGAACACTATCACCGTTGCCGGGGCGGCCATCAATTCATGCCTCCTCTAATTCAACGCGGCCGAGTAAAACGTGGCTTCTGAACACAACCCATGGTAGTGCTGTTAACCGGCTCTCTCCAGCGGATTGTACAATGGTAGCAAAAGAAAGAAGTCCCCCCACTGTAAATACCCTCCAAGTGCTCGAGCGCTTATATTTTTGGTGTGTGGATGACAGCCTGGGAGCTGGGGGCCACAAACAAGGGGCCCGGGGGCCCTGTGTTGGGAAGTAATCAGGCCATTAGTCTATTCTGTGCGAGTGGGTAATGAGAGGCCGGCCGGCAGGCTGCTGCTGCCGGGGACTAGTTAGCTGGTTCTAATGAGCCTGTGGCTCTGCGGAGCGGCCCCATCAAGCATTATTAAAGAGGTTATTAGTGTCGGCCATCTACTGTACACACCCATACGTGTCTGCCGAGCTACGCCTCACTACGTGGGCTATAGGGTTTTTATCCTTTTTATGTTTCTGCTAAACGAGACACTGTTCGGTGCCCGTGGGGGGAAAGTATGTGTATAAATATTCTCTGTGGTGAAGATACGTACATACTAAACCCAGGTTTTGTAGCAATATTCAGTCATGACCCTAGCTTTGGGAAAAGGCAGGAGCTGTGCTTTTCTGACAAAAGGGTGTACATATGTATCGTCGGAGTCTTACATGTTCCACAGGGGACTTCCCTGGCATCGCTGGCGCCGTGTCTGCCGGCACTCCACTTTGTTGACAGGCAGCACAAAGAATACCGTTCTGACAGCGACAGAAAGGGAGGAGACACACCTTTGGCAGGGAGGAGAGAGACACAAAACTATGTTAACAGAGGCGGGGGAGAGAGTGGGAGCAAGGCAGCGGCGGTGTGACGGTAGATGAAGGAGGCTGCCACACAGCCATGACAGGGGGGGGAGAAAGACGATTCCACCTTGCTGGTAGTGACACAATGGACGTCCTACCTACCGTGCAGCAGTGGATGAAAGATAGATAAGAGACAGACAGGCGGGCGTGCCAGACAGCAAGGCTTTGCTGCTATTGAGGTCAGCCGCACGTGAGATAATAAGAAGGACACTCGGGAGGACGGACGGACGGACAAACGGACAGACAGACAGACAGACAGGCGGACAGACAGGTGGACAGACAGCCAAACGGACAGACAGACAGGCAGGCAGGCAGACAGACATTACAGACAGACTTTGTCAGCCAGGGCACATGTAGCAACATCTCAGGAAAACAAGGGCTTGATTACAAACAACTGGTTGCAAAATGTTTCTCTCACCTGGCTCTCGACTCTCTCTCTGTAATCAACCGTCGAGTGATTGAGGCCACACAAGGACTCCGAGAAGGAGAGGGGAAAACAAAGGATGAACTGTGAAAAGTGACGAACACGCTGAATCAAACATGATGATCCACTGCAAGTAATAATAACTTCTTTTGAATAATAACTTCACTTGAGCGGTAGAAGATGCATTTAAAAAAATAAGCTGTTTACGTAATGAGGGAAATCGCTCATAATGCGAAAATAAAGCAACAAAAACGACATGTACATTTTGCCTTTTGATACATTTACAGTCTGACAAGAGAAGAAAGGCGCATGAAAGTAGACAGAAAAGTAAGCAAAAGTTTGCAATAATGAAAACAAGACTGACAGGAAAAAGAGAATATAAGAAGAGCGGCAGACAGAGAGACTGACAGCGGCACAAAGAGAGAGGAGGTGAAGAACTCTGGGAATGATAGTCTTCTTGATTTTGTTAGAACCATCGCCAGAGCCCGAGTAAATTGTACGCTGCCAATGGGACCATTATTGCACTATGACAATCTTGCTCCTATAGGCCTGTGCGCCAGCACCCCCCCCCCCCCCCCCCCATTCCTCTCGGATCACACAATGCCTCACTGATGAGAACAAGAGGAGGAGGGGAGAGCGACAGAGACAGAGAGAAATACAGACAGAACACTGAGAGAGCGATTGGAAAGATTGAAGGAGAGAGAGGGAAAAAAATTTTGGTGGAACCGATGGCGAGAGGCCAGAGACGGAGCGAGTGGGAGAGGGAGAGAGAGAGAGGGCGGAAGAAGAAACGAGGGTACGATGCAGCTGCAATTAAGGCAGCGAGTCTGTGCCAGGGATATGCTAATTCCTCCTTTGTGTGAGCGGCTGATTGGCTATCGTGTCGCGAGCCAGGGAACCGAGGGAAGGGGAAACGATCAACTTGGACGCGTCTGTCTGGCACGGCGTCCATCACAGGCCTCATTTAGCAACACCGTTGCTCGCAAAACGCGTTCGCTAGCCCAGAGAGAAAAGACACAGACTGTCCTCCGTGTTCGACTGTACGACCGAGGGATGCGAAGAAAGAAGTCGCTAGCTCAATTAGTCGACCCTGGAGAGAGGGAGAGCAAGGCGGGCTCATTAATAAACATGTATGACCTTTCTACGTTGGCACGTGTCAACTGAGCTTGGCCTCAATTCACCAAAGAACAAGTTCCATTACTATTCCAGAACACCAGAGAAAAAAATCATGTAGGTAGACGCTCCCTAACAAAGACTTAGCAAATGGCAAATGGCGAATCTGCTGTGAGATTTCAGTTCTACGTTTGGGGAGACTGCGGTTTGTAAAGCCATGGCAGCAACTGAAGTCTTGTTGATACCTTTCGCCCCTTGTTCCCCTTTTTTTTCAGTCCCTCCTCTCTCTCCTACTCTTCCTCACTATCTTTCTTTCTATCTCTCTTTCCTTCCTCTTTCTCTAGTTGTCTCCTTCCATGGTAGTGATGTCAAGGCCAATAGGGGAAAGCACCCCTCACCTTCCCCTCATCTAGCCACACACACGCACACACACACACACACACACACACACACACACACACACACACACACACACACACACACACACACAGACACACAGACACACACACACACACACACACACACACACACACACACACACACACACACACCCCCACATCACACACATACTAACATCCTCACATACACCAACACACACAAAATAAATGAACTAGCAAATTAGCACTGTACACATACATCCAGACACAGGCACGCACTTACACAATCAAACACGTGCCTTAATGCAGACGCACACACACACACACACACACACACACACACACACACACACACACACACACACACACACACACACCTCACCAACACCTGCGCCTTCTGCCACAGTAAGAGTCACCTGCTGTGACAGCCTGTCTGTGCATTGGAGCTACCTCTGAGAGTCACACACACACATACAACTATACTTGAGGGACCGAGTGTGTTCAAACACACACTCCCAGAAACACTCAATGTACATTAATGTATGCAAAAGGTTACATCCATATCCAGAGGCATGTTGTTGGACATACAAAGACACTTGAAAATAAAACACAAGGCACACCAAGAAGACCTAAGGCCCAAACGTCATTTACCACTCTCAGACACACACACACACACACACACACACACACACACACACACACACACACACACACACACACACACACACACACACACACGTTCTCTCGCTCCATGTCTGGCTCGCTCTGCCTTCCTCTACCGAATTAAGCGAGTGCCGGGCAAAGAAAACTTCAAATATATCCTCTGTGTGGATTGAAAGCCGAGTGTTCCAGGTTTGGCTGCTGCCGCTGCCGGCTTTGAAAGCGTCCCTGTTTCGCTGTGTCGCCCTCTGACTCACTAAATTAACTCCAAATCCATTTACCAGCGTTTCATCCCAAGCCCTCCAGTTTGGTCAGGCTCTCCAGCGCTTGCCTCTAATTGAGTTTCTGGCAATTACCAGCGGGCTAATGCATCTTAAACAGCCTCTGAATCAAGGGTAAAGATTTTCCTTTTTGGCCCCCGGACTACTATGTTCACCGATGGTAGGCTGGCGGCCGGCCGCACATTGCCTCTTTTTCCCAACGATCTAAGAGATTGTTTCCTGACGAAAGTGTGCGACCGTGTATTTAGATAGGCAAGTGGGATGAATGAGAGGCAGCGGAGGAAAAAGAGGGTGAGAGAGAGAGAGAGCGAGAGAGAGAGAGAGAAGGGGAGAGGGAGAGGGAGAGAGAGAGCAACATGAATGTGAGAGAGGAAAATGCCAGTTAGATAGAGGAACAAGTGGCGTCTCAGAGAGCCTCAGGTGGATGGCTCAGAGGGAGCTAGTGGGGAGAGTGGCAGAGTGTGAGCGTCTCTGTAATAGAAGGGGGCTTCTCTAGGTGCTGTGCCTGGTGTCCCCAGCGGACCTAGTGGCAGTCTCCCTAATACGCTTGAAGAACGCTCAGGTCCGTCGGTGCCACTAATCGTGTGGGGTTGGCAGAAGGGTCTGTCTGGGCGGTGAACATTTACAGACTTGGCTGACGTGAAACAGTGGAACTCGTAGACACACTAGCATACAATGGTTACCTAGTATATAGATTTTATTCTAGATAAGTCATGTGAAGGTGTCTTCATACTCCAGTATCTGCTTCTTTGCACCGTCTGGACAGAACTGCTCCCATGCGTTTCTATGTCAATTTATTCACAAATAAACGCTCTCTCTTTGTTATTGATCCATCCATCCATCCATCCATCCATTTTTGTTTGGTTCATAGTTATCTTTTTAACAGCCGTAATAAATGCCCCTTGGCTGACACAACAGTCTCCATAGGAGAGAAGCACTCAGGCTCATCCAGCTGTGTGGCTTAGTGAAGTCTGACAACTGGGATCTTCAAACACATTGACCTGGATGTGGAGTGGAACATAACCCCCCCCCCCCCCCCCGCCCCCACCACCACCACCACCACCACTGTCTCGTCTCAAGCTGTTGCCTGAGCACAAGGGTCTCACGGCGGGGAGGACGTGCCGTCCTGAAGGGCTTCACTTCCACGGAGTTGTTTTATTTCTCTAAGTTGTCGAACAGGATCCGCGCGGAGACTCGGGATCCCCATGGCGACTGTTTGGGAGACAGATTGGATGCATAACCCACTGTGGCTACGCCAGCGTGTTTGGAGTTTCAAGAATGAAACACCATTCCCGACAAGCGGCCATTCTTTTTGTGTGCGTCGGGCACCACGGTTTTTACACTCAACAGGTTTTCCAAGACCTTCGCTCTCTCTGAAGACTCCACTAACTAACGCTTAATTGCATTGTTTGCTTGGGTCATCAATGGAGAGAATAAAGAGGAAGAGAGGAAAGAGGAACTCGGTGAGAGAGGACGGGAGAGGTAAGATCATAAAAAGAGAGAGCGAGAGGGAGCAGTGAAGCACAACGCAGAGGCAGAAACACAGCTGAAATTACTGACTGAATATTTCAGGTAAACAAATCAGTCACCTATTACACAGTGACCTCCACAATATATACAGTTTCCACACATCAGCTGCCTTTAATGTCAGTGCCGATGATTAAAAGCATCAGAACAGATGCAACGTTAATGAGCAGACCACAATAATATTTCCTTTCCCCAGCACGGTTTAAGCACGTGGTTTGAACCGACCTTTGTAGCCAGCCTAGTCTGCGAGCGAGGTGACACTATGAAAGGCAGATCGTGGGAGAGAGTGTGCCATGGACATGAAGAACGTAGAGAAGCAGGATTCATCTACCTTTCTGTTGCATCACACGTCACCCACCCACACACAAACACACACACACACACACACACATCGCCTGTAAATGCACGTATTCTTTCTCTCACACTCTGGTTGTCTCCCTCTCGCTCTGACACCAACCTATGACCTCTTTCCCTAACGCCTACAAAAGTGACACTTGTCTTTTTCATCTTACTATGTTGTTGTTACCATGGGTAACACATACAAATATAATTAAAACAGGTACTAAGTGTGTGTGTGTGTGTGTGTGTGTGTGTGTGTGTGTGTGTGTGTGTGTGTGTGTGTGTGTGTGTGTGTGTGTGTGTGTGTGTGTGTGTGTGTGTGTGTGTCTCTATATGCGTTTGTGGATGTGTACGTGTTTTGAAGAGAATTAAAGAGAGAGAAAGAAAAGTGTAAGGCAAGACATTTTTCTCCCATGGGTCACCTCCCAGTCTCATCTGAATTTCAGTCAATCAAACATGAATTTAACTAGGACAATGACAAACTGTTTATATGCGAGGGTGTGCACACTCTAGTGTGTGTGTGTGAATTTGTGTGTGAATCTGTGTGTCGTGCAAGTGTCTGTGTTATTAGGCTTGCCAGGACTTTTTGTGAAGCGTTTAGATTCTCTCGCCTCTCTGAGACCGCCGCCAAAGATGCCATCCAAGAAATGCAGCTGGCTTGAGGAGGAGGAGGAGGAGGAGGGACGGAAGAAGGGAGGAAGCGAGGGGGAATTGGTGTGGAGGGGGGCTCCTGGCTTCTTCTGTGGTGTCTGATTCACACAATCCAATACAGTTGGTCTCTTAGCTGACACACGTTTCCTCTCCTGATTACTATTTGTTTGTCTAGGTTTTCTTTCCCTGTTAATATTCATATGTGTTTGAATGCCCATTTCATTGGCTGTACGGGTTTGTCAGTCTACAAATGTAAGCAAAGATGTTTTAGCACGGCTTTGTGTGTGTGTGTGTGTGTGTGTGTGAGTGTGCGTGGGTGTGTGTGTGTGTGTGTGCGCACGCTTTTATGCGTGTGTGTGTGTGTGTGTGTGTGTGTGTGTGTGTGTGTGTGTGTGTGTGTGTGTGTGTGTGTGTGTGTGTGTGTGTGTGTGTGTGTGTGAAAGCCAGTACAGTCTTTTGGATCTCGTGTCTGTCACAATCGCACATGTTCCTCGTTAATGTAATAAATATAATTGACATCCCATACCCCCCCGACACACACACACACACACACACACACACACACATACACCCACACACACACACACATACACACAAATTCTCAAGAGACAAGCAACACAAAATGTAAGAGATATTACCGTCAAGAACACTTTCACCAATCTGTATTCCCCAAAGAGAGTTTGTTTGCTTTGCTCGGTGACAAGCCTGACTGACCGTCCACGCAAACCAGGAGTATATTAAAACGAATGCATGCTCCATTAAACAGATGCTTTGTCAGTGCATAGTATTCCCTGTCTGTTAACATGGTGAGTTGTCTAGTGTTTAATCAGGCAGGAAAATGCACGCACTTCTGTTTGATTGCTTTCTCCATCTCTCGCTTTCGTTGAGCACAACGCTGCTTGTCATACCACTTACTTTGCTCTTGTATGTTTTGTAAAGTAAAAGGGAAATCGATAATATATTAAGCTATATATCATATTTATTAAGGAATTGCAGCTCTGCTTCTATATTGGTGTGATGTCGTTTTGTGGTAGTTAGCGTTTCTCTTATAAATAGTCAGTTGGGGCCATCTAGTGGCTTGCAAATACTGAACAAAGATTTTGAGACTAAAATCTCACCGTTTCATTTCATGTACAGGTAAAGCCTGCCCTCCGTAAGGGAGTGAGCTTGTTTGGTTGGTGGATTATTGAAATAGTTACACATATTTATTTCTTTTTCGTTTTCATTGTTTGTGTTTCATTTGCATTTATCATGTCAAACACATTTTTTTAACCGTGCTAAACAAATACAATATAATTTATTGTCATGCTGTCACACCAAGGATGTTCATTGTGCCAGTTCAATAACAGTTCCACTTGTCCCCTACCACCATATGTAGTTATCTTTTATATTTTATTCTGCTTTGTTCGGACTATTTCCCTTCTCCAACTCTATCCCCCTCTCTCTCCCGTTTGCCAACTCGAAAATCTCTTTGAGATCAATAAGTCTGGTTGGCCAACAATACCTCCCTGTGTGTTTTGCTTGTCCCCCCTCTACAGGAAGTTTATTAGACACGCTTCCTTCTGCTGTGGATGTGCTGCGAATCAAAAAAGCCAAATTAAATTGCCTAATTGGTTTCCATGGGAAGGCTAAAACAGATTTAAATTGATTGTCTTTAATGGCCTTTGTAAGACCACCACATTGGCTTCCGCTGTTCAAGAAGGATTTATACCAAACCAATTAATTTGCCTTGCTTCTTCCACTCACCACGTCCTGTCTTTCCATTATTCTCTCTCTCTCCCTCTCTCTCTCTCTCTCTTTCTCACTGTCTCCTTCTCCTTCTTTTTCCTCCCTGTCTCTCTCTCGCTCTCTCTCTTTCCCCCTCTTCCTCTCTATCTCAGATTGCTGTTCTTCTTTGTTTAGTTTTAGTTTATTTTTGTATTTTCATGCTTCTTGCAGGCTTGTCAATTGATGTATAATTTAACCCAAAGTAGAGTGGAAATCTTTTTCCTGAAAGGTTTGCAGGGAATGTACCCTCCCAAAATTAAGGACTACCTTCTATAGCTCACTAGACTTTCGCACATTTTGGGGACAATTTACATAACACAAAATAACTGTAATTGTAATTGTAACCATAACTTATAATAATATACCCGTTAAGCACACCATACACACTATAAGTTAATAAGTTATGTATCATTCCAACATTGCTGCTGTTTTCAATTCAAAGTAGGACAGCAATTGAGACATTAAGGTCACAGTGGATAAGAATCTGATCAAATTCTTAATCCGTTTTCTCTTTCTCCATCTCCCACAAAATAGTATCACACCCAACTCTAATGTGACATTTAGGAGGGGCAAATTAACACTGCTTCATGTGATTTTAATAATTACATTACAGCAACCGCCTATGATTAAAACAGATGTCCTCCCTCTTGCGGATCAAAAGAAAACCATGACTTTCACTATGAAAACCCCTTAATTAGGCACATAACAAAAAATGTAATGAAATACAAATGTAAATGTCATTGACTAAAATGATTGCATTAAATGTGTGTGTACACCACTGAGCATTGGTTAGTATAAATGAACTGAGCTTACAAGTAACAGCAGTTGATGTTCAAACAAAACAAACAAGTGATGCAGCTCATACTGTATTCTCTTGCAGTGCTTAGAAACAGCCATGTCTATCTCCCTCTGTACAATCAAAGGAATTGCTGCGATAAAGCAAATCAATTATTCTATAACTAACAGTTCTCCTGCTGTATCAGCTTTCTTGATTTAAATTGAATTTGTAGACAGTGAACATG
The DNA here is from genome assembly GCA_026901105.3 of Galaxias olidus. Taxonomy (NCBI): domain Eukaryota; kingdom Metazoa; phylum Chordata; class Actinopteri; order Galaxiiformes; family Galaxiidae; genus Galaxias; species Galaxias olidus. The sequence goes on along the minus strand of JAPMUY010007730.1, from coordinate 382,840 downwards.
GGGAACTTGGAGATCTACATAATGCTCTGGACGTTTTTTTTTATTATTAGAATCGTAGGCATTCACAAGTATACCTGGTAAACAATCAAATCAAGTCTAGTTAATATTCAATGTAAGACAATGCCAGGAAAGCTACTAAATCGTAGTTTTTTGTTGTTACTTATACGATGCAAGCACAGCAAGAGATGTCTTTAAACGTCTACAATGCTAATTTGACCACGTTTAACATATCAAGCTGATGCCAAGTCTTATGTGACAAAGTTTTGTGGAAAAGTGCTGGGGTAAGGAGGAATGGTCGTGGGTGAAGGGGAACCTTCTTCCTGGACATCTCCTCCTTCAAGTGGCTGCAACAGATCAAAGTAAGTAGAAAGAGAAGTACTTTAAACTCAGTTGTGTGCGTGTGTGTGTGTGTGTGTGTGTGTGTGTGTGTGTGTGTGTGTGTGTGTGTGTGTGTGTGTGTGTGTGTGTGTGTGTGTGTGTGTGTGTGTGTTTGTGCTTGCAACATGTATACCTATTGCACTTTAAAATTATGATGTGTTTCAAACAATTTAAATATCGTTTGAGATTTGAAAAGACCTTACCTCCATGTTATGTGGAGGTGGAGCAGGCTGTCTAACAGGAGGCTTTGAATAGAAAAAGAGTTAGTCCTTCAGGTCTAAGATCAATACGGCCATTAATCGATGTTTTGGAGGAAATCTGGTAGAGGAATCACAGGTGATTAATAGCCTCTGTATCATTTTGGAGTGAAATAGGCAAACCTACCTTCCATTGACCTGGTTTTGGCCATATTGGAGAACTGCCACCCTGTCCCTGGGATTCCGGATAAGGGAAAATTGGGGGTTCACTGCCTGTCTGTGAAGACAAACAAAAATAAGTTAGCAATGAAACATACGATGACAAAGAAAACAAATGTTTCCTCCAGGCCTCTTATTTCCTCTTTAGACCAGCTGTGTATGCAGCATTGGCCATTTTTGAGGAACAAACAATTGGATTGTATATACTAGGCAAAGAACACATTAACATATCTCTGGATAAGCACGGGGAGAATTCAATGCCACTCCGAGCCTAGACGCAATAATAAACAGCTGTGTCAAAGCCTTCCTCAACAAGGGTTTAATTTTCATTGGTAGCCCTAGATGCAAAACAACTATTTACAGTGGCAATATTTATTTAAACCTATTCGTGCACATCCCAACATCCCCGAGCCATAGCGTTTTTGCTATGAGAACAAATATATTTTCTCAAGCGATAAACTGGAAAACGTATTTTGAGTAAAATGCTTTACATCATATAAGAGACCTACCAAATCACGCTTTCCAAACTCCACGGCCGCTGCTTCATCCTCATTGGCCAGGGGCCTGGATGCTACAGAGACTGCAGCAACAGCCACCAACAACGGCAACGCCAGAGACCTCATACTGCAACACAGAGAACGGAGAACAAGTTACACACTGTAATGCACCATGACATTTAACAAAAACAAAAAACTGATACATCATTAGGTAGTTGAATTGGTTCACACTCTGGTACATGCCTTGTTTTCCACCAGCAGACCAGTCCTCCCTTCTCTGTGATCCTGGTTCAGACCACAAACTGGAAATATGGTTCCAGTGGTTGATCCCACTTTTATAGCCAGGGCATGTATGTGCATGTGCTATGTCACTCCCCTAAAACAAACTGAGGTTGTTCATACAAAGTAACCCTTATTTAAATTCACAAATCTTCAATCAATCAGTAGGGTGTTATGCCAAACACTGGAAATCTTGTCTGAACAGTTTGAGAAAAGCAAACATTTGCCTTTTCTTTTACAGTATAATACATTTTTAAACATAGGTTTATACATATGTATACATTTACTTCATCATAATGTTTTTGAAAAACGTATTATATTAGGCCTACTCAAGCCTCATATGATGTAAGCCTAGTGTTGTGTACTGAGTCTTGATGAATAACACCACAAGGAAATCAACTTATTAACTTGGCACAATCATGTGAAGTTTATTTTAGCCAAACAGAGCAATGGCGGATGTCCTGAAGCAGGAGAGCCAATTTTGACAATGCCTCAAGCAAAGAAATGTGAAATCCAAAACAATGTATGTGGACACATGTAATAGGCTTTCACTTAACCCTTCTTCACCTTTTACCCTGGTTTGAGTTTACAACCAAGCAGTAAAACCCCCAAAACAAGAAAAACATTAATCGTCATCCAGTAAAGCTTTGTACCTTATACATTAGTTGTTTTCCATCTCATGGACATCAGACCTTACAATATAATTTATGAAATGGAAAAAAAGGCACAACTCATCAAATGTATTCTCTATCATGACAAGAACATGAAAACGTAGGCTCTGTATCAATGTAATATACAGTAGACCATATGAGACAAAATAGCATAATAAGCCTATCCCTATGCGTGAACTATACAGTTTGAAACATGGGCTGGGCTATGGCTAGATCTATCGGATTTAGCTTTAATACTTGAACACGACTTTTTAGATGTTAAACAAGTTCGCGATGATTTTGAAAATCAGGAGTTGAGCTTCGAAGGAGTAAAATGCGGCTGGCATTCAATAAAATTCAAATTTTCTGTTTCCCTTTATAATAGGCCCACTCCCCATTATTTCATGAGAAATATGCAACATGGGATCAACTCATATCCGTTGTCGCATTATTAAAACATTTTAAACATAGCCTACTGTATATTTAAGACATTGTAATACTGCGATCGGCTGTTTATTTTTATTTTACTCCAATAAATTAATGCCTACGACTTTATGACATTTCGAAGGATCCGTTGATACAATGTATTAGGTAAATTGGAACATCAGGGCTGCGTTCAGCCCCGACAAAACGTAGCAAAACGTTTAATTAAACAGAAATGGTGGCGCGACAACACCCTGTTGTCTTTTGCGAGAGTTGCAACTATACAATTCTTATGACTAACATGTTTTCTAATGTTTTCAAACGTTATTTATAAAAGCCTCTAGTGGGATCCATTTTTCCACTGTAATTTTAATTCGCTGGTGATTGGGTAGCACCTCTGACACGCCCACCAAAGAAGAAAAAACATAGTATCTCAAAGGCCGTTGTGAACATAGTATCTCAAAGGCCGTCGTGCACCGTTTCGAGGAAACATGACGTTCAACAAAGAAACCATAGCAAAACGGTGCACACCGTTTTGAGATTGATCTTTCCCGGGTTTTTGTTGAGACCCCCCCTTGGGTCAAGGCCAATCACTCGATCGGAAAGCACTGTGAAATGTCGGATTTGATTTTTGCATAAAAAGGGTGCTACACCAAAATCAGACTATTTTATATTCTGCAAAACAAATAATGATGAAGTGTTGCTGTCACATTTATCCAGAACATGTCATCAACGTGAGAGAGGGGGTGTAGGTGTGTTTGAACGTCTGTAGTTTCTAAAAAAGTGTATTTTACAACAAAATTCCCAAACAGAAACATTGCAGAGATGCGTGATAACTTATTAAAACACAATTGGAGTGCGTGACTACACTGTAAAAACATCCCTTGAAAAAAGGGTCAAATGACTGGCAGCAACGGTTGCCAAACCAAACACATAAAATGAAAGCAAAATCTCCAAATACAAATAAAGTGCAAAAACAATAAATTCACAGACATTACAATTAAAGATTTTGCTAAGATATAGGCCTACTGTTATTTTACAGATATTTCTTAAATTGTTATGATCAAACACCTTCAATTAAAAAGATGTCCATAAACATTCAGCAGAGAAACACTGTGATTGGACTGATACTTCCCGAATTATTACAATCAAACACCTTCCATAAAGTGACTGCAGTGAAGGTTCAGCAGAGAAAAAACTTATTGTAAAGATATTTGCTAAATCTTTGCGATCTAACACTTTCCATAAAGTGATGGCACTAAAAGTTCTACAAAGAACCACTAAAATTAATTGCCAAAACTTGGAAATTTCATCTCATGCCTTTTTATAGCAATTAGAACAAACAAACTTATCCATGGTGCTCAAACAACACTAGTGAACTACTTTGAAGGATTCAATCTTTAAATCCTGACCTAACACATGAACATTACTTGCAATTTTATTATACGTATTATCCCACAATGCCTTGCTCCAAATCCAGACCAAAGTTTAAATGTAGAAGTACACATAAATGTACTACTAAGATTTACCTTAAAACTACAACTAAAAACGTTACATTCTTAGTATGGACATAAACCGTCATATGAGGAGTAACATATTTATTTTACAGATATTTGTATGAAATTTAGGAAACCTAAAAAAATACTGTGAAATTATACATTTTTCTGCAAGAAAGTTTAAATGCATGTAATTTGTCATCACTGACATGATGCTTAAAAGGAAAGATTGGTTGTGGATTTTGAGATAATATCCTTAGCCTACTTTAACAGTGTTTTGTATGCAATTTCAAAACAGAGCAAACTACTGTGAAACCGTTTCCCTGGAGATAGGACTTTTTTATTTACAGTGCTGCATTAAACTATATCTAGATTGTACTTTGCTTCAATTCTCAATAATACAATTATACAAACAAATCATTTGAAATATTTTTTTCTAATTGGAATTATGCATAGGCCTAAAATTACACAACATTATGAGGCACCCATACATTGAAATCTTATCGTCATCATAAGCAATCGCACAATTTGTGTTGTTAACAGTTGAATGTTACATTTAATTATTTTCTGGAATAACACATCCTGCCTGCTGCTCTGGCTCCGAGTCACACTCTTCTTGGGCGTGGTGGCAACAACAAACCTCATTTGGCAACTATGAGAGAATTACATGCATTAAAAATGTAAAAGTAGGCTACATTAAAATGTTATGCACACACAACAGATTAAAATCTTCTAGGCGATTGTCTCATCCGATTTTATGAATGACGCAAACAGATGTGCAGTGTCACGGATCGGATTATGAAGTGTGTTTGCATTGTGTTCGGGATTATTTTAAAATTAGTTTGTAGGCTATACAATAACAACATATAGGCTAGGCTTAATATAATATGGATGTAGGTATAGTTATAGTTATATATAGTTATAGTATAGTTATCCTAGCTATTAAATCTACCTTGTCAGCAAAGTCATTGCACCCGATCATAAAGGTGGACAGGCCGAGGAAATATTGCTCGTTGTGTTCTTTAACACGACTTCTTGTTTTCAACCATATATTCATCCGCATGACCTCCTCTTCTGCTGAGCTATATTTTCTTCCTGCGAACATGATAGTTTTTGTATTACAGTCACATATGTCTCGTTTTATTGCCAATGGCTAAACGTGGTTTACAATAAAATGTTGTGAGAAAATAATTAATTCACCAAAATCAGTTTTCCATTTCTCAAACATTTCGTAGGCATCTCCCATAACATATGGACAGTTATCCTCGTTTCCACAGTCAGACATACTAGTATCTACCTTCCTTGTGAGTCGACAATACCTATTCAGCGTATTATATAGCCTAGTTTGCTAAAGTCGTTTGATTATTTTCTAAGTAGCTCAACTATGCACCGAATATCGTATATGGCATATGGCGGAACAAAATGGCGGCGCGCAAGGACGCTGCGGCTTACGGCTCTTCACCAAAGTGCTCTTTTCTCCTTCCTTTCTATCTTTTTTCTTTTTTTTTTTGTACACTATGGGCAATGCGAACGTCCAGTACACCCGACAGATGCTTTTGAATATCGGAAATAATCACCATTTATCTGTTTCGGGTGACTTTCACCACACGCACAACATCCCTGACGACATTGCGAGACCGCCGGGCTCTCCGTGGATTGTCGTCGGGTCTGGGAGGCGGCGCAGGCGGAGGAGAGAGAGGAAGCAGAAGCGGGGGCGCAGGTCCGGCGCTATGCTACGGCTAAGAGAACAACCACACAAGCCACCTCTCCCGAGCCTGTACCTCTCCAATGCCAGATCCCTGGTGCATAAAACGGACGAGCTGAGACTATTACTCGCCGCAAATCGCTATGTTCGTGAGTGCTGTGTGCTGATTATCACCGAAACCTGGCTTCACCCGGACATTCCCGATGCTAGCGTACAGCTAGCAGACCGGACCCTATTGCGTTGGGACAGGACCGAGGTTTCCGGTAAGAGCAGAGGAGGGGAGTCTGTATTTATGTGCACGACAACTGGTGTAACAACGGGACAATAATAGACCAACACTGTTGCCCGGACTTGGAGTACATGTCCGTAAGATGCCGGCCTTTTTTTCTGCCGAGGGAGCTGAGTGTCGTGATCATCACAGCCACGTATATTCCACCCGACGCCAGTGTAAACACGGCGCTCTCTCTCCTGCTCAAAACCGTAAATGAACAACAGCGGGCTCATCCCAACGGTGTCCACATCATTGCAGGGGACTTTAATAAGGCCAATCTAAAGACTGTACTCCCAAAGTTCTACCAGCATGTCAAGTGTGCTACAAGGCGGGAGAACACCCTGGACCATGTTTACACTAACATCAAGCATGCATACAGGGCTGTACCCCTCCCCCACCTTGGACAATCCGACCATCTTTCCCTCCTGCTCCCCCAGCCTACACCCCCTCAAACGTAGGGCCAAGCCCACTTCAAAAACCATCACAGCCTGGCCTGAAGATGCACTCGACAAACTCAAAGACTGTTTTCAACAGACAGACTGGGACATATTTGAACAACAGGACCTGGGGACACTCACAGGAACGGTACTAGACTATATTAAGTTTTGTATCGGGAATGTGACCATGGACAAAACCATCAGGGTTTTCCCCAACCAGAAACCCTGGATGACCCCCCAGGTCCGTGCACTCCTCAGGGCCCGTGATGCTGCCTTCAGGTCAGGAGACAGAGCACTCTACAGTGCTGCTCGAGCTGACCTGAGGAGAGAGGTACAAAAACAGCTAAGGCAGACCACAGGAGGCACATAGAGTCCCATCTGTCCAGCAAAACATTCGAGAGGTGTGGCAGGCATCCAGGACATCACCAACTTCAGAGGAGGCGAGGCGTCAACGGGGGCTCAAAGTGCTGCTCTGGCAGAGGGTTAACGGCTTCTTTGCCCGCTTTGAAACATCTCAGCAGCACGCATCTGCTCCAGCCACTCCCCCTCCCCCACCCTGCTCCCACAGATAATAGCCCACCCTGCCCCCGCATTTTCCCCCGCCCCGCACCACCCCACTCACTGTCCAGGAGCACGACGTCAGGCGGGTGCTCAGACAGTCAACACAAAGAGGCTACCGGCCCAGACGGGGTTCCAGGTAGGGTGCTCAGAGCATGCGCTCACCAGCTCGCCCCACCTTTACCAGGATCTTCAACCTCTCTCTGGCCCAGGCAATCATCCCACCCTGCCTCAAATCATCACAATAATCCCGGTGCCGAAGAAGTCTCCCATCACCAGCCTGAATGATTACCGACCAGTGGCACTCACCCCGGTGATTATGAAGTGCTTTAGAGACTTTCTGCAGCATAATATCTCCCCCCAGACTTTGACTCCCACCAGTTTGCATACCGTGCTAACAGATCCACCGAGGACGCCGTAGCCATCTCTTCACTCTGCGCTGGAACACCTGGAGCAGCAGCAGAGATAACCCGGATGCTCTTTGTGGATTACAGTTCAGCCTTCAATAAATAATACCGGACAGGTTATGCTACAAACTGGACACCATTGGCCTCCCCCTCTCACATGTGCCTGGATAAAGGACTTCCTAACGTCCCGACCCCAGACTGTGAGATATTTTCCTCAGACCCACGCTGAGCATCGGCTCCCCACAGGGGTGCGTGCTAAGTCCTAAAGGCCTCTACACCCAAGACTGCAGGCCGGCCCACAAGGACAACCTCTTCGTCAAGTTTGCAACGATACCACTGGTGGTCTCATCTCCAGGGCTGCGGCCTACAGAGAGGAGGTCCTGAATTTTGCTTGGTGCTCTGAGAACAATCTTGTTCTAAACACCAAGAAAACCAAGGAGATCATCATTGACTTCAGGAGGCACCGCACGGACCCAGCCCCCTCTACATCAACGGCGAGTGTGGAGCATGTTAAAATCAATTTCTGGTTGACTATCTATACCATCTCCTGGACAGAGAACGTACCGCCATCATCAAGAAGGCAATTACACTTCCTGAGAATCCTCAGGAAGCACAAGCAATTCCACCTTACTTGACCTTCTACCGTTCATCAATCGAGAGCCTGCTGACATACTGCATCACAGTGTGGTATGGCAGCTGCTCTGTAGGGCAAGGGAGGATACAGAGAGTTCAGCACAAAAGACCATCATGCTCTCTCCCTTCTAACGGACATCTACACCTCTCTCGCTGCCTCTGCAGATAAAAATATCCAAAAGGACAGCTCTCACCCTATATGGTCTGTTTGCCCTGCTGCCCTCCGGGAGTAACTACTATTCAAGACCAGAACAAACAGATTTAAAAACAGCTTCTTCCCCAGGCAATAGTAACCCTGCTGAACTCAGTTTGTAACCCCTGTGCAATAGTCATATAGGTATATTTATTTAATTCCGTGCAATACCTGTTAATTACGTGCAATACCTGCATAGACGTATTTTTCAGCTGTGAATTTCATACATAGATTTAGATATTTTCTTACTGCAATGTACATAGACATGTGGATATATTTTTATCGGGACTACGTACCCATCTTATCTTATCTTATTTTATACTTTTATTTATTTTATTTTATCTTATCTTATTCCTGTTTTAATCTGTACTGCACTGTTTGGTGGTTGCTTAATCTCATTGTACCTGTGTATAATGACAATAAAGGCATTCTATTCTATTCTATTCTAAAGGTAGCGACATAATCTAAGATGTCGCCGAAATCGCTGTGCGGCCTTCAAAATAAGAGTTCACTATTAAATTATATTTAGGCTATACCTACCAAATAAATATTCAAAATGAATTGCTATCAGAAAAGGGCTTTCTATTGTTTTTACTGTTATTGAAACACGAGAAAATTATAAGCACAATTTTCGTTTACTAAATAATGTTCAAATTTAAAACATTTGTCAAAGTAGTCCTAATTAAACAATTTAATTTGTTTTAGCAACACATTCTAGGTTTATTGTAGCACATTATTAAAATTGATACATTTCGAAAGTTCTTATAAAAAAGTGAATGCATTTCTATTTAACCCATTTATTTCTCCAGTATAAAAACAAATATGTAAGTAAGAAAAGGTTTTTTCTTAATGGTCTTAAGTATACAGGTAAAGTAGGTCAGATGTGTAGAAACAAAAGTACCATTGCTGTTAGACAGTGACATGCGGTGAGGGAAATGGCAGGGGAGGCAGAGGCTGCGTCTCAATATACTATATAGCTATCAAATAAGCCAGAAAAAGATTTAAGCATATCCACATACATGACAAATGCAGTATGGCAAAAAATGCATGCAACTGTACAAGTGCAGCTAAAGTACTTACTACAACTTGTACAAGAAAAAGTAATATGCAATTTGAGACACAGTGTTAGCAAAGAACTTGCATGTGCTTCTGGCATTAGTCAGCCAACCCATCGCAATCATTCATTATCATCAGCTGGGGCTACTGGCTTTGGATCGAATCTGCTGGGGTCTCTACGGTGTTTTGGTATTTATTACAAACCCACGTTCTGATATCCGTAGGCCTACTTATTCTTGAACTGCTTTCTGGCTGAAGTGCTACCTAACGCGATGCCGAAAGTTTAACTAATTATTTAGAAAGAAAACTATACCGTTGTGTACAGCGTGCCCCGAGGTTCAAATCTAATAAATAGATTTCTTTAGATTCTTTTAGAAAAGTTCCGATTCGTGAAATTAGTTAGCTGGATTACGGAAGGTGAGGACATGTCATGAAGGGATCTACAAATATTACATTGGTGGCATAGGCTACAGAGAGTAGCAGACACGCTTTTTGCCTGCGGCCCCGCGCTCCATCCAGTTTTAGAAGGGGGTTGGGCAATCAGAGGTGAGGCTTAGCTCGCTGTTGCCGCACTTCTCAGCATCCACAGGCTACAGAGATAATAGCAGACGCGCGCTTTTTTCCCGCGGCCCCGCGCTCCACCCAACTTCTGAGGGGTTGCGCAATCAGAGGTGAGGCTTAGCTCGCTGCTGCCGCACTTCTCGGCTCTCCACAGTTTCAGCGGAGCTTCGCAAATTTGGCGATTTTTACTATGAAAATGACTGGAACACACAGAAATTACATTTATTGATTAGGATAATAATCTGAATATTTTCTTAATTTTGTATTTAGCTTTAGTTATCTTGGTTATAATATTTTCATTGGAGTAGGCCAGGCTATGACAGGTGAGGCTCTGCCTCCCCTGCCTCCCCTGACCGCACGTCAGAGTAACCAGGCAGACCAGGTTACTCTTTAAGCCAAAGGTATCATTACATTTGACCTATTTTTATGTCTAGTGAAATCGTAAATTATATATTTTTTGTAGACCCACAGCTAAAATACTATAGAGTTTATAAGTGCCTAAAGGCCTTACAAACGCAAATGATTGGAATTCAAATACAAGTTAATACAATTCAAATTCCTTTTCTGCTGGTACTTATCTCTGCCCATAGAGAAAAGGTAATTTGATATGAGGTTTTGAGGATAATATAAAAGATAGCCTAATTCCTTAACGGGGGTCATGGAAACGTCCAATTCTCCCCCTAGCCTTTGCAGCAATATAAACATTTTAAAACAATTTAAGGTTACAACTTATTTATATTTTCAACTAAAGCGATATGTTATTTGAACAATTACACCTTCTTGAGCCATCAATATGGCAATTTTTGTTTTTTTTTATCAATTATAAAAAATTCCAATCACCACAGAAATGCTCTTCAACCCAGTCATGTATTAGGGCAAGTGTTGTATTTTTCGGTCAAGAACATGTTTTTCTACAACTTAAAATGCAATAATGTACATACATAACTATCACATATATGCAGTGTTGGGACTACCGTAATGTAACTACTATTCGCGGTAAGTAGTAAAGTAACGCGTTATTATTCACATTTGAGTAACTAAATTACAGTTACTGAAAATGTAAATGGGGCCGTTACTAGTTAATGTTATTTTCCCCTATATTGTGTATTTTACCGATAACAAATGTGTATTTGGTCACTCTTTATTGTTTATGCAAAAAAGGTTACAACAAACCACACATGCTATTTAGGGTTTGCAAAGGTTAGTATGGTTCGGGGTGCCTCTGGTATTTGAAATTCATGTGTTTTGGTTCTGGAGGAAACTGTGGTAACTAAACTGGTAATGAACGTTCGCTAAGCGCTCAACTTTAGTGGTTGTAGGCTACTTGTAGTTGTTAGCTAGATTAACTTGGCATACTGGCTAGCTAAATCACAGCAATGGTACCAGCCTGAACAAAACTTACTGTTTGCTCGGCTGATCCGGGGCGGACCTGATTGGGGCCTATTGGCTTATAGAAAGTACCACAGATCGATCACAAGTTAGCGGTGTGGGATACAAAAATAAAGCCTGAACTTCAGAGTTTGAGTAAATTGGGAAACGCAAAAGTTACTAACGTTATTAATGCATTACTTTTTTAAAGGAGTAATCGGTTAAGAGGTAACGAGTAACTGTAACTAAATACAAATTTCCAGTAACTAGCACAACACTGCAAATACGATGTAATGGACATAAAAAAACAAAATTCCAATTTAATAATTAATGAAAGTAGTGGTCCCCTGGATTCGTGTCATTGGTGTTACAGCATAACAAAAGTCTATTATTTTGAAAGAAAAAACACTGATGATATCACTTGACTTCCTTTTAACCCCGCCGACGGAAACATTCTCGATGGAAATGGAACGTGGGATACGTGACAAGATGCTGGTTAAGTGCCAGGGGTGTAGGTGGAATAATTAGACCAAGTGAGGCAATAGCAGTAAATATATTCAAAGGGTTTCTTTACTGTTTCACCAGAGACAAGAGTGTACGAACGGTGACAAACCAAAGTAATAAATAAAACATGCTAACTGCCTAACCAAAACTTACAAAGGTAAATACAGGGGGTGGCACGCGTTCCTGAACTAGTGAGTTAACAGGGAAGTTACCTACGTGGGTTACAATGTAGGCTATACCCCAGGGCGTCTTATCTGCCCTCTTGCCCCTGAGTGAGAACAAGCCCAAAATCGTGAAACATAAACTCTTCACAGAGTACAGTGAAAAAAGATAATCCTAAACAAAAGCCGCCGGCATCTGAGCACACGGACGGGTAACTAAGAATAAACCCTAAAGCCGCCACTCGGCTTACAAACAGTGGTGACTCCCATCCATGTATAGATCATTCAAATCACACTTTTAACAAACCTGATTAAAATAAATAAGAGATAATCTCCTGATATGTGGCATCATCATCATTCTTCTGACTCTGAATACATGTGCTGAAGAGATTGAGATAGGATAATATTTCATTAAAGCATTTAATATTGCCAAAAGAGTAAGGTAACACCAGTGACAAAAACGGTCCATAAAGTCTTTAAATGAATGCACAAAAAATATAAAAATCATTAAGCTGTCCTTTAGGTGTGTTCATAAAGTCAATGAGTTATGGAATAATGTGGGCTAAGTTTAAATGTAAAACCTTTTTTTTTTTTTTACATTTTGCCAATCCAAAAGTGGACATTTCTGTAGAATGACCCTGATACCTTACAAAACTGATTATTTTCACAACGTGATAAAAATTGTGTTTATATAAAAGGTGGAACATGTTTTCTTTACTACCGGAGCCCTGCTGTGACTAAACAAACATCTCATTGTTCCCCTACCTGAATGGGTCCATGAAACAGCAAACACAAACAGGAAGTTCTTCAAGACCTTTCAACAATGCTACACTAATGCTGTTCAGTGTGTCTTCTGTTTTGTGTACCTGTTCTGGATCCCCCAGTGATCCGACCAGTATTGTTTTTTTATTATCACAGAAGGTTAATATATTTACATAGTTGGTAATCATACATTAGCGTCCAGGCAGAGCCTCTTCTTGGATTTTTGGTCATTTGATAGCAAGTTTCGAAGGTGAAAAATTGCATTTCATCATGTCATCAAGAGATTTTAACTACTTCCATAAAGCTCTCTCGCGATAGATTTCAATATTTCAATAATATTTTCTCTTAGTGAAAGTTCCACCATTTTCTTTACTTGTGAGCCCTGCTGTAACAACAAAGTTTGACAGAGCTCCATGTTCTCTGCCAAAAATGTCCTCTGCATGGTTCACCTAAGTGGTTCATGTTGCAGCAAACACATAATAGTGTTTGAATAAAGTTCCTGAGGACTTTCCAACCATCTCGCTGATGACACACTGATGTTATTTGGTGCAAATTATTTAGCATGCACAAAGTATCTGGGGATGTGGTAGCATGCATGTAACTTAACAGGAAACTTACGGCCTTTGCGGATTTATAATAATAATTTTGAATTTGAGCAGTGTCTGCCAAGTATACTGTATTTAAGAGACACACTCCAAAAGTAAAGTTTAGCTTTATTTTCTTTTGTAAACAGTTTATTCTTTACATATATTTACTACCATATGGCTTACAGTAAGGTTTGTGTAAACATAATTTCAACTGTACATCCTAAAGTGTCTAATTTGTGACTTCTGTGTTCACCACCTTCCCTTCAGAAACCTTGCATTGGACCTGTGGGGTTGACAAACAGTAAAACAACATTAAAACAATACATAAGTTCCATTTATACTGTATTTCCCACTGCTTACAGTATGTAATCACCTGAAGCTTACAAAGCCATTTAATTTGGCACTTAATGTAGGGATAGCCAAAAATTAAGAAATGTATTAAATATTTGAGTAAAAATGATGTAAAGGTGAGAAGAAAGTGTGGAGTATACCTTTACACCAGAGGGTAGCTGGATGCAGTGGCAATGCCACACTGGTTGTTCTTGTTTCTGGTCATCATAATGTAGCCTTGGTGTCCCCAGCTTAGACCCCAGCTGCAGAATAAACACACACACACACACACACACACACACACACACACACACACACACACACACACACACACACACACACACACACACACACACACACACACACACTGTTAGCATAATAACCCTAACTAAAAGCAGCCTCATCAAATTACACAGACAGAAGTGTATTTCCATTGGTTACGGTGGTCTTTGTTGTATTGATACAGTAAGTGTGACCATCGTCTTCTGTACCTGTTCTTGACCAGCCAGTAGTCCTGTCCATTGGCATCAGTGCCATATCCCACAGCCAGAACACCATGGTCCAGGTCACTGCTGCTGCACTCAGGCTCATCATACACACCTACACAAACACAGAGAGAGAGAGAGAGAGAGAGAGAGAGAGAGAGAGAGAGAGATAATAATTCAGTTTGCTATATACTACAGTGGCAGGGAGTGACTCTACTCCCATTTAATTTAAAAAAGGAGTGAAAATAAATCCTTCCTTCATTCCTTACCGGAGTCGTACATCTGGAATGAGGAGTGTCCGGCGTCAATGGCCACAGAGATGGGTCCCACGGTGGCCACAGCTTCCTTCAGGGCACCCTCGTCACCACTGGGTATGTCAACACAGCCTGTGCATGTCGCCCCAGTGTGGTTAGGGTTGAAGCGGCAAGTTCCATCCTGAAAAGAAGGACGTGTCCGATAATTATAAAGATACTGCAAAAATGTTTTGCTGCGTTTATGTTTTTTTATATATATATTGTGGTTGGATACCCAATAAGAACATTTGACACACAGGCAGGTTGTACTACTTTAGACTTCCATAAGATGTCACCATTGTAATACTAGAGGGCCGCAGCCATTGTAAGACTAGACGAACATATTTGGTTAGATCTTTATCCTTATCATTCTAACATAAAACAATTGCAGACCTAGGTTTAGATCTTTTGAAGTCTGTATGAATTTACACTGTTCTTTTTTTTATTTCTGCTTGTAATATTTGTCTAATAGGATTGATTTGATTTATCTCATGTATTTTACTGTCCCACTGACCTCAGCCTCATATGGATAGGAGTCCTCCGTGTCCAGTCCTCCGTTGGACTTGATGTATGCAAAGGCCTGGTCCATGAGGCCTCCACTGCAGCCCATGTTGCCAAAGTTGCTGGAACAGTCCACCAGCTGCTGCTCACTCAGAGACACCAGCTTACCAGTCTTCCTGAAGGTCTGGCCCTCCAGTGAACCAGTCTGGGAGAGATAGGGAGGGAGAGAGAGAGAGAGGGAGTTAAGAAGGGAGACAGACAGAGAGATTTATAATAATGATGGTTCATAGGGAGACAGAAGAAAGTCACAGGAGTTAACGGGAAGGACAAAACACACGCACAACAACCCAAGCACACGACATACTGTGCTGAAGGCCCAGCAGGAGCCGCACTGCTTCTGGTCTTTGATGTCGGTGACGTATCCCTTGTCTCTCCAGTCCACGCTGTCAGGCGCTTGGACGCCCCCTGCCTGTCGGAGGAATGAAGAGCAGGTCTGGGGCAGAGAGGAGTTGAAAGAGCCCAGGCAGCCCTGGGAGATGAGACGTCTGTACTCCTGATTGTCCTGTGGGTGAGGGAGCCCTACTGTTAGTGTTGGCTTTAAAGAGCAGATTTTCGACTTTTGAGATTATCTACATCTGAATCTAAAACAATTCCCTTTCTGTAGTGAAGTGTTTGTTTGTGGGAACAAGCCCTGTTGTTATATCCATCTGTACCAGGTCAGCAAAGTAGGTCATGCCGAGGCGGTAGGACTTGATGCCCTGCTCGGCCATGATGTTGTGGACCAGCACCATCTTTCGGTTGTTGAGCCACGATTGCCTGTGGCGGGCCTCCACCTCTGGAGAGCTGTAGGTCTTAGCTGCAGATTAAAACATGTATAGTTTTAAATAGAACTACGTACATATCATATCTGGATGATAAGCCTATGTTACGTCAATGGACATTTGTAACAACGCTCATTTAAATCAACATCAATGATGTAGGCACAAAAACAATAAATAGATTTAAGGGCAAAATATGTTTCAGTTGAGTTTTTACATGCCATGCAGTTAGACAACTCCTCATTAAAAAAAATCCCAATTGGTTTTTGAAAACATTTATCAATCAATCTTACCAAACTTCAGTTTCCACGCATGGAATTCCAGGTCCTCCAGCGAGAGACTAGCGGCAGCACCCACTGCCAGAACAGCAGCTATAACAACCAGAAGCTTCATCCTAGAGAAAATCAGACCAACAGATTCACTTCATCTCAAACTCACATCTACACCCACAGTTTATGCACGTGGTTTCAAGTTTTGCGCCTGACATATTTAATTCAAGCAAAAATATCGACCACACAGGAAGTCTAGGACATGTGTGGCGGTTTGTGAGCGTCCTGTCGGAAAAAAAAGGGCTAGCGGTTGCAACTGACCTGTGTCTACAAGCGTTTCCAAGTGTCGAGAGTTGAGGGAAAACCACTGGCAGGTGTAATGAGCTTAGGGTCTGATTCTTGTTCTTATATTGATGCCTCTGTTATGGTCTGGTCAGGTGCCTGTCAGCCACTCATAAACAGACAGAGCCTCCCAGTAAATAATTGCAAACATGACGAGTGGGAAAACACATGATGAGTGACAATACAATGTGACATATTAGCATGACAAATCATATCGTTTACAGGAATATGTTTGGTATATTTGAGTAAGCCCCATACATGTTGTGGGTATGCTGTGCTTTTTTTTTTTGGCTTTGAAAGGGGGAAGTAAAAATCTGTGTTTGAGTTCTCCCTCTCTTTCTCTGTGTGTGTGTGTGTGTGTGTGTGTGTGTGTGTGTGTGTCTTTGTGTTTGTGGTATTCCACATTACCCTCTATTCCTGTAAAAGCAGCTAGTCAGTTTCTGTGTGCTCCAGATGGTTTGTAGGGGTTTCAGTCAAATGACAGTAGGTGTTTTTACACCCTTAGCTAACACAAAGGAAACGCTGGCAGATTGGCTCTGAATCAGCTTTTTAAAGACCCTTTCAATTCATAGAACATATACAGTATGTGCTTTGTACATGATACCGTTCAACAAAGCCAAGCCACATGAACTGAAGGGAGTTGCTACTCAGATCAAAGTCTTTGGTTGAGCAGAGTGATTTTTCGACTCTGTTGTTTCCATCTACAACCCTGCAGTGCATCCTGTTGAATACCACGCTTCCTGTAGATTCTGTTCAGGGTGGGAAACTTCCCACTCAACAGTGTCTTGTTGTCTGGCTGAATAGTATGTGTGTGTCAGAAAACATCCAAATATTAGTGCACAGTAACAATTGTACCACAATCTCATGTCACATGACAGAATACATTTTCTGAAGCAGTATAATGTTATCTCAGTTATAAATACAGTTATCTCGCAGGTATTTTAAAAAACCTTAAGAAATGTCCAGTGTTAGGGAAGATATGCCATGCAGTGTAGTCAGATGGCACTCTGTCCAAAACCATTATTTCTATCATATATTAAGGGGAAGAATATAACCTCAAAAATAACCTTAATAAACTCCATAATACAAAATATTTAACCATCAAATATTTTGAGGCAACACCAAAGTACTGAAGCCAATAAACATATTTCCAAATGCACGATAAGTAGTTTGTATAAAATGTTTTATGGAACGCCTGTTCTCACTGAAAACCTTTTGCACTCTCAAGGTACATCAGTAGACTCTGTCTGTCTGTCTGTCTGTCTGTCTGTCTGTCTGTCTGTCTGTCTGTCGGTCGTGTCCTTTTATTGTAACATGACTTTTGGATTAAACTGAGAAGACAGTAAAACCGCAGAAACCTGAAAGCTAAGCTGTTGCAATGTGATTGACCTTGTTAAAAGAGCTACATTTCTGACAATTCATTGATTATAATTCACAACAATTCACTTAGACGGGATAATTTATTGTTAAATTTACATGTAGTCTGAAAATGGTAAGACATTACATGGTGTGAATTGTTTTTATTTAACATTATGTAACATTTGCAATAATGATATTGCTGAATATTGAGGTGGAGGTGTGATGGCACCTTAACCCAAAACATTGCATTTCTGAATGAGGTGACATACTGAGACCACCATAACAGTGCTGTAACCACACACACACACACACACACACACACACACACACACACGCACACGCGCACACGCACACGCACACGCACACATACACACCACACACACAAACAAACGCAAACACTTTCTCAGCTTTGACCGCAACCTATCATCACTGCAGAATTGCGTGCAGGTAAAGAAAAGGACATAGATTTTATTACGTTGTCTACTGCATTTACAGCACACGTCAGGAGACTGGAACAGGTATTTTGCCTACGCAACAAAATGATCAATTAAATCAGGTAGGTAGAGAGCCAAAGTTCATTGCTCAAGGATAAGCTAGGTTACTGACTCATCATCTTCAACAGACATCGTTCTAGTTACCTACTGTAGGACTCTACCATTTTCAAAGCAATTAAAGCGTGAAAGTGTACAACATCAACAGTGGGAATTCATTTTAAATTCACCTGGGAGTACCGCAAAGCAGACTTGGAATGAACACACTGGGAATGTTATCTAAATCTTGTATTGTGCAAGGCCTCCTTTAACACGTTCCTAAAGAAGAAAAAAAAAAGATTGCTCGTCACTCATGACTTCCCCTTTGACCTGATCATGCCCTTTTGTATCCTCTGTTTATTGGCTGGAAGATGACTCATCAGTCTTTTTCTGGGTTGCTTTGAGATTTGTCTGACTGGTAGTGGTGACCAGCTGTAATTAGCTGATCTTACGGTTACAGTATGAGAAGTTGGCTCTTAGTTAGAACTTACTGATTCTATATGCATATTGGTTCTCTTCACTTCTCTAATTACTAACAGATGGCACAAACTTAGTTCCATAGCTAAAACACATATGGGTAATTTTCAGGCCAAGGCTTACGAGAAACTATATTCAGACTAGGAGAATGTGTGGAGCAAACATGATTGGTAAAGTGTGAAGTCAAGCTATGACTTGAATGAATCAGCAGAGGGCAGCCCTGACATATTGTTTTACACACAGTCACATATGACCTGTATAGTGACGCCTCCCTGTCTCAGAGGTTTGTTGCTTCAGTCCGTCATAACGTAAAGGTTTTTCTTGAGCCATTTCCTCCGCTTTTCTAGAGTGACAGCATTACATTGAATTAAAATCAAGAATAAATTACACTACCAACCATACTGTATTAAATTTTTTTACCAAACCTTTCTTTAACCAGGAGAATTCACGTTGAAATTGAAAACCTCTTTAGATTCACAGCACACATTCAGAGAATAATGCAGTGTTTATGTACATAATTTGCGCATATGACGTTTCTAACGGCCTGAATATGTTTGAAAGGCTGTAATGTCTGTGAAGCATGCAGCTGTGTCACACATACATTCACTCTCTATGAAGGGGAATGTAAGAAATGTGTGGACCGGCACTGCTCCAATGCGTGTTGGCTTTACAGTACGGATTGTGAACAAAATGCTTGGCACAGGACACTTAAATGAACATTATCCCCGATAAACTCCTTCTAATTTCATTACTCTCCATGTGTTCCCCCTGCTTAGAGTCAATCACATAGTTGGCTTGTCCCTTGTGGTTGGGGTCAGACATAACGGCAGCTCTAAATTAACACGGCATACCGAAACACAATTTGATTATCGGATCAATAACACGGCAATGCTTGGTGCATAGCTGGGATGGCTGGGGTCCTCTCTTATTTCCCCCCCCCACACACACATACACTATTCCACACACTATCACACACATATCTGGCATTCAGAGTTCATACCCACTTTATAGGTGACAAAGTGTGAGCACACAGAGGAATTCAAATTGAAGACTTTTAAAATGAAAGATCAACATGAGACACTGCTCAACCTTGACAATAAATACATTATCTCTTTACTGAATGAATCCTATTTTTATATGGTTGGTTCTGATCTGACACAATAAAGTATGTTTACAAATACGAAAAGAATGTAAGAAGTGTAAGACGTGTGTCACACTCCACAGCTAGATATACTAGTGCCCTCTATCAGAGCAAAAAAAAGAGAGTAGAGTCTGAAATAACAATACAAATATTTAATTACAATAATATTCTCTCTCCACAAATGCAAGAGAAAGGATACCCTGAAAAAAAATCCCAGAAATATTTAAAGGTCAAAATTCAAAACATCCAAGTATCATATTTACATAGAAACAAACAAAAAAATACAATTGGAACATAATCAAATTATTAACAAAAAGATTGAGAATCTGCAAATTCTTCAGGCTATTAAGAACTGATAAAAAATTGATATGTTTATGACAGAGGTTGACGGTTGATCTTTAATCATCACAAACCAAAGACTTATTCATAGATAGATCAACAAACCATAACGGTCATCAAACTTTTTTTTTAAAAACTAAAAAACACCAAAACACTTCTTTTTTTTTAAACACTGGCCTATCAATATCTCTCTTAGAATTCACATTAACACAAATAAATAGAAATACTTCTCAGAGATTAAAATTAGAGCTACAATCAACACATCCGGCGGAGTAATCCTGTAATTCGTGCATGTTGCAGTTGTGAATTGCTGATAACTGGATCATGCTGATTGCTGGGCCAACAGACAGAGAAGAGGAGAGAGACAGACAAAGATAACCAGGGGGACTGGATGTGAACGCTGGAGATGTGCACCGTATCCCTTCTCCGTTCATCCATCCCTCCTGTTCATCCCTCCATCCTCTTAACAAGCCCGTTGTGATCCTCTTTCTCTCCGTCACAGTGGTACACACCTTGCCAATAGCTACATGATACTGCACCAGCCCAACACAGCCCAGTAGTGGTAGACATTAGAAAGAGAGGGCCAGAGAGGAGGATGCAGTGGACAGAGTGAGGAGAACTGATAGAATGGCTGAAAAAGTGGTGGTGACGGAGCGAGAGTTGGAGAGCAGTGGGACATGAGGAGTCAAACATTGCAAATGAAAGACAGAACGAATGAACAACTGTCTCCGAGACTAGAGCTCTCACCCGCTCTCTTTTTTTCAACCCCTCCCCCTCTTTCTCTCAGTGTCTCTCCCTCATGCTATTCTTCTCGCTCTGTCTTAGTCATTCTCTCTCTCTTCCCCCCCCCCCCCACTTCCCTTTCTCTCCTTTATCTCCATGGTGCACACATTCCGACCTGGAGCGAGGCTGTGTACTGGCACCGGCGGCCAGGAGCTGGGCGCCGAGGGCTGGAGACAGGGACTGGGGGAGCGGGGAGGGGAGGAGGGATGGCTGCAGAGGGCGGGTGGAGGAGGCGTGAGGGACAAAGGAAGGAGGTGGCGGAGCTTCAATGGAGGGACAGGTCCAGGGTACTAATTGGATCTGGTCGATGTGGCTGAATGGCTTGTTAAAACCAGTAGAGCTCCTTGCCTTTCTTGTGGTGCTGGAGGCCTGTGGCGGAGAGAAAAGCACAGGCAGAACAATGAGGGGCAATGAGACACAATAGAGGGAAAGGTTGTCATGGAGCCTACCTGTGCCAAACACGCCATTTCACTAGAGGTGAAAGACCACTGGCGATGATGATGTACTGTGTGGAAGGTGTGTGTGTGTGTATGTGTATGTGTGTGTGTGTGTGTGTGTGTGTGTGTGTGTGTGTGTGTGTGTGTGTGTGTTTCTGCGTACATGTGCTGATATTAATGTGTGCCTCTGGGGTCATTATAGTAATATCAGGGAATTTGGTATATTTCACCACAACATGCTGTTTTTTTCAGTAGACATATTTAAAAATGCAAATTATGCATTCCTGCTTTAATAACAGTTTACATGGATGTGAGTTGACATGGATGTACATTGAGTTGTCTGAGACGCATATATACGCAGCAGAAAAAAGATCAGTTTACAGATGGTAACATCAGCTTACCACTGTTAACGCGTTCCTCAGCATGCTTTGCACAGTGAAAGCAGAAACACTAACCCAACTATTTGTAAAACTATCTGAATCATCCACTCAACCGAAGGTGGTAGAAAACAAGCCAGTCAAATCGTATTTGTTCAATTGGAAAAAACGTATCTGAAATAAATAGGGCCTCAAATCAAGACAACTCCTTCCAGTGCATGGGCACCTCGGGCTGCGTACCTGTTTCCATGTTGAGGGCCAGGGTCTGGCTCATGTCTCCCGGGGGCAGCAGGCCGGGCCAAGATGGCGGAGGCTCCAGCTTGCTGACCTCGTAGTGACCCTGCAAACTGGCCAGGTGAGGAGGCCGCACGGTGGGCATGAGCAGAGGCCCATAGTGGGGCTCCAGGGCCGAGGGCGAGTACAGTTCGTGGAGGGGCCTCGGGGGCCCGTAGGCCTGGCTCTGGGCGTATCCCCAGCCCTCCGATGGGTGCGGGTGGGAATGGGAGTGGGCGTGGGGGTGAGCGTGGGCGTGTGGGTGAGGGATGCCCGGGTGCAGACCTGAGGCGTACGGGTCCATGGAATAGGTTGGTGCCCCCGGCTCGCAGTGAGAGCGACTGGAGGGCGGGGGGTAATTACTGTCCCAGAACGAAGGGGGGAAACTCCTCCGGCTAGGGGAAGGGGTTTCTGAGAGGAAAAAGAGAGAGAAAGAGAAACAAAAAGAGAAAGAGAGAGAGAGAGAGAGAGAGAGAGAGAGAGAGAGAGAGAGAGAGAGAGAAAGAGAGAGAGAGAGAGAAAAGAGAAGTGAGAAAAAGTCAAAATCCTGGCCACATCTGGAGCCGTTGGATCAATTCTGCGGACTTGCAAACTCACAGAGATTAGCTTGGGACATGCGGTGCATTTCCTGGTGAAACATAGAAGTCACTCACATGACTGTGACACCCTCTGTCCCAAATATCTTCCACCTTGGATCATGTGGACACATGGCCCTCTCTAGTGCGACCCAACCAGGGCCACAAAAATAAATACAACCTATCCTCAGAGAGAGCGAGTGAGAGCGAGAGACCCATGCCTGTGTCCTGTCTGCCTATATAAGGCAGTGACTTTAACCTGAACTGCAGCGTGGGGACGCAGCACCTTAAATCACTTGTTGTGGCGACATCTCTCACTCTCGTGTCAGCTCAGTCCTGCCATATGCACACACACACACACACACACACACACACACACACCCCATCATCTGAGCCTGTGTTAGCGCCCCTCCCACTCATCTACACTCCTCCTTTGCCCCCCCCCCCCCCCCCCCCACCTGTTGTTTTCTTTACCCCCTCTCTTTGCCCTCGGCAGAATGTCAGCAGGCCATTTTATGTTTTTAGACGTATAGTTTTATATTTAGATATTCCTCTGAAAAAAGACACCAGGCCGCTGCCCGCCTTGTGATGTAGCCCCCTGTCCCATCAAACTAGCAGCAGCAGACATAAATCAGATACTGTTAGGGCTGCAAGCCACGGAGCCTCCATTGTGGGGAAAGCATTGAAGCCGGAGCCGAAATGGCAGCCCCGTAGCCTTTCGAAGGCGATATGCCACACTGCGAGGCTGCGGGCTTACGAGCGAGTATAAACATAGTATCTGTTGGGAGGCAGGAAGTGTGTCTGCGTGCCGGAATGAAGACGTACAACTGGAGTGGGAGACCGAGGGAGAGCGGGGAGAGACAGAGAGAGACAGCCTATAGGACTAAGCCCTACATGGATATTTGGCAGGCAAGAAAATAACTTGACAACAAGCTCTTCCAGACCGTATCTAATGAGTGTGTGAATACTTGGGGAGAACAAACATACTTTTTTTTCAGTCTAAATGCGAATCGGTGTCAGAGTCACCGATTGAAACAAATCTGAAGAGAAACACAATAAAAAGACATAAAGGCTTTGCAAAATATCTCACAGTGTTGTGTATTTGTAAGCCTAATTGTGCATTCTGCATATATAATTTTAAAAAATCATTATTTTAGCAATAAGTACAGTATATAAATATAAAGAATACATAATTTTTACTTAAACCTGTAAACCTGAATTTATATTTCATACATACGCTGAAGAAATTGTTAAATTTCTGTTCTAACTCTACTTCAAACACCAGTTGTACCTCTCGACCCCTAAACCCCTAACCCTCCTAGCCTTTGACCTCAACCACCTGACCTCCCGTGGGACAACAGACCTCCCGAAACATCCTCTACCCTGACACATGGATATGTCACCTGTGCACCACAAAGCCCTCCTTCTCACCCTGTGTGGCACTGAGCCACACACAAAACCACCCAGCCTGCAGGCTCTGACAGAGGCACTACCCACTGCACCAAAAGCTCACTGTCAAAGATATATGTACACGTGTAAGTTCAGAGTGACGAACGCCCCCTTGCACATTGCACAACCAAACTGGGTGTCATTCGAATGCGGCCATCTCTCTCTCTCTCTCTCTCTCTCTCTCTCTCTCTCTCTCTCTCTCTCTCTCTCTCTCTCTCTCTCTCTCTCACTGTCTACCTGTGTCTTTCCTTTCCTACCTTGCTGTGATCACCGTACCTGTGCTTTGCATTTCTGCTGCCCTCCGTTTGCCCTCTCCTTCCATGTAGGAGCTCAGTGCCCTGGAGAAATGTTCATCCACCACACTACTGATGTCCCCATGGTAGTATGTAAAGAGGACACATCGGGATGTCAAGTACTCAGCATCAGGGGCCTCCTGCTTCTCCTTGGTGCCCTCTGCTACCCGCGAGGCCGCAGGTGGATATGAAGAGGAGGACGAGGAAGAAGAAGAAGAAGAGGACCCTCCTGGGCCGACGCTGGGGGCCCCTGAAACCCCCTCCAGACTCCTGGAAGTGTCCATGAAGTCCCGGCAGTGAGGAGAGGGGCTTCTCAGACCAATTGGTGTCTTAGTGTGGAGGGGAGGGGGAAGAGTGGAAAGGGGATAGAGGAACAGAGACAGTTGTTTCAGAAGACAGATTTGAAGTCATGTTTTTCTTTTTTCTTTTTGCAAAAGAAAAAATTTAATTGTAATGATTCATATATTATTATCCACTATCCACTATCACTATTATCCACTATCACTTTTAAATTGCTTGTACGCCGTTTACTTATTCACCAAGAGGATAAGCAATTACTTTTAGCCAGTTTAATTGTATCAGGCAAAAGTCTGGTAAAATACTTTAATAATCTGCACAAATCCAGCTTTTGATTCCGTAGCCGCTTTTACATCTCTTATCAAAGTTGTTCGCCTATTTCCTCAGCGTGAACTAAGTTCTTCAAACAAATAAAGGTTTTGATGTTCCATACTGTTAGACTGAAAGTGTAAAACCTTTTGTTTATTGTAGCCTACCTGTAAACTGTTGATGAAAGCTGGAGCGGTTGGCGCATACGCTGCGTAATGTCCATAAGCTGGGTACATAACATCCAGACAGCTCATTATAGTGGAAAGGAGTCCTATTGGGCGTTCGCAGGTGAAGGGAATTCTTCTTCAGAGCTAAAGAAATCAACTCTGTTGAAAGACAGCAACAACATTCCGTTTAAGCTGTAGCTAAAGTGCGATTGGTCGTCTCGAGCTCGTCGATGGTCACTGGTCAACGCACAGCAGGCAGAGCTGGGCGCTACATCACATCACATCACTCCAGAGAGCGCGCGCTCCCAGTTATAACAGCTGCGCTCAGTCAGTAGCAGATTACGGTGAGGTTTATGGAACAGGCACGAAATTGTGACTTGTACATCTCCTGTCAACCCCTCCCACACTTGTTCTGCAACTCTACCCCATAGCATAGGCCAAGTATTGTCTGATCTAGCCAAACCAATGATCAGGAGTACAATTTGAGTCATATGAGTATGTAACTACTGTTAAGACAAATAGGCTAGTAAGCTACTGTATATGTACAAGTGTGCAGCTGCAGTAGCACATTTTCTTTCATGCTGCCATTTGTTGGGTTAATACAGCAGATGTTCCAATTAATAAGCTGTATAGTTTTGTTCTAATTGCCATTATGGTCTAATTTCAAACATATGTTTGCACAATTTAGCATTAAGAGCCGGCACAGTTGATTTAATATTGTAAGATTAACAAATGCCATATTAATTGACTGAACATCAATGAGCACAAACTTGTTCTGGGTATGGTATCCACTTAAATAAGATGTAATATTTGTGTTCAGTCAAATATTGATGAGACTGACCTTAACTCAGCAATAGGCTGCCAAGTAAACCTTTGAGACATCTGAACTATTTGGTATGTTCTCAGAGTGGCACGTAGGTGTCATCTATAGGTTGCACCCACTGGTCATACCAGCACAGGGAGAGAGGAACTCTACACAAATCCATGACAAATTATCACCCATCAGTTACACAAACAAGAACCTCTCAAACACATTCATATAAACATAAAACGCTTATGAACATAAAAACACCCACAGCCACACACAAATAGAATAAGACAACAATTATGAATTAATCTATTTGTATTTACTGTTATAGCTGATATTTTGTGTAATACATGAATAAGTTGATTTTAAACTGTTGAAGTAGTCCCCAGGGGATATGTTGTATTTAGTCTGAGTGCCTAGTAGTTTGAGCATGCCAGTCTTTTTGACAGACACTCTAGAACGCCTGAGAGAATAGTGTGGAATATTTGCAGAATTCCATGGACGAGTGTCAGAGGAGGTGGAATGTCTATGATGTCTGCTAGTGGACGAGCTCTCTGGGAAGTTACAGCGCCCCTTTACTACAGAGGGACATGACATAGATCCTCCTACAAACCAACCACAGACTTACATTTACAAAACTCTGTAGAAGAGGCAGTGATGCATTCGATGCCACGTTTATTTGTTTTCTGATGCTCTAACAAGGCTCTTGGAGTTGGATGGTAATACAGCAAGCAATTGTAAGTCAATTTCAGGACTGGTTGGAAATACATTTTCAACTGGTTGGTTTCGAATAAGGAAACAAACTAGTATGCTATTGACTCCTGAGCTCAGTGGAGCGGGCTAGTTCTGAAGCCAACAGTGACAGAGAGTGATGCAATACGGGAGTGCTCAGGGTTGCAGAGGCCTGATCAACAGCTGCTGTTGATTGAGGGCAAAACCTTTTTCTGGTATCAGTGACCATGACCGAATCTCTCGCTCTCCTTTCCCTGGCTATATCCGTCTCGATCTCTCTCCTTCAGTCTCCTTTTCCATGTCTTTCTATATGTCTTGTTTCCAGTTGCCTCAACCATTTGATCTATAAGGTATACCATACCCAACAGCACATATACCTCACATTTTGTGTCTGCTTTAATTTTTCTGCATGTTTGTGTGTTTTGTGTGTGTTTCTCGTTGCATTCAGTACTTGGGATTAAGCAAACAAATTAAGAAACAGACTAAGTGTAAGCCTAAAAAAATTAAAAGGAGAAGGTTAATATCTACAGACAATTTTAATATTTATCAATTAATTCAATATGTATATGTTTGTCTATATTTGTGTGTGTGTGTGTGTGTGTGTGTGTGTGTGTGTGTGTGTGTGTGTGTGTGTGTGTGTGTGTGTGTGTGTGTGTGTGCGTGTGTTTTTGATCGGATGTGTGCATACATTTTTTTTGCCTGTGTGATTAAGGTTGTATGTGTTTGTGTGTTTGTTTGTGCATTTACGGTTATGCATGTGCTGAAACTAAATACAGGTTACATCAGTGCTTGCTTTTGACCCTGCACAGTGGCTAAATGAGACCTCCTAAATGGCCTGCTCTGATTGGACAGTGTGTTGCACTGAGGTAAGGAAGGAAACTTGTTTAATTTAGAACACCATTCAAATGGAAGCACTATGAACACCATACAGGCCTGTTAAAAATACCACCCGAGCTAAAACAAACAAAGACCCTTGATTATTTATTAGTATTTATGGTGTGGCCACCTGAGCAGAAACTTTAATTAATGAATACAATTTACCGAATAATCACCAAACATTGCCTGCCTACATGCTGTTGAAGTGAAAGGATTTCCAAAAGTATGATCAAGATCAAAGATCAACACTACTTATTTTTAAGAAATAAACATTGTAGCACAACATTAAACAGAGAGTCCATAATCAGATCCCATGGTTGAGAGACGATCCCTGAACGTTTTAAGCTAAACTCCTGAAACAACAAAACCTTTATTAAGGTCTCAGTCTGGCTCCCGACCCCAAAATTCCATGCTCGTTTATCCGACTACTATAGCGTTGCCTGCGTGCGCATGTGTGTGTGTGTGTGTGTGTGTGTGTTCAAATGTTGGACAAAGATGTACAGCTGCCGCCTTGTCCTGTTCCACACATACTCTTCCCAGCTGTCAAGATTCATCCCTGCGGATAGTCTGTGCGGAACAGTCACCCCTTTTCACAAATGTTGGTGATAAATCGTCAGTGATGGTGTGCGCCTGTGTGAAAGAATATATGTTAAGCCAGCTCCAGCATTCAGCTGGAAGACAGAGTATACATATCAATTCCTCTTTTGTTTTTGCTCAAGCACTAGCATCGTTAGTTAGCTGAAGAAGCCCAGCACATGTCACATTGACCAGTATATTACACGCCTGCATTTTGGTAAACAGCATTTTAGTTTTCAGTTGGTAAAAACCATTAAGAAAGCCCACACCTCAGTGTGTACAGTTGACAAAACTAACCTGCGGTGACCTACCAACCCAGGAAAATACGCTGACCATCCCGGCGCCCACTGTTTATTAAAGGCTAACCCTCGGAAACAGAGAGAATGTGAATTAACAGCATCCCCTGAGTGACTGACGGGTGCTACATTCCTAACGTCCTACTGCAGCCTGTACCCGCAGCAACACTGCCATCAGGCCACTGATGTCATGCTACACACACACACACACACACACACACACACGCTCCCGGAGCTCTGGGTATGAGGGATTGTCACCTTTCCTCCTCCAGAGGGCCAGAGAGGGCTGTTGTGGAACATTTGAGGGACAACTAACATGGCTGGGTGGAGTTGGAGGGAACGGAAGAAGGAGCGGAGAGATTGAAGGGAGAGGAAGGAATGAAAGAGAAGGTAGCATCACAAATGTGGCATGTCACGTGGTCAAACAGGGAAGATTTACGAATGATCGGGTTCCAAATCGGCCGCATGGTGTTGTCGCCTCAGAATCCCAGGTATGGAGTGAGATCACTGGCCTGCTTTAGAGCATCATGGCTCCCAGCCCTCTGTAACCGCCTGCAAGCTGACGAGGGTGGTGAAGGTGGATGGTGTGAGAAAAAGTAATTTGTCTCCGTCTCACCTACTTCTTGTGTCTGCTTTAAATCGTCTGCTAGCAACAACCCCCCCCCCCCTCCCCCCCGCCCCCTTGAGAAAGAGGACGTGCAGAATTCAAACAAAATGTTTGTGCATAATAAAGAGCGAAGCTTATAAAAACACAAGAAATCTGAGTAGTGGAACCATACACCGTACGCCATACACCAAACACCGGCTACGACCTTCTCTCGTCGGCTGTCTCTCTCTGTGTGTCTGTCTTTCACACTCTGCAGTCCAGAGGGTTCAGGATATGATTTACTCACCGGTGACATCATGGAGGCCACAGCTATTTTTATTGGATGGTAAACAGCCAGCTCTCCTCCACGCTACGCCACCTGTCCAATCTGCTCCAGTCAACAAGCTCCTGGAAAAAACATGTTTTAAAAAAAAATATATGTATTGAGAGGTAAGAGTGAAAATGGGATTTTGGGATGCTATGCTACTGTTCTGAATATGTCAGCGTCTTACACCTTCTGTCTTCTGCTGCTGTCACAATCTGTCCCATGCAAGCTGACATAAGTCAAACCTTGTTTCTTTGTTTGACGACTTTATTTTTACCACTGCAGACTTTTGTAATTTGTCTTAAACGGGTATTACAGTACTTGTTTGTAAAGCAATCTCATCACCCATATCATAGCTGTACAAGACTCACTTATCAAAAACTTTGCAGATGAATTTTAAATATAAAGCCCACCTGTTGAAGCTGCCTCATGATCCATGTCTCTGCTCCCCCTTCCCTGCCCTAAAGGGGCTGGGGGGCTTCAGTTTCAGTTTCAGTGTGTGTGTGTGTGTGTGTGTGTGTGTGTGTGTGTGTGTGTGTGTGTGTGTGTGTGTGTGTGTGTGCGCGCGCTTTTGTGTGTTTTTGAGAGAGGGAGGGGCTATTCCTGGCGCCTTGCTATGTGCTAGTGGGCAAGTCACATGCTGTCTAACCCTAAAAAACGATGATTGACAACAAGGGGTTCGCCACTTAACCTCCTAGCATTGTATGACATCAACTCAGAGTGTCTAATTCTGTCACATTACAAAAAGTATAAAGCAAATCAATAAATGAGAGAATCATTAGCTAAACTAATGTCCCCCTGAAAATATAAAACGTTTAAAAAGAACGCTATTCATATTTTCATATTATTCTTATTAGTAATGCTGTTGATTGGATTACAATTTGAATATATTATCACTTAAATCCCTGAGAACAGCTAATACTGTCACCAAAAAGACAGACCACAAGGCAATAGATGAACAATTGACACTTTGTGACGCTGCTTATTGCTAAGGTTTCTTGCCGGTAACAGTAATAGTAACAGTATCTAGTGCATGTATGTGTATGTTTTCTTTTTAAAAATATTTACAGTTGTTGGAAAAGCTGGGGAAAGTTGGGAAAAGACGCTTCTGACTGCAGCTGAACGACTGTGGGTTTGGAAGGCCACCTGGTGGTTTGGACACAAATGACATGAAACTAACTCTAACTGGAGTTAATAAAAGTTAAGCAGGTCATATTGTAATATAAATAGTTTAAAACTGTTAAGAGAGTAGGCCTATGTATTTTTTTGGTGGCAGAAGTGCCAGCTCACGGATACTGAGTTACAAGTGGAGAGTGTCACCAAAATTACACTGAATGACAGAAAATACCTTCAGTTAATACATATTACAAATTTCCATTGCTGTATCTTTTCAAAGTTTGTTCTTGTTCATTGGTCCATGTTTTCTATTTATACATTATCTTTTAATCAACAGTGGCCTGTCATAGCAGATGCTCCAATTAAAAATCTGTCTTGTTCTATTGTTCTAATGCCGTTTAATATACAGTATATATATATATATATATATATATATATATATATATATATATATATATATATATATATATATATATATATATATATATATATATATATATATATACAGTACTGTGCATAAGTTTTAGGCAGGGGATGCCGTTTTGAAGGCGAAGGGTGGTCACACCAAATGTTGATTTGACACAGATTTGCTTTTCCCTCACGTTGTATTTTATGAATTGATAAAAAGAATAAACAATTAACATTTATCCTTTTTGTATTTTTTTATTTTATTTTAAAGACATCACACCTGCCTAAAACTTTTGCACAGTACTGTATATATATATAAGTATGCTGTATATATATATATATATATATATATATATATATATGTACTATATATACTCTTTATATATATATATATATATATATATATATATATATATATATATATATATATATATAAAGATATATATATACTCTTTACTGTTTATGCTCAAACGTGACTCTTTCCTGTTTATATTTCTAAGTGCAGTTCGGGAGCGCACCGTTCTGTATAGCCCCCGTTCTTAAGTGACCCCTCAAAGTTATTTAATTACTATACTAATCAGTCAGACTTGGAGTACTCTTATAAATACCATGTATTATTACTGATGCAGAATAAATCTAAATCAAATCAAAGTTATTTCTTTAGCACATTTCCTACACAAAGGCAATTCATTGTACTTTACACAAGGCAATCAGAAACATTCAACTAGGCCTACAGAACTAATGTACACTATAAGAAAGTGGGATGGTCCTCAGTGATGTCTTTTTGTTACACAGCACACAGAATATATATATATATATATTCCCTGTCGATTACACCTGTAGCCTATACCTACAGAATAATAGAATATGTAGGTCTATAGCCATTTTGCTCAAATATTTTTGCTTCGACACTGCCAATTACAACTGGCAGTAAATTTGTTATCTTAATCGAGTTTGCTTGTTTTTTTTTGCTTGCTCTCATATCAGACCACCTTTTCTTTAGTCATAACATATTTGCTGGATCACTTATTTGTACAATGCCTGATCAAGTATATTTTCCCAGTTTAACTCATATCAGGGCATCTTAACCATGAGTTCCTCCGTACCATTAAGGGGCGCATGTTTGTCGTAAAAAATTAAATCATAATCTCCGACCGCCCAGCCATGTTGAAGAGTCTCAGAGCTGAGCGAGCAAACGAACAGCAGCCCGCCATTGTGTGTAGAAACCAGGCTCTGTAGCGAGATAGGGGCACTTGGCTAATCTCATTGCGTGATAGATATTTCCTACACCCTGTTGCTTTATGGTATTAATCATATAGATACACAGGCTCCAGGGAAAAAGACATGTCAGCCAGCAGTCTTCTTGACCAGGTAAAGAGAGGCACTTTCTGAACATTTACGAGGGCCAATTTCCCCATCGAGACGGCTAGCAAGAATAGCTTAGCATCTGAGGCAGTGGCTCTCACTCTGTTAGTGCAGTAGGCCTGACCACCTGCTAAACGGACTGACTACATTTCTTCATCTATTTTTCCCTTCCTCTCTTCTCATAAATCAAACCTTCATGAATCACCTGGACCCAATCCAGAGACCGAAAGGCCAAGCAAATAAAGGTAAGTTGTAAAATGTCAGGTTGGCTTGCTTGACTGACTGCGGATCTTTATTTGGCGTGTAGTGCGGTGGTTGTATTGCGCTGGATATGGGAAACTTGCGTGCGCGTATTGATGTATGCGCCAATAGCAAGCTAACATTTAGGGCCGATATGCCCAAATGTATAAGCTAACTTTACACTATTTAAGAGTTCTCGTGTTATTTTTTTGGGCCCCTGAGCAACAAATAATTTATTTGTTTGCATTTTAGACAATATATAAATATTTGTATTACATTTGAGTCATTATTATTGTTATTATCTAACTTAACTAAGTCTAAGCTAACAAGCTGCAGTGTTGCTAACTTGTCTCGAACAAGGTGCTATGCTAGCTATTTGTTAGCTATGCCAGGCTATGTCTTAGTCTTAGCTACTTTGGCCAGCCTTTTTTATGATACATTTTACCATTATTGACAGGTCTGGTACAATAGACTTAACTAAATAAAAAAAATGTATACGGGCAAATTATGGATTTTGGCCCCACGTGCAGAATGTGGTCTTATTCTACTGTCATAACTCGCATAGTTGGCTAAAATAACCTAGTTAGCTGACCTAACCAGTTAGCCGAGTCCATCATTACATTAGGAAATAATTCTTGGCGCTCGTGAACATGGATGTGCGGCGCATAGCAGCTAAACTAGCCTTAAAATGACACGTCTTCCGACATGCTTAGCCATGCTGCTCGTTGCTCTGGAGTCTTCCTAGCTAACTGCGCGCTAACTACCAACTGAGAAACCAAGGCTAGATATTTTCAGCAAAAGCGGTTGTCAAATAATTTTGTTAACTGGTTTCCTTGGATCGTTAGTAGAACAATTTGGTTCAAGCTAGTTACTTAGCTAGCTATTGTTATTGGAAAGCATTTAAAGCCTACTTCTCAAGGAAGAGACCAGATGCCACATTAATTAGTTCACCTATTAAGACATGATATAGCAAGATATTGGTGAAAGTAGGACATCAAACCAGTGAGGTTGTTTTACCCATCATGACGACTTTTAGTGTAAATCTGTAAGTGAGAAACATGCCGGTACTGTACTTTGATGTGTTGTCTTTGTCTCTTTTAGTGCAAAACGGAGCTGTGACCCAAAAGGATACTTTAAATGATGATGAGTTCGAGCCTTACCTGAATACTCAGGCCAGACAGGTATGAAAAAACAATTAAAGAAAACATGCATAACAAATCAATAGTATTTTTTTTTATCACACTTGTTGTTTGGTTTGCCAATCTGTCCTGTTAAAAGGTCATAGCATGTTACAAATTATGATATCTCTTAAATTATTTAGATATCTTTGTTCATTTACAAACCAGTTGACTAACTTATTTCTACTATAAAATGTAATGTAAAGTACTTATATGTGCTTTGAGCATTATGACAGAGGAACATTTAATTATTTCAGGTCAAATAAATATGGGTACTGGCAATGCAGATGGCTAAGAAAAATAACTTGTTTTTGCCTGTAATAATATTTACAGAAGACTAGATTATATATTATTTATTTAGTATTAACATCCTTTTAACTCGCCCTGTGTCGGCTGGGATAGGCTCCAGCCCCCCCCCGCAACCCTGTATAGGATAAGCGGTATAGCTTATGGATGGATGGATTCTTTTAACTCAAACAACAACAAATAGGAAATCCATGATTTTTTTATGCAATGTTGACTTGGGACGTTTTTCAATTGGAACAAGATTGTACTGTAAAGTGGGACAGAAAACAGTGGAGACTGTATATTTTGCCAGTCAAGAAAATGTGCGTCCTGTTGATCAGTCTGCAGATATTTTCCTTTAAAATAGTTTAAATTATATTGTTAGTATTCACATCGCATACCACAAGATGAACTGGAAAGCAGCAATAGTTAAAGATAACGATATCTTGGTCATTTATTTACTACTTTCTTATATTTATAGTGATTTTAATTATATAAATGTGCATTAGATGTTTTAGGCTGCTCTCTTGGTAAAAAATAACATTCTCTTTTTTCCAAAGAAGAAATGGTGGCATATTTATTGTTTACTTCACAGCCATGTTTTATTTATTTTTTTACAACTTTACACTAACCTCTGTTCTCGTTCTCTCTTTTCGTCTCTCCAGAGCAATGCCTATACGGCAATGTCGGACTCCTACATGCCAAGTTACTACAGCCCCTCCATAGGATTCTCATACTCCCTGAATGAGGCAGCATGGTCAACTGGCGGGGACCCCCCTATGCCTTACCTGGCCTCCTATGGACAGTTAAGCAATGGGGAGCCCCATTATATCCCAGATGCCATGTTTGGCCAGCCAGGACCACTCGGGAACAACCCTTTCTTGGGCCAGCATGGATTCAACTTCTTTCCCAGCGGCATCGACTTCTCTGCTTGGGGCAGCAGCAGCTCTCAGGGACAGTCAGGGACGCCCCAGAACTCTGGATACAACAGCAGTAGCTACTCCTATGCCCCCAGCTCCCTGGGGGGTGCTATGATCGACGGACAGTCTCCATTTGCCCCTGCTGCCAACGAGCCCCTCAACAAGGCACCTGGCATGAACAGCCTGGACCAAGGCATGGCGGGGCTTAAGATTGGTGGTGTTTCCTCTGGGAGTGGCGGTGTTGGTGGTGGGGGCGACATGGTTCCCAAGGTGGTGGGGTCTGGAATGCCAGGTGGGGGCGCTCTGGGCCCTGTGTCAGCCGTAGGAGCCCCAAGCATGCCTCCGGTGTCCATTGCCCCAGCCAAGCCTGCCTCCTGGGCAGACATTGCCAGCAAGCCGGCCAAACCGCAGCCCAAGCTAAAAACCAAGGGCGGCATGGTGGGCACCAACCTGCCCCCTCCACCCATCAAACACAACATGGACATCGGCACTTGGGACAACAAGGGCAACATGCCTAAAGCAGCCACCCCTCAGCAAGCCCCACTTATCTCCAGCAATGGCCAGCCGCTCAACCAGGCCTCACCCCAACCTGGAACCACTGCAATGGGAAGCCCCCAACTACCCATGAGTAATGGACAGTTGATCCCCACCGCCGTCCAGATGGGGCAGCATCAGCTGCCTCCTAACGGGCAGTTGGGGATGGGTCAGATGCCCCCTACTCTCTCCCAGGGACCCCCTCCTCCCTCAGCCCAGCACCAGTCCTCTCAACCCACTCGCTGGGTCCCTCCACGGAACCGGGCGAATGGCTTTGGGGACGCTGGCGGGGGTAACGGCACGGGCCAATCCCCCCCAAGCTCAGGGGTCGGAGGAGGTGTTCCTGGAGTCCCGTCGGAGCCCCACCCTGTGCTGGAGAAGCTGCGCTTGGTTAACAACTACAACCCCAAGGACTTTGACTGGAACCCCAAGCATGGCCGCGTGTTCATCATCAAGAGCTACTCTGAGGACGACATCCACCGCTCCATCAAGTACAACATCTGGTGCAGCACGGAGCACGGCAACAAGCGGCTGGACGCGGCTTACCGCTCGCTGGCCGCCAAAGGCCCGCTCTACCTTCTGTTCAGCGTCAACGGCAGCGGGCACTTCTGCGGCGTGGCCGAGATGCGCTCGCCAGTGGACTACAACACTTGCGCAGGCGTGTGGTCGCAGGACAAGTGGAAGGGACGTTTTGATGTGCGCTGGATCTTCGTGAAGGACGTTCCCAACAGCCAGCTCCGCCACATCCGACTGGAGAACAACGAGAATAAGCCAGTGACCAACTCTCGGGACACACAGGAGGTGCCTCTGGACAAGGCCAGGCAAGTGCTGAAGATCATCGCCGGCTACAAACACACCACCTCCATTTTCGACGACTTCTCCCACTACGAGAAAAGGCAGGAGGAAGAGGAGTGTGTTAAAAAGGTAACCTCATTGGTGCTCGTCGATGCATTGATTTAAAATACTTTTTCAAACTAAAATGATTGGATTGGCCAAGTTGCAAAGGAAACCTCTTGGATGGAATGTCATGTAACCTGTATAACATTTTACAAACATGAGTTTCTTTTTTAACTTCCCTGATGATAGATATCTAAACTATTTAAAGGCCAAAATGCAGGTGTGCGTTCAAGGTTGTTCTGCTTGAAATGATCTTAATTGGTTGATGGTAGTATTGTTGTATATACTTTGCATTTACAAGATACTGCCACTATAACTTAAGCCCCAATAGTAATTAAAGGCAACTTTGTGAAGCTCTGGTATGAAGCTGTGATTGACGTACACGTGCTACAGAACAAAGATTGAAATATAAACTACAAGCTAAATAGGAAATAAACATTTAAAGGGCCTTCTCCATGCATTTGTCTAAGTCACTGGAGTGTAGCATGACTTCTGCAACACTTTGCGTTTGTCTGCATGATAACCTACATAAAAAGGATGCGTCATGCCTTTGAGCTGCAAAGTTTGCTTGTTAAAATACATTCGTTTTGAATTGAGAGCTGTTTGGTACAAATGTTTAGATATAGTCAGTACAGTACAGTGCATTTTCCATACCACCTCTACCTGACACTATATTAAGTGTTCCCTATGTTCACTATGTTCTCTCTTGGCTAGTTCATTAGCTGATCGGTCTTTAATTCAGACAAAGTGAACAAATTGCTTGTGGACAGTATAGGAATTATGTGTTTAAGTGATGAATGTTTTATTTTGCGTTATAAATCTGAATTGTTGATGGTGTTCAAACATTAGTTTTGCCACAATTTTTTTGGGCTGCATATTGTATGTAAATAAAGGCTATACGGGTGGTGTTCATATATTATGATTCTGCATATATAGTCTTGCCATTTCAGTAGTAGCGTTGATGTGAACATAAGGTGTACGGCTTGTAGACATCCTGTTCTGCTTGTTCTACCGTAACTGCCTGCCCACACCATTGTGTCACCGTTGTTTTGTGTTTGTGACAGGTGGAGGTCCAGGGCAGTGAGCCGTACCCCAGTAACCCCAGCAACAGTCGTCATTACAGGCTTCAGGTAACTCACCCAAACCCGCCCACCTTCCTCCGGACTTACCGTTTGTTTGGAGTCTGCCTGCGTGCCTGTGGCCCCCATTGAAATGTCCCATGAATGCCAACTTCACATGTTTTATACTCCCATGCTGGCTAGGGTAAATGCTCAGATTTTGGAATTAGTTCAGTTGAAATCTAGAGTCAAGAGATAATACCAGTGGTATTAAGTAAGACCGATTTTTGCACCTTGTGTATATAATATTGTGCGATGCTGGAAATGCGTTGGAAGTACGTCCATGCAACCCAAATCGAAAACATTTGGAACTTTTTGGATGATACCTCTCTTAATACAGGCTGGGTGTAATGAACAATGTGGGAGCTAGGGTGTGCTGTTTTCCTGCTAATATCTGTATAAAGAAAGGTACAGCAAATGGGAGGGAAAACCCTGCTCAACACTTCGGGCCCACAGTTGTCATCAGCCTGCTTTCAGATGTACTAGGCAAGGCCAGTGGGCTAAGCAGTGCATCTCTCCAATGAAAAAAATGGTTACACGTCCCCCACATCTTGTTGCATTAATGTATGTATGTATGTATGTATGTATGTATGTATGTATATATGTATATATGTGTAAGTCTTATTTGGATTATATTAATATATTGCCAACCACTGTGGTGTTGACCTGTGAAGTTGTCCCTGATATTTGATTCCTGTATCTTGAACTGACATGTCTGTTCTGTGTCTGCTGTCTTACAGGAGCGCCAAGGACGAGTCAAGTAACAGTCGCTTTGGGCAAAAGACTGCAAATGGCCCCTCTTTCCCTCTTCCCCCGATCATCCAGATTGATCAGAAATTCTAATAGGGGAGAAGAATTAACCAAGGACAAAAAAAAAAAACTAAATGAAGACTTTCTTGATTTCTTTTGTCTTTAAAGACTTACTCCGAACTTGTAGTAAAAAAGAAAAAAGAAACTATTATTCATAGGACTACAACTAAATGCATAGCATCCTTAGGTGACATATTTTTGCCCAACTCCCTGTTCCACTTCATATGCTTTTTCCTCATATGCTCCTTTTTTTCTTTTTCCATATTTTTCATTTTTGTTTGCCAAGAAAGAAATCAACCAGTTTTTACAGCCTGAGAGTGCAAATATGTAATTGTCACACACATGGAAATTTTAGCAATGGCTACCATTAGTGCACCGAGGTCAAGACGGGCAGTTTGTCTCCTTTCTTTGTAAACCCTTCCCTCCTCATCCTCCCTGGGACATCAAGTCAACCAAAGAGGACGCAGCGGAGTTTCCTCCTCAGTGGATGTGTGTCCCGGGTGTCGCTTATCATCCGCTCAAGAATCGATTTCTATACTTTCCATATTTCTGTAAAAAAAAAATAGAAAGCCCTTTCTCTTTTCTCAATTCTTTTCATTTTCGGGCTGAGTGTGTGTCTAAAGTAAGGTTGAACGTTTTGGGGAGGAGGAAGATTAGGAAAAGGATGTTTGAGAGCGAAAATTGTTAAGTTTAAAGCCTTGGTAAATGTATAATTTTTATAGTGTACAAATCGGGCCCTCTGTTTGCAGTCTACACAGGACTTATTTACCCTCTTTTCCTCTTGGACAAGTTTGTTCATTGTTGCTATAGGCTGATTTCCTCGTCTTTTGTTTTTTCCTTCCTTGTCTCCGTTTCCTTAAAGACAGCGATGCGAGTGGCCTTGTCCCCACTCTTTCTATTAATCAGTTCAAAAGTAATAAATGTGGTATACTCAGCAGAATTGGTGTGCTTCCGAATCCCTTGTTTTAACTGACCGTGTTAGTTCACTTTGTCATGTGTGTCTGTGCAACCTCTTTCTCCTTTCGTTTTTTCTAAAGGCTACATGAATGAATGTTTGATCTGACAGCCTACCTAGCTACTGTATTGCACCTCTTAACCACCTTCCTTCCATCCATCCATCCACTCCTCCACCTTCCATGTGTTCCTTCTCTCCTACTGAATGCTCAACCATACTACCATAACATCCACCATCTTCACAGAATGTTCATGCTTAAAGAAACAAGGTCCTCTTTCAAAACTACTTGCTTATCTGAGGCACAATAAAGATGCTCCACAAAGTTGAGCTTGAAATATACTTCCTTCCTCAGTGACACGTTGCCTGTTTGATACGATCTGTTATACATATCTGTATATCCTGTCTATGCAATGTTGACCTGGCACATCTGGTAGTGTTTACACATTTATGTACTATAGGCTTAAGTTCATAGATGATGTATGATGGGTCTCTATAAGATTCCAGTCTGTAAATCTTACAGCTGTGCCAAATGTATAGCCTAAGCGGAGGCTACTATGCGGCATTATGTGCTAAATGAATGAATTTACTAATACACAGATCGATAGAGGTTCACAGTTGAAGGGATTGGTTTCTGAGGTAATGTTAAATATTTAAAAATTTAATAACTATCTATTCGTTCACTTATTTTACTAGCAAGCAACATTTGGGCCATGAGTGAGAACTAATCCTGCCATTCTCACAAGTGACTGACTACTGAGTGAGAACAGATCCACAAGGGGGCGGCAAAATACAACTAATTGAAGCCTTGTGCCTTGACAGGTTGGGCTTTGTAGATCTGCAGCTGGATGTACTGTGTGCCTGCCAGTGAGGCCGCTCCAGTAATTCCGACCAAGACGTTGTCGTTTACATTTCAGTATGAAAATACCAGGCCCTGGTAAGATGAAATTCACTTTAGTTGTGATTCAATCTTGTCTTCAATCCTTTGATACAGATTTCACATCGGAAACCTAAGGGGGTTGCAATTTCCGATATTATATAAATGAGAAAGAGATGGGAATTCAAAATGACTGGTTTACTTCAGGAGCCAGTAGTGTTCCCTACGTCTACAGTTCTGAACTGAGTTGATGCTCAAATGCTCATACACACATTTGATTAGTACATTTTTTAATTCAGGTATTAAACAAGCAGACGGGGCACAGGATGTTTCAGGACACAGCTTCATTTAATATGAAATTGATATCTTATCTTAATCGGGCCACATTTATCCTGCTATCAGCACCTGACTATTGCTCATTTATCTGCAACGCATTATGTTTTGTGACCGATGTCTCTCTCTCTGTTCAAACCAACACCCTCACTCTCATGTATTCTGTTTGATGGTGTTGAACCTGATGAACCCCCACATCAAGGGCTCCACAGAGCAGCAACAGAGATGGAGTCGTAACGTGCTCCAGTACTGATGAGGAGGAGGTATATATGCTGTAGACGTGAGGGGTGGTTGGCGTTCAGAGAGTGGAAGGAGGATAGTGGAGTGGATTTTGCGGTGGGGGTGTGGGACGGGGGGGGGGGGGTTGTGGTCGCCATCGATGCATGAATTAGGATAGAACAAAGCCTCAAGGGTAATGACTGTCTTGATTTTATTGCCGTCGCCTTTACTAGTATACTGGCAGTCTGAAACAAGGAGGAGATGGTAGTTTGGTGGGGGGTTTGGAGCTCATTTGAATAAGTATGAGTGGGCGGGGGTTATATCCCTCTCTTAATGTAGGCTTCAGTGTGTTTTTGTTGCAGTTTGACAAGTTAGCTGGAGAAATGGCCGAGCTATGGCCTGGCAAAAGGAGAGTCTTGGTGAAATAAATTCTACCGTGTGGTTTACCTGGCTTAGTTTTTTAAAAAGGTCAAGAGTTCCTTATGATCTCACCAAATATATGACTTGCAATGCTGTTACTGTAATGAAAGTTATTTGATACGTTATGGTGCGGCGAATGTAGCAGGGGTCGCTTGTGTACTAGAGGGTTGCAAGGTGTGCCCAGTAGAGGGGGAGAGAGGGAGGGAGGGAGGGACGGCACGTGTCTTGTCTGCATT
The DNA here is from genome assembly GCA_026901105.3 of Galaxias olidus. NCBI lineage: Eukaryota > Metazoa > Chordata > Actinopteri > Galaxiiformes > Galaxiidae > Galaxias > Galaxias olidus. The sequence goes on along the minus strand of JAPMUY010007730.1, from coordinate 341,547 downwards.
CGGGGGTGCGTGAGGCAGGCCGCCTGAGGGGATCTCCAGTGACCCTTATCTGGGAGTCCCCGGGGAAGCCTTAGCCCCTCGTGGGATGCAAATGAAAGGCCATGAAAGAGAGACAGATACAGCCACTGAGACGATGGAGAAGAAGAAAGGAAATTAGACTATTGGTAGATGAGGAGGGGTGGCTGTTGTCAGGGTCTGTGCTCATAAAGCTGAATACTTAAAAAAAAAGCTGAGTCTTTGTCTTTTGATATGAATTACAATGTTATTCTTTCTTCACTGTTGAATATCATGGTGATAGGATTTGTGTGTGCATGAGTGTGTGTGTGTGTGTGACATACATGTAGAGTGGTGTGTGTGTGTGTGTGTGTTAATTAGACGGACAGACAGACAGACAGACAGACAGACAGACAGACAGACAGACAGACATATGCGTATTTGTCTGCACTTGTGTGTATCTTAGTGCTCTAAATGTCACTGTATAGCAGGGAAGAGTAGACCCAGGCGCAGGTGAATGGTGAGAGAAACAGGTCTTTAATTTTTTTTTAAAAGGCATGAAAAGCAGGCTTGAAAGGCACATGACATTTAAGAATGAGTCCACAAGGACATAAGACAGGACTTAAATACCAAACCTAAAACACAAAATAACCAAACAGGGGAGAACCCAGGTGGACACAATGACACAAACGAGGACTGGTGAAACCAATGAACTACACAGAGAAATCCCACACCTTGACACTAAATTTGGTTGATCTGCAAAACATAAGTGCACTTTGCCATGAAGGCAGCAAAGAGGCACATCACAGTAAGGCCTGCTTCAGATGCTTTATCTCCCTTAATTAATACAATTGTAAAAAAATATAGTTTCAGACCAATCTAAAAGGAAATTGACTTTAGCCTTGTTTTTGCATCAGAATATGATTCGTTGATGAGATAGGTTTTTTCAAAATGGTTTATTTTAGAAGAGTTTGGGCTCATAGGCCGTACACATCGGGACAGGCTGTTTGCAGTTAATGATTCTGCTCAACTGATATTGGGGGTGCGATGCTCTTTCACCTCGGCACGTGCCCCTGATTACCATAAAGGCATCCATCTCTTTCTTCCATTAGTAACGTTTCGCCATGTCTACCTCGACCTCTATTTACATAATAAAATTACTTTTCTTAGGCCTGAGTCTTTTAAAAATTCCTCTTGATCAACATTTAAGCCCGTTATTCAAAAACGAAAATACCAAATGCGCACAGCAAACATGGCTTATACGCTAACCCCGCTATTGCTTGGTCTGATTTTACTGCTCATACTGAATCTCATTTTGAAAAACCTAACATTTAATTTCATTGCCGACATCCCCCATAATGCTCTCTTTTGGCCTTTTTCAATTAATTTCCAAAAGAGAGCCATCCATATACTCTTGGCAAGCCAACTCAGCAGTTGTTTTTTAATTTACTGCTACTGATCTAGAAAATATATATTTTTATTACTTTCCTCATCATCTGGCTGCATCAGATCAATTTTGCACAAAAGTGCACCTCCGTGTTATCTAAAATGTGTGTGTACATTTGACATTTTGCATACACGTCCCAACGCAATATTAATTCTGCCTATTCTGGACCTTATGCCGTTATATAACTGACAGCAATGCTATTGATATAATGAGCAAAATGGCATAATGATTGATTCATTTTATCCTTTATGTAAAAGGAGTAATCATGATCACCTGCTTGCAATGCTGAGGGGTTACGCGCTTGTGGCATGTTGAGTATTATCCTTTATTTCTGCCATTGTCCTTATTCTATTGAGAATTGTGAATATGCATAATCAAGCACATGGGTGTTCAAACGTTGCTGACCTTTCTTTCAAACAATATGCGGCACGTGTCGGTTTTTCCTTTTTTTCTTTTCAAGATGGGTTTCCATTCCAAACATAACGGGCCTACATTTTTTTAATAGCTCAATATTGAATACACGTACATTTGTCCTGATTGAATATCTTTGCATGTAAAATAAAATTGCAGGGCATGGACTGATACTGACAAAATATAAATTGATATATAAACTTAGCCAATTAAACCTATACTATACAACACGGTCTGAAATAACTTTCATTTAAAATGTCATAGTGACAGTGGATGTTTTTTATATGAATTGTGATAATTGGTATTTTGCCCTTAATGTCTAATCTTTTAATTTTGATTAAGATGAACGCATGGAATCATGGAAGGTATTGAGCTTTAATATTTTCCTTAGGTCAAAAATTAACGAAAGCAATAGCCTATACTGCGTTGAATAGGCCTGTCGCATTTTACTCATACATTTTTACGCTTGAGTTCTGCTCACGCTCTTATCACAATATAATAAGGAACTAATTCTAATTAAATCAATTGAAATGAGGTTAGTGAAGAAGATATGTCTTTATTGCGGATATTTGCAGTCAACAAAACAAACAAAACATCACGACAGAACCAATAATATAAACAATAATTCAAAAGCAATGTCATGTAAAATGTCATGTATGGAAGAAATATCAATTCATATGAAATTACCTATTTTTTTCTGAGAAAAGCACTGGCCCATTGCTATTTATTGCTAAATCTGAAATTCCAAATGTAAAAATTCCATGGTAAATAGAAACTCTTTCACTAGTGTACCTGGCTCATCAGTAGTTTGTTCTAATGTATTTGTTTGCAACTGACACATATATTGGCCTCCATCTATCTGCTCTTTTCTGTTGTAGAAGGGGCAGGTGCAGCTTGTGTGTTAACACAGACCTTTGATGTGGTCCTCTAACACCACATGGTCAGATGCCCCTGGAGTCAGCCCTCTGTCCGTTTGGCCCTGACACACACTCTGGTAGGCTAACACTGACTGTGTTCCCATTATGGGCTCCCAATTAGCCTCCATATTGGGACCCCTTTGACTCACTTATATACTCTCTTCTACAGATAGCAGTAAGGGTGTTTAAATTATTAATATAATGTTGAGATATATGTGAATATGCATGTGAATATGTGAATATTTTCTTTTTGCCTCTTTCGGGTAACTTGCTGCGTCCAATCTCATACGAGGGCTATTTTGCTATAAGCTGATTCATTTACACGTACCACAACTTCCTCAGAGGCGTTCATCTCCCTCGATGTCTGTCTTTATTGACTCAATGTTAACATCTGTCCTCTATTTCTATGCCTGATCATGTTCTTTTTATGATGACCTAGTCACACTTGCTGGTCCCTCAGGTGAGCGACGACAGTGGCTCCTCTCTTGGCATTCACCGCGTGCCTTAATTGTATTGAAATTAAATCAAGGTCCACTGTGAACACAAAGAGCACAAACCCAAACTCTTCTCTCCTCCTCTTCGTTCTGTATTAATACAATTTTTCTCAGAGTCACTTTCCCTGGTTTTCCCTCACAAATAACTTCTGGTTCCTCTCTCCTTCTTGTCTAATTCTGCTCTATGCCCTGTGTTGCTGGCCAAGCTACGTCCCCACTGTGACTACTTCATCCTGTCTTTTTTTGGTCCATCCGCACCCATCCTGCTGTTTGACTTTCTCCTCCCTCTCTCCTCACCTGGGTCCTCCCCCCTCTTCAGGCTTGGTGGAAGCTATGCGGTCCTTTTGCCCGTTGAAGCACATTGCATGCTAATAACACACGGACATGCAACGAAACCTTACCATAGAGAACATGGACTTGCACACACACACACACACACAAATACATACACGCAAGCACAGATATGGTGTACATATTACAGAGATTGCCGTGTAAATCGCACTGCTTGTGGAGCGTATGTGTGCAGCGTGAGAAAGAATGTTGAAGGCGTTTGCAGCAACAAAATAATCACACAATAAAAGAAACACACCCATTCTATGTCAAAGCAACACTTATACCATAAAGGAAATCTGAATACACATGCTATAAGACATTCCCTCAAAATGCTCCTGTGAAGAGATAGAAGGAGGTATAGATACTGTATGCAGCAAGAGAGAGAGACCGTGAGAGAGATATAGAGCTACCTTTGTTGCACATGACGAGAGAAGCAATCCTGCTACCTGCTTGCTATACCATGCCAGCAGACCCTCCTCCCTGCGTAGCAAAACAAAGGATGACAGGCGAGCAGATCTGTGGGGCTGCACGGGGATGCCGAGCTATGCCACAGCCTTACCATAGGACTGCCTCCGCTGTCCATCTTTACATGTCTGATTGCTCTCCCCTCAAGACGAAGCAATTGGCTATTGTGTTTTTTCTCCTCTCGCTATATGTCCCGTTTTCTCCCTCCCTCCTACTTACTCCTTTTTTCTTACCGCCTCTCTCGTTCTCATTTGCTCTCTCTCGATTCCGTCTGTTTGTGCGCAAGCAAGACGCCGTGGCACTTAAAGCCACGTACAGATGGAAAAACCCAACCCTAGCACCCCTTCTACTCAATAACTACACACATATATGGGTGGAAAATAAAGGAAGAATAAATAGATACAGATGCATGATTTCAAAACAAAATAGTAAATGAAAGGATTAGCCTGTGTGCGATTACGCCAAGACTCTCACATCCAGAAACACCGCAGTGTTACATTTCAAATCCTTTCAAATTCTTGACCGACTTCGTTTAAAATACTACTGTAGCACGAGAAGAACATTTTTTTTTTAAGATAATAAATCCTTTTTGTCTACAAGAATGGGGGAAAATGCCAAGAGGAGCTGCAGGATATTTCCTTGAAATCCTTGGTTCCAATGTGGACGTTGTTGTTGTTGTTGTCGGTCGTAGCTGTGCATCTCCAGACGGCGAAGGTCCTTCTGGGCTGGGGAGCACTGGGACGGAGCTAACAGGGAGGCTGGAGGGAGGCTGGAGGGATGGAAGGCAGGCAGGCAGGTGTCACGCATGCAGTCAGGGGGAAGGAGAAAGGGCAGCACGGGGGGTGATGGGGAGGGATTTCAGCGAAATTCTCCCCAATACCCCCCATTTAAAAATTCCATTTGAATCTGCTCAAGACAAACCCAAAAAAAAAAGAAAAAGAAAAAAGGTGCCCAAAAGTCAAATATACATATATAAGCCCGGTTAGGTATATATGTATGAGGATCCAGGGAAGGAGGAAAAGGAGAGAAAGAGAGAGGGATGGACGGAGAGGAACAGGCAACTAGCTCACACACAGACACACTGCGCTGAGGCTCGAGCGGGGGCTTCAATTTATGCTCTCTGGTCGACACCACCCCCCATCTCTCTCTCTCACACACACACACTACTCACACACTCACACACACACACACACACACACACACACACAGGCAGAGCGTCCCGCCCCTTTGTGCCCCTGTCCCTGTCCCTGTCCCTGTCCTGTCCCGTCCTGGATCCGTGGCCCAGCTGATCAGTGCAGAGGGATTAGCCAACGGGGCCAGCTGGCTGGGATTACACAGGCATGGGGGGAGGGGACAGGCCGTATGTGTGTGTGAGCGTTTGGGGTAGGTGGGTAGGCCTAATGCCGGGGCTGTCCTGCACACACAAATACACACACACAAACTACATTTACTGAAATATAAATTTGCGTGTGTGTATTGTATGGATTTCATGGATGCCATGTCCGTATGCGTGTAGGTTGCACACTCGTTCATGTACACCAGTGCACAGATAGCACAGAGTGGCAATGATGGAGAAGCGGAGCTGGCCGAGGATGTGTGCGTTGCATCCCCCTGCGCGGCGACCATTACGAAGGGTTTTGATTTATGTATGTAAATGTGTCGGAGGGAGCGGGCGCTCGAGGTCGCCGGGGAGGCACAGAGGGGGCCCCAGCGGAGAGGAGGGGTCACCTGACAATGCAAGGCTTTGACCTCTGACCCCTCTCTGCTCGATCATCTAGGTGGCCATCAGTGGATCACGGGAAACAACGGCTGCCCCGTTGACGACTGGGCTCATCAGCCCCCCCCTCATCCACCTTCCATCCCTTCCACTCCTGTCCTCCTACCATCACTCACTCACATCAATTTGGCCAACAGTTCATCTGGGCTTTTGTGGTAACCAGGTTATGTGATTTTACCACCGTATGTGCCTAACTGCTTATGCCCCATAGTTTGTAGTGAAAAGGACATCTGAAGGACATCTGAGGCTCTATTTTTTTAAATAAAAAATACAAAATATCCTTATTCTAATGTCATAGAATTTGCGCGCTACAATAATAACTTTAATAATAATAACAATTTACTTGCTATTTGGTAAACACTTTCGTCCAGAGGGGTACAGTACCATGCATGTACAATTGTAACATACAACTGTAATGCTGATTTCATCAAGGAATATTTGAATTTGTTAGATAATTTAACATCTTATTTTATTTTATATTTCTACACTGTATTCTACTGAAGATAATTTTATATTTTTTAAACTGAATGGGTATATGATTATTTTATTTGCTAAATTTAAAGAAAGCCTGTAGCTATTTTTGGCCTATTAAGTTACAAAAGTACTCTTGGGTATATATAAAACACACATTAACGCATAAATTAATTGGTTTAAAATCTAAAACAACCATTTTTATATATTATTTTGTTATTGAGAGAATGATTCACATGTATTTAGTTTAGGTAACATAGTGCAGTTTAAAGACTGCAATACAAGTTGTAGAATGAAATGATATTGGTGTTTTATATAGGATGGTGTGATGTACTGACTAAACTTCCAGATAATCTCCTCTACAGTAATTTGAGAAACATTGCTCAAACACCTTTGATCTCCATTTCAGAGAAAAACCTTCTCCGCCATTGTCATACAAAACTCCAAATATTTTTATCTGATAATTTAGTGTCAAACAAGGCTGTTGCGTGCAACCTCAATGGCCTCTGCGCCACTCTCTCCTCTTGTTTGTTGCCTTTGTGATTGTTTTGTAAGGAGCAGAATGCACTGTAGGCCTGTGTGAACCCTCAGGCATTCACCAGGCATTAGACTGAACACTTACAAGCCCATGCACAAACGCATGAACAATCAAGTGAACAAGATTTTTGCTTGTGCCTATGAGACACTGTAAGAACAAGTCCAAAACAGGATCTATTGGTTTGTATTTGTTGAGAGACACGAGTAACAGACGCTGCACACAGGGAAATACACAGCCACATTGCATTCGACATCGGAAGGGTGTTTAAAGCACAAAATGTATAATGAAGGATTTGATAGTGTGAAGGAGAGTGGTGTGAATGTATTTACGTGTTTAAACTCAAATGTGTGAAATAAGGATTTTTTTTTTGCTATTTTCCATACATGGTAATCATGTATATTTTCTTTTTAGTCAATATTTCTTTGGAAACCGGTGCCAACATCACATCATATGAAAAAAAATTATATTGAGCAAAAGCTTGACATGTGCTCATAGATGTATGTATGAATTCCCAATTTATTTTTGTTAGCGTGCTAATCTATGCATTTCTTTGGGCCTGCACTATATCTGTAAACGTGTGGGAGAGAGGTATCAGATTTGGGATTTTGTCTCTGTGAAGTCCTCCTGAGGTCCTATCCTAGCCTTCCTCCATTTTAAAAATGCTACACAGGCAAACATAAGTAGGAAAGAGGCAGGATGAAAGCAAGAGGTGCAGAAAGACAGACCAACGTGCTCAAAAAGGGATGGGCAGGTAGAAACCCAAGCAGACTAGGAGGCAGACAGGCAGAGAGACAGACAGCCGGTGCTATTCCATTGCTTGGTAATCTGATGGAGAGATTAGCAGGCCGGCAGCAGTTGGGCCGGATTAGCGACTCATTAGAAAAGGCTGGTGCTCCCGAGCCTCTCTTATGTGTTAACGTGGCATTACAGATTCCCATTTCAGTTTTAGGTTGCTGAGATACTAAGAGTAAAACTGCATGTTTATACCTGCAGAAAAAATAACATTAAATACTATTTTGCTAGCCATAAAATAAATGAAATATTACGGATGCACATAAAAGGTTATGGACACACTTGTTTTTCTTCTCCAAAGAATTTGTTTTTAGGAATGCTAGATTCAGGTAGAAAGTATTATGTACATAATTCATTATAATTGTGGGAGTAATTGAATATTTTATGGATTTTGAAGATTATTTGACATTCACATCATAAATACTGTGTTCAAATATTGAACCACTAACAGCCTGACAAAAAATATAATTTTTCAATAATTATATAGTATTTCAATATATATAGATAGATGGTATGATAAACAAGACTTATCCCATGTTTTCTAAAGAGTATTCAGCACAGACATACTATTTTATATATCTGAGTATATTGTAGTAGTACGAATGGAGCTGCTTTTATGACACGGTCGCTGTGCATCGCTGCCTGCCCAGACAAGCTCTAGCTGCTAAATGCTAGCTGAGAGGAAAGAGAGGAGAGAAGAGCGACAATGGCCTATACATTATATTTGATTTCATATATCTACACATTACAGATAAGTATTTCATCTTATAATATTTTTGAAGCCACATTTGTGCATGTGTTTCTGATCGTTTGTTGTGTTCTTGGTTTTCAATATGAATCAAGAATGCAATTCTGTGCAATGCTCTCTCACACACACACACACACACACACACACACACACACACATGCTTATGACTGCGTGGGCCTCACGTATATGCTAGTGTGTCTATATAGCTGAAGTAGAGTGCGTGTGTGTTTGAGCGAGCAGCAGAGGCGATGGGGGAGGTGAGAGTGGAAGTGAACCGTCTTCTGCCTGGCACACACCACAGAGCAGCCCGGCAAAATGGCTGAGGGCAGCATGTGGAGCACCAACTCCCGCATTGATATAAACACAGACACACAGGGCCAAAAATAGCTGCTGCATTTCTTTGCAGGACATTCTATTTTATGTTGTGTACAACAGATAAAGGAAGAGAGAGAGGAAGAGGAGAGTGAGTGTGTGTGTGTGTGTGTGAGAGAGAGAGAGAGAGTGTGTGTGTGTGTGTGTGTGTGTGTGTGTGTGTGTGTGTGTGTGTGTGTGTGTGTGTGTGTGTGTGTGTGTGTGTGTGTGTGTGTGTGTGTGTGTGTGTGTGTGTGTGTGTGAACGCAGAGCAGTCATTGTGGTCTGATCGATGCCCCTGAATGTCTGTGGGTCAGACGCTGATGTGCTCCAATGACCAGAATATCAGTTTCAATTTCATTAGAGTGACCAGTAGCGTTACTGATAGGATGTGTGTGTGTGTGCGTGTGTGTGTGTGTGTGCGCGAGTGTGCGCACTTGTGCGCGAGTGTGCGTGCTTTCTTGTTTGCCTCGCATTTTGCGTGTTGCTTTACAGTGAGGTATAGCTCTGTGTTTTTTGTTCACTTCTTTAATGCTGTCCTGCATCACTCACTGAAGAGATCATACTAACAAACACACACACACACACACACACACACACACACACACACACACACACACACGTACACTAGATCAGATTTGGGATCCCCAAAAACTTCCCGATGCAGCTTCTGCCTCTGCCTCTGCCTCTGCATACATGGCATGACCCACTTCCCCACCCCCATCCCTTTTTGTCAAATAAATCGCTACGTGACCTACTTCTCATTTTGCACCATTTTCCTTGTGTTCTGATATCAATGTTGGAGCATGTGAGGTTTGCTGCTGGGGGTAGTGCATCACAGAAAGTATAATATGAAACATGGCAAATTCATGTGTGCGTGTTTAGAAACTATTGACAAATCAGCAGCTGCTTTCACTTCTATGCTATATTAAATGCTAAGAATGAATAGGAGCTAATATCTAATTCTAAAATACATCTAAAATAAAACAGGTCATGTTTAATCTGTAATTAAAATCCACTGTTCATACAACTTGTGCATCTAGAATATATAACATAATCGTAGCCATATAATAACAGTATGCCTTTGTGATTGTCACACTTTATACTTGGGAAAGAAGGTAAATCAATTTTGCTGCCTAGTTAAGCAGAAAGCGGAGGGGGTAATTTTCGATAATAGCCTCAGCTAATTCAATGGACCACATAGTATTTAGAGCCCGGTTAATTCTGCACCAGTTGTCATGCTACAATAAAGTTCATATTAGAAAGTCATAACTAGTGTATGTTTTTTTATGTAAAATCTGTTAACCAAAACACCCAATATCCACATAACAGCACATATCATTAGCTTATTATTGCAGTATTTCTACATGCAGTGTTCATTAGTATTTTACACTCATTAGGTTTCCAGATTTATTTTTCCAAATATAATGGTTTTGCTTTTGTAAAATACGTATTAGAGTCTTAAAGCAGTGCTTTTTCCTCAGTCCTGGAGAGAAAAGAAGAGGGCACATGGGATTGTGCTGACCCTGATTGATTGGGATCAGAATCCACATGACAGCAATTCATTTACATCTATTAACTATGTGCCCCCCCTCTTTCTCTCACCCTTTCTTTCTCTCTCTAGCACTCCCTTCACTCTCCCTCCACCCGTCTTTTCACTCAATTTCTCTTTTTCCGTAGTCCCTTATTACTTTTTCTCCCTCGTTCTCCCTATGTTATTGCATACCCTTTCAGCTTCTGACCTTTCCTTACCTTCAGTTGTCTCCCTCTCTCTCTCATGCACTTTTCTTTAAGGTACTAATCATTCCAAATGTTTGATCCATTTATAGCACCAACTAGCCCATAACACCCAATGTCTGCCACTTAGAACACATGACGCCATAATCGTTGTATGTATTGTGGTCATCTTTGAGTATGTGAGAGTGTGTGTGTGTGTGTGAGCATGCATTCTTGTTTGTGTGTGCTGTGTTCATCATTATGATTTCACTATGAGCCAAATCTATGAAGATACTGAATTATCTGCTACATTTATTCCTCATAACACTAATTGTTTGATTTGAATTTGCTTGGATGTCACAATGTGTCAGAGTATTAGTGAACTGATGAACTCAACTGTCATTAATGTTAATATAAAACATCTCTACAGTTATTACAGAGAATTCCATTCGTCTTTTCTCTCCCATCCATACACCCTTCAAGCTTAAAGGTGTAGATATACATACATGTGCCCCTAAAGAAAAGCACAATTTAACGTTAGCCGACATCATTCCTGTATTCTCCTTGCCTTTTCACCTAAAACAAAAGCCCCGCTTGAGGGCAAATTTTCCATTTATTTCCGAAGACAAAAAAATAAGGGCCGTAGTTTCCCTTTTTTTTAGCCACTCGCTTTTCCCTTCTCTTTTATTTTGCGTTGCACAGCATTGTGGACTCTCTTCATCCGGCACGGGCCTCCTCCGCTCCCTTCTATCCCTGGGGCGACAGTGCGGAGAGAGAGCATGCAAGGATGGATGGCTAACTGGGCTGGGGGTTGGGCATGTGGGATGGCCATGGAGGAGAATTTCTCTAGACCCCAAATCCCCCGTGCATAGTTCACCCCAATGCACAAGTACACACATTAATAAGTACAAATGTGCACATACACACTTACGCACACTTACGCACACACCTGCAGGTGCGAGCCCTCACCCATCCCCGCACGCACGCATGCTTGCTGCACAGTCTCCATTATATTATACGGAAACACCACATGGAGTTTGTGCTAAATTTAGCCATGTTGCCATAGCCGGTGCAATTCATTCGGAAGACGAAGAGAAAAAAAAGACACCAGATTGCAGGAATTTAGCACTGGGACGGGCAACATCAAGACCCTAGGCTCACCGGCTGCCACCGAAACGCTGAGGGAAAAGTTGGTGCTGACCGCAGAGGACCCGGAGTTCACTCAAAAGGATTTGATGTAAAGCCTCTTTTCCAGAGAGGAGGAAGGGAGGGATGGGCTGAGGGTGGGAGCTATGGGAGAGATAGGGGATGACACGAGGTCCAGATTAACCCTAATCCCAGGTCTGGTGTTCCAGGCAGGCTTTAGGTGAGGTTGAAGGACTGTCGGAAGCCATCCCGTGCCAGGTGGCCATGGAGGGGTTAAATCCTGGGTGGGAGGAAGGGAAGGGCTGGGGCGTGTTGCTGGGGAAAAGAGAGCAAGGAGGGGGTGAAGAAGGCGGGCTGGGTGAGGGGAGATGGGGGGTGGGGTGGGGGGGCAGAAAGAGAATGAATGAATCATGTTTATATAACCTGCTTTACAACACACTCTATTCAGACGTATCCTAATTCCCCCACCACACAGAGATGACGAGCAGAGATTCCGGAAAAGTCAGAGATGGAGCAACGCAGCGGGATGCGGGGTTTGGAGAGGGCAACCACCGCGGGCGAGCCACCCTGGGGGCCATGCCCGCGGGCCGTGGGTTGCCGAGGTGGTGGGCGGCTAGTGGACGGTGACAGTGGCACATGCCGTTGTCACAGGGATTAGAGGCAGGCCCTAATCTGCTGGATGGGCTGGCTGTATGTAGGGCAAGAGTGGCTTAGCCCGGCTGCTCCGAGCGTGGGCCGGGTGGGGCTGGTGGGCGGGGCCAGGCCCGGGAGGCTCTCGGTGGCTCTGGATGGAGCTGGATCCCATCTCGTATTGGAACTGACCTGGTAGTGCGTTGAGAGATCCACCGTGCAGAGAGTTTGCCGTGATGGGCACACGTGTCAGCAGGGCCGTTTAAGCAAGCCTGCTGCAGCTACTGCCCCCCTAGCAGCAGGTAGAAAGTCAAGTCAGAGAAAGAGATGGAGAGATCAGGAGGGTTAGGGTTAGAGAGGAGACGTCACTAGCAAGGTGCCCTTCGACCATACTGCCTGCCACCTACAGTGTGCATGTGTGCTGGGGGACTGATCCAAACCAAACACTATGAACTGATATGAAAAGCCAGTAGAGAGTGCTGTGTCGAAAGGGTGTAGAGAAAGTGCAGATAATACGAACACACATGTATTAAGTCAGCTTTGTGTGAAAAGGATTGCACACTAAGGGTTTCGTTTTTAACATGGACCCACAAATGAAGTGGCTATGACATTTTTAACCGTCCCTACAACAGGGCAATCATACCTATTGTGTTGTTCACACCATCCCACAATCCCACCTGCTTCGGCGAGACGATCAAGGGTCCTTTTTAAACAACGAGGCGGTCTGATTTATTATTCTAATTACGCGGAGTGAGACTTTAGCAGGGCGACAATTACGCTAACGTACCAAAAGCCCGGTTCTGGGTCCAGTTTAGTGGAGATGTTAATCAGAAGTGGTTATTGAGTCAGAGCGCAACATGTGCAGGAGTCACGTGGTGTTTGTTATACTACCTGCTAACGGGCCTGCTAGGCGGTGGGGTGGTGCTACACCAACCGCTTCCACATGGTGGATGGGTGCGTACATTTTTGGAAAGATCTTGAGGTCCGGGTGAAGGCCGGTTGTGTGTTTCATGACTTTCCGTGCTATTATCGTAGTTAAGCCATTGCACCCCAACCTCCCAGTCAAATGGAGCGGGGATGAAGCCACAGTGGTCCGAGTTAAATCCTACTCTGTCGGTTGATTCCAGGTCATCTCATAATCTCCCTGACAGTCGCTCACATCTGCACGTCTCCCCTCTTACTAATCAAACAGCTGCAAGCTGGCATGCCCACTAAGCCCTGTGGCGCAATGCACGCGCGCGCATGCACACACACACACACACACACACACACACGACTTTCTCTTTCTCTCTGTCTTTCTCGAGTACAGCAGTCAGAAACATCTTTGTTCTCCATAGTTCATTCTGAATTCTGTAACACAGACAACCATCCATCACATGAACCTCACCACAGACCCAAATTCAGATCTATCCTGAGTCTAGGGAAAACCCTAGATGGAGTGATGGTTTGTGTGCGTGTGTGTGTATGTGTGTGTCTGAAAATAAACACACACACACACACACACACACACACTTTAAAGTACACACACACGCGCGCGAACGCACGCACGCACACACATGCAGCAAATTAAGCGAGGCCGTATGTTCTGTTTGTGTGCGGTTCTCATCTCCGCAGTACACACCTCCTTTTCTTTTTCTCTCTCTTCTCGTTCTCTCTCTTCTTCTCTCCTGTGTGCAGTGATCATTCAACATCAACAGCCTTGTGAACCTCACATTCCGTTCATCTCTTTCTTTCTCTCAATGTTTCCCCTGCCTGCTCTATTTTTGCTCGCGCCTTTCCACTCTCCTGGCTTTTGGGTAATTACCTTGAATTTGCATTGCAAAGTCCCTCATGCCGCCCTCAGCTCCTCTGCAGGTGATTGAGCTTCGGTTCGACAACAGACAATATGTGTGTGTGTGTGTGTGTGTGTGTGTGGGGGTAGTAAGAAAGAGAGAGAGAGAGAGAGAGAGAGAGAGAGAGAGAGAGAGAGAGAGAGAGAGAGAGAGAGAGAGAGAGAGAGAGAGAGAGAGAGAGAGAGAGAGAGAGAGAGAGAGAGAGAGAGAGAGAGCGAGAGAGAGAGAGAGAGAGAGAGAAGAGAGAGAGAGAGAGAGAGAGAGAGAGAGAGAGAGAGAGAGAGAGAGAGAGAGAGAGAGAGAGAGAGAGAGAGAGAGAGAGAGAGAGAGAGAGAGAGAGAGAGAGAGAGAGAGAGAGAGAGAGAGAGAGAGAGAGAGAGAGAGAGAGAGAGAGCGATAACAGGTAGGTGAGAGTGAGTGAGTGAGTGAGTGAGGGGGAGACATGTTGGGGCTGTTAAAAATCGATGTAATGTTCTTTGGTAAATGTGTATGATAGATGTCCATATTACTGGTATTGCAAAAACAACTAAGCTTTTTTGTTTCCCCAGGCTCCTAACAATAAAGATCCCAAACGACCAAAAAGCTACCTTGCAAATGCAAGTCAGATCAGGCAATTTTCTGAACAGATTTTTGGGCTAAACGATTCTTAAGTGGTACAATATTTCATCAGTTTATGATGGAACAGTATAATGTTACTTACCAGCTCATCATTTTTTACTTGAATTCTATCAAACCTATTGGGGGGCAAGGACAGAGGATAAGCATGGTCAAACATCCATGTTACCCCAGGACCAACATGTGCACATCAATTAGGATGCTCATATCATGTTCATTCACCTTATGTGTATGTTGCCACAGACATAATATTTTGTTTCATAAAGAAATGCACATTTGAATAAGAAATTAATATTTTGGTCTGAAATTACTTAGTCAATCAAGTGCTTGGTAATAAGATAGTGTACCCTATCAGAGGCACTTGAATCATCATGGATGTTGATGGTAAAGGATGGGAGCTAATTTGCATTCAGTACAGCGTTCTTAATGTGGATATTTATTTAAATTTAATTTCTTTCCCGCACACAGCGCACTGTAGGCTTTAGTACCAAAGTCATATTAACCCCAGTCTAGTTAATATTCAGTCCACGACGTGCCTCACGCACTATGAATATTCATGTCGATGGCGATTCGCTACCGTCTTTTCACTCCTCCCCCCGTGTGCAACGCAACCGCGCGACTCAATGGAGGCTGTGAATAGGTTTCAGCCATGTTTGCTCTTAATCTCTCAAGCACAATTAACGTTTGCTTGGCATATTATCCTATCTGTGTCACTTGCGGTGGCTGACATGACACAGAAAAGTGAGTTACCTACCAAAGACTGCGCTCTGAAAGGAAGAGAAGAGAGAGTGGTCGTGGCAGGTAAATCATATGACAGCAGACACTGTATGCTAAGGAACTCCACATAAATCACATGTGCATCACTTTGTAAAAAAGTTGTATATGTAATCATCAAAGCACAGATAGGTCAATACGGATGTTTATGAGAGTACTAAATGGGCAGAAAAGTAAAAGCCTGTAATTTGATTAAGGGTTTATTGACCATAAGGGCTGGTCCTGAGCCAGGAGTTTTTATGACCTAATTCAAGTCTTAACTTTATCCACTATACTTACAGCCAGCTTGTTCTCCCACTTATTTAGATGTCCACATTGTTTTACATCTCTTTCTTTGGATATTCTGGCAATTTTCACAACCAGGGAAGGTAGCTATTGGAGCAACCCTTTGTTAAATAATGTTTACGAACATCACATTACATTACATTACATATATTGAAACTTATCATCTTTTTTTTGTTAAAGATCTTGTAACGATTTAAATTACGACGTTTCACTATGGTATGGTATGCACATGGTCTTTAGCAAATCCCCTATCCGGTTTTGATTGGATTTATACCAAATTACAGACGGTTATACTCGGTTCTTTCTTTAAATTCTTCCTATAAAAATAAATCCCCTGCATATCCTGAACTATATCAACATTTCCCCTAGATGTTTAAGAACGTGTAGGCTGCACTTAATGACCACTAAGAAATCACCCAAACTAAAATGATGTTGAGTAATATGCTTAATCCCACCTTTAACCGGTACCCACCACTGGGTAGCTAATCGTCACTGACCCAGCAGTGGTCTGTCTCAGTCTAACACGGCACTAGGTTGTTTTAACCAAGCTACTGGGTCAAAATGACCCCACAACAGGTGTAACCCACCTACTGGTTTAGTAAAACAAACTACGATTTTAGCGGGTACTCCTTATGGTTCTCCTTTGCCTAGGCTATTTCAGAGAGCTAATCTTACTTCTTATCATTATACCATTATGTTGCCGAGGAACATTTCAAGATAGAACCCCGTGAACTCTTTTGCCTCCTCGTCCTTCCTGCCTCAAGGGCCTCCTTGCACTGCATTCTGGGAGCTGTGTCTCTATCAGTGGTGCCGCGGCGTCCAGGGGCCCATCTGGGCATTATGCGCATGAAAGCTCCGCCCCGTTGTAAATTCCCGCTCCGTCTGTCCGAGCAGCTCGGAGACACTGCGTGGCGGAAATCTGTTCCTCCCCTGTCACCGCGGGGGGCCACTGAGGTGGGCTTGTGTTTGGTGAGTGTGTTCGTCTGTGCGTGCCCGTTTCTGGTGTTGGGTTTAGTTTTGGGACCTGTCCGCTGTGTGGTTTTGTTAGACTGATAAGTGACGGGGCCGTATTGCGTATATTTGTGAGGCAGCGCATGGCACGTGGAACAGTAGTGTGCTTGTATAGGATGCCTGGGACATGGGAATGGTTCAGTGGGGCAAACTCCATTTACGCTCTGGACACAATGAGACGTAAAATGTATTCACCACCTCATTTCATTTGCAACAATTGCAATGGCATCACAGCCCAAGCCTGATTCCAAGCATTCGGGGGGGGGGGGGGGGGTTGAGTTGCACTGAGACACAGCATGAGACATACTTGGGATACAAGGAATGCAGACAGTATTAAACAGGGACTATGATTCTTGTTCCTCCGCCCGTCTAGAATGGGATGAGGATGGAGGGTGTGGAATAGGTTGTCCTCACCATAGCAACCAAAAAGGGTTGCTAGGATACCCAACGTATGGAAGGCATGGCATGGATGTTCTTCTCTCCCTTGTCTAGACTCTCTCTGAATAAATAATCCTGTTCTTGACCTTGAACCACACCGCCTGTACAGAGTTGGACGACTGGGCTTATAACGATTTACTACTCCACACCAGTTATAATGTAAGTAAGCTAACCTGATCTGACTGACATGAGGCCCTCATATGGAATTACCGTGTGAATGGCAACAACTTAAGGTTTGGCTTTTGCGCAGCTACACTTCCATGTTTCTGTCCTAAAAACAGACCCCCACCACCAGCCCCTCCGCCCTATCCATCCTGCCACCCGTCCATGCAGCAGTGGGGACTTGGCACCGGTAGAAAGCGGCAGCAGCCTCCTCCGCCTCGTGCCTGACACTCTGCCAGCCTGTTGGGGGACAGAAAGAAGGAGAGAAAGAAAGAAAGAAAGAATCAGAGAGCGAGCGAGCGAGTGGGTGGAGAATGCCACTTGGCGGAAAGTGAACAGCCGTGAACGCGACCCCTTCGTCACCAAGTCTTGGCATCCAGGGACCGCGATCTTCCTGTAAGTCACAGCGCAGGTTGACAGCCCTCGTTGATTGTGTGTGTGTGTGGCTGTGTAACAACAGGGACGTGGAGGCAAAGCAGGGAGCTTTGAACCCTACGGCTGCTGGCCAGAGGAACTGGACGGGGTTAGCGGTTGGTTGGAAAAGAGAACAGTTAGACGATACTTTTGACCGGCGTTGAGGCTTAATAAAAATGTGGTATCCAGGGGTGTAGCTTAGGGTAGCCGTTCGTAAGCACACCAATAAAAGTATTTAAAAACGAATACGAATGGTGTTCAAAATAAACGTGTTTCCTGCTTAACTGTTTAGCCACTCGCCCTTTCCTGATATTGTGAAAGACAAAGGACACAAAGAGAAATAAAAGCCCATGTTATATCCAAGGTGGGAAAAGAAAATCCGTCCTCCATATTCAGCCTTTCTCTGCTTTGTTAGCCTGCCTTGTTTTTCCGGGTTTTTTTTTCTTCTTCCCTCCTCTCCTTTGGTGTATTCAGCCAGTATCCCGCTAGCTCTTTCTCGGTGCTAGCGTTTGTAAGGTGGGGCGATTCTGGCAGCCTGTGTGTGTGCGGGTGTTGGTGTTGGCAGGGGGACTGGGCACAGTGAAAAGAGCCAGCCTGGCACTGTCTGGACATCTGCCAAGGGCTCCATGGGAGAAATACCCACAATACAGGTTCGTAAGTGTGTGTGTGCGTGTGTGCGTGTGTGTGTGTGTTTGTTAGAGATATAGAGAAGAAAAGAAGAGAGAACAGGATGATGGGGGAAGTGGTAAAAGAGGGTGTTCTGGCGTAAGAATGAGAGCGAGCGGGAGAAGGAGAGAATGAGGAGCTGGTTTGCCGTGAGTTTCTATGGACTCCGCTACGTGTCGGCGTATTCTTGGCTTCGCTCACTTTGTCCTCTCTTTTTTTCTCTCCTCTGTTTATTTGTTTGTTTCTCTCCGTTTTCGCTCTTGGACTGAATGCCTGTGTGTTCGTTTGTTGCCTGAAGGCATGACGGTCCGAAAGCCAAAACAATTGCTCGGCCCCTCTGCCGCCCTCATCTGTTGCTTCCGACTGGCTATTTACTTCTTTCATTGTTTTGGCATCTGAAAAGTCCACTCCTCCTCTTACTCCTCCCCGTCCATTGCGATCTTTCTCTTTCTGGCTTTCTCTCTGGCTGTGCCACAGGCACCCTCTTTCTCCTCCTCCACCCTCTTTATGGCTGTGGCTGAAAGAGAGAGTTGAAAGAGCGAGGGAGGGGGCAGAAACCGAACGGCCAAGGCAGCTCAGAACTGCGGGGAGAGAGCGAGCGCTGCCCAGTTTCTTAGCCACCCCTAGTCTACCTTATGGGCTGGCAACCTGTTACCATGCAGGGACCGTGGCTCTACAGAGCAGTGGGGCCACGGGGCGAGCCAGCGAGCCTGCAGACCCGAGGAGGACACTGGCACCTAGCAGAGCAGGAAGTACGTCCGTGTGATGTCATCCACAGACTTTTCCGGCCTTCCATCGGACGGTGCACAGTCCCTCACATCCTGTTTTTTTTTTTTTTATACAAGCATATCCAAGGCACAGCGGCCGAGGTCCGGGCAATGTTTTGGAGACTTTTATATTTTTTAGAAGGATGTAATTCTGTTGCCGAATTAGCATCAGCGTCGCTGTTTCACTTTTTTGTGTAAGTCAATGATCCTTCAATAAATATGACCTAGGCACCATGGGGTTGTATATTCCAGTCCCGCTGAGTCGGCAGAGATTAGAGGTCTGTGGTAGCAGGTGGGGTGTAGATACCCACACTAGCCTGGCGTGTAGGGCGTGCGTGGGCCCTCTTTAGCTTGTGTGCGCGTGCACGCTCCCCTCGTTGACCCGTTTAGCCGTGGACTAATATTAGTGGTGGCAGTGCAAACCAGCCTCGCTCGCTGGAGATTTGCACGCTAAGTCACCTCAGTCTTCTTAGCCGCTAATCCTGCCCTCACATCTGTGAGCTGGCCTCGCTCCTCTTTCCTTTTCAGAGCGCTAAGCTTCCGCCCAGCCCCACACAGTTGGCATCGCAGCACCCCCCTCCTTCCCTCCTCCCCCTCCAACCCCCCCCCCCATCTCTCTCTCTCTCAATCCTCGTTAAAGATCGTAGTGGCGTTACTTAAACGTGACACAGATAGGGGCTGTCCTGGGCCGGGTCTGCGTCACGTGTCAACAAGGTCACGGAGGATGGAGAGAGAGGGAGGGAGGGAGGGAGAGAGATAGAAGCCCTTTGTGGCAAGGCCTGCCCCGTTTACAGTGGTTGTTGTTGTGGACTCCAGATGGTGGGCATCTGCTCGCACGCATGCATCGCAAACACACACGCACACGCACACACACACACAGGTTTGCTTCTGATTCTACACGCAGGCTGGGTCAGACGAGAGCGGACTCAAACCTGTGATAATCCGTTAAGTGTTTTCCATAGCAGAGCCACCAGCGCTGATCCCGCACTCCGGCTTAGCCGGCCAGGCAGTGTTGGCCCTCAGTGGCCCAGTGCTAAAGCTGTGCCTAATCCAGCAGGCCAGTGCGGTTGGTTTTACCTGAAGGAGGAGAGAGAGGGGAGGGGGGAGTGGGGGGGACTGAACCTGACCGTGATGTGGGGTGGCCCCTACTGCACCTGACCGTGATCAGGGGTGGCCCTACTGAACCTGACCGTGATGTGGGGTGGCCCTACTGAACCTGACCGTGATGTGGGGTGGCCCTACTGAACCTGACCGTGATGTGGGGTGGCCCTACTGAACCTGACCGTGATGTGGGGTGGCCCTACTGAACCTGACCGTGATGTGGGGTGGCCCTACTGAACCTGACCGTGATGTGGGGTGGCCCTACTGAACCTGACCGTGATGTGGGGTGGCCCTACTGAACCTGACCGTGATGTGGGGTGGCCCTACTGAACCTGACCGTGATGTGAGCCATGGCGTGGGGCTCTGACTAAGACCCCCCCCCCTCCTCCCTTTAATGTGGCGTGGAGCTCCCGACACAGTGCACCGTCACAGACAGAAAGCTCGCCCCAGACCTCCTCTCCCTCCTCCAGCCGCGTGGACGGAGAACGACCGTTATTTTTTTGTGGTTCTACAGACGTGCTGGGTGACACATGCATGCTCCTCCCTGATGGCCCTTTCTCTCCCCCTGTTTCCTCCTGTTTACAGATAGGCATGTCGCCAACGGCAACCCGACCGTGGAGCCCTTCCCGGAGGGAATGGAGACCGTCATGTTTGGTGAGGCCACACTCTCAGCTGCCCTCTTTGTCCTTACCACTATCATTCTATCGGCTGAACAAGAAGCCTTGCTGCATGTCTACAAAATAGAACAACATATTTCTCCTGTTCATGAAGGACTTGGACCGTAACCAGATCCAATCCCCCACACCATATTACAATACAGTCATATATTAGCATAAATTATCATAATGTTGATTATGGTTGTGTGTGTGTGTGTGTGTGTGTGTGTGTGTGTGTGCGCTACCTCTCCCCCTGTCTCTAAAGGTATGGGCTGTTTCTGGGGGGCTGAGCGTCGGTTCTGGCAGAAGGCCGCCGTGTTCTCCACCCAGGTGGGCTATGCCGGCGGCCTCACGCCCAACCCCAACTACCACGAGGTGTGCTCAGGTAGCCCCGCCCGGCCTTCCCCTTCCCAGCCTCTCTCTCTCTCTCTCTCTCTCTCTCTCTCTCTCTCTCTCTCTCTCTCTCCCTCTCCCTCTCCCTCTCCCTCTCTCTCTCTCTCTCTCTCCGTTGTATTGTTTTGTTGTACTTCTTGAAGCAGGCTCTCTCTGCAGTGGTGGAGTGGGTAGAGTGCAGGGCCACCGTCTCAGAGGGAACC